>LPNX010858624.1:426835-590494 GCA_001517045.1 Pseudotsuga menziesii
AGCTTTTTCTTAACAGGGCAGCTCTCTGGGTTTGTATTGCAATTTGCAGGTTTGTATATCCTTTCTGTTCTTGAATCTGGTGATTTGGGTTAGTTTTCAGTTTCCCAGCAGTTGTACATATTGGATTCATTCAATTAAAGGAAATAATGGAAATAAAGACCGTGTCAGACGAGAAGGAAATGGTCGAGAGGCGTATTGAACGCCTTTGCTCTCATTTGGGCGCCCAATCCATAACAGAGGATTACCAATTGGCCATGGCTTCCTGTGCCAAGGTGGTGGTGAAGTTTCCGATGACCTCTGTAGTCCTGGTTGATTACAAGTCCCAATTGAGATTTCAAAGGATGAGCATCGAGAATCGACGATGAGACAGCTTCAAGGGCTTGTGAGAGAAGCTAGGATCCAACCCCTTAAGTCTCTTCTCGAGGACCCCTCTCAGTACTTTGCAGTTACAGAGGCGGCGGGCACTGTCGATCTCTCCCTTGCTATAAAATTGGGGGTCCAATTCAGGTTTGTTTCTTTCATCGATGAGGCAAAAGCATAAAGCTAAAAAAATCCACAATTTTATTCAACGGTGCAGGTCGAACCAAAACACATTATCTTGCTGAAATGATTTACCATTAAAGATAATTGATTTTCATATTAATTCTTTAAAATAAAATCTAAAATATAATATTAATGGATTAATTTTATCATGATTACGCTTGTTATTACAAATCAAATTAAATTTGGTTGGTTGCTATTGTTTGGTAAGCAAATTGTATATTGGATTTTTCATATATTTTTTAATGAAGTTAGCTG
Organism: Pseudotsuga menziesii; assembly: GCA_001517045.1. Lineage (NCBI taxonomy): Eukaryota > Viridiplantae > Streptophyta > Pinopsida > Pinales > Pinaceae > Pseudotsuga > Pseudotsuga menziesii. The sequence continues at coordinate 427,634 of LPNX010858624.1, forward strand.
TAATTTGAACCTATACAAAAAAAATATATTATTTTTATTATTATTTTCTAAAATAATTGTTTAATTTCTTTTAATAATATATTAATATAACCAAAATTCTTATCAATCAAGTAAAATTATAAATTTTTATTAAATTCTTATAAATTTAAAAAAAAATTAAAGTAAAAATTAATTAAATGTATATTTTAAAATGAAAATAAATAAATTTCCACTTTGTAGTGTTCAAAATGTCAACAAAAAATATCATACATTGCAAATACAAAAAATAATATAACTTTTTCAGAGCTTCTTCTTGTGCTTACTCCATAGTTGAACCCATAACTGAATTAAAATTTAATTTACATTTTTAAAAAAATGTTCACTTAAAAAAATATTAATATTTACATCAAATAAAAAAAAATAGATGTGGATATTAATATTTTTGTATTTACTTTGCTTCACTTCAACTACAATGTAGTGTAAATAAGATGTGGAGTGATGAAAGTTGTAATATAATGTTAAATAGGTTAAATCAAAATAAAAGCCTTTGTCATTATCATATTATTTTGTATTTACTCTATATCATTTCGACTACAGTGTAGTGTGAATAAGATGTGGAGTGATGAAAGTTGTAATATAATGTTAATAAGTTGCTTTGTAGCAGAGGCGGGCCTCTGAGTTTTTTTATGATTTCTTTCTAAACCAAACTCAATTAAAACAAAGTATTTTATGGTATTTTCTTTGAGTAACTCTCTTTTATTGAATAATTCAACTAACATGGTCATATTCATTACTTTGCTACAAAGAGTATAAAGAGTATGTATCTTATCCCTCTCTATGTTCATACTTCATAGTTATTTTACTTTTATCATTTACTCATATTTAGTAGAAACTCTTTTCTTTTGTCAAGTTCAATATTATTTGGCATAGAGCTATATCAGGGGTTTTTAGAAATGTCTTAGTTATACACTTACTTCATAGCTTTTGTTAGCAATACATGGGTAGTCTATATACCTCAGCTTTCCAAGTGCAATTATTAGGGGATCAAATTTTCAAGGGTGGATAGATAATGGTTGGCATTTGACAATCTTTAGTATAAGCAACAAGATAGTAGATAGATCCATAAATTTATGCAATGTTACTTGATTGTAACATAAGAACTACAAAAACTAACAATCCATTCTCATTTCGATGCGAGAAGAATACATGCCGATGATGTAATGGCCGATTATGTAAAGAATATGTCTTGTTGTATATGTCCACATCTCCTTGCTTTGCTTGCAACACGGCGTTCTTTTATTGCACAATTGCTAGTTTATTTTAAAATAACAAGAAAAAATTATATTCCTTCATCTATTGTGAAGAGAAACCCAATTTTGTCGGGATGAAAAACCTCAAAAGTATTTTGATGCCTTCAAAAATTCATTTTCAATAACACCTTTCATATAAGTACCCTCGTCTTTAAAAATACTATCCTTTACGCATTCTTATTTTATTTATTTATTTTGATTTTGTTATTTGTACTACATCAATTTATTTTAAATGTTAATTTAGAATTTGAATATTTGAAATAAGATATATTTTACGGCTATATTATATTTTTATGATTTGTATAAAACATAATTAATTAAAAAAATAAAAACAAATTAAATATAAAAATAGTTTATTTATAAAAATTAAAATTAAAATTGTATTTAAATTTAATATTGTTTGTAAGATTTGAATATTTAAAATGTTAATATATTTTTGAGAAAATAAAGATATTATTTTTAAATAATATTTTTTAAGATATATTATTTTATTTTTAATAACGTAGGATCAATGCTATTAGTCATTTATAGGATCAATGTCCCAAGGCTAAGATCGTACTCAGAAAAAAAAGGGGATTATTAATAAACCATGAGTGATTGCATTGAGCAAGTTGCTTTGACAAAGGTCTTGATTTGTCATTATGAGGTGGAGAGGGTAACCATATTACAATTATGCAAACCAACCAAAACCCTCATGTGTAGAGCAATCCAACATATATCGATGTAAGAAAGAAAGTCCATTGTATTGACCAAGTTACTTTAACGAAGGTTTTGATTGTCATTATGAGGTGAGAAGGTAACCATAGTACAATTATGCAAACTGATGAAATCCCTCGTGTAGATTATCCAATATATAGTAATTTGAGGGTGTTAATGTAACACCTTGATTTTGACCCCGTTTGCATTGAATGTATATGATGTATATATTGTAATTAATCATGGTGTGGAGCTAAAAGAAAAAGCCCCACCATTGATTTAGCATTTGATGTTTCGGCGATTAAAAATCGTTGCCGATGGTATTTTGTGCTAGCCGACACATTATAATTTTTGGACATCATGTAAATATGCAATTTAATTAAAAACCTAGAACCAACTATGTTAATGCAACAAATAATGATATGGGGGCATGATTTTCTAAAGATAAGGGGCGGGGGGCAGGTATTCAAACCTTTGGGCCAATGGGGAAAATCCAAATGTCAAAGGGAGAACCCATCAAAACTGTTAACTACCTTTCTTGTCTTATTCACCTAATCATTTTTTACTGCCAGAAATTGGTTGAGTTGGTTATTGCATGGGATGGGAAAGGTATGGCAGCCCAAAATTCGAATTGGAGAAGCCATCAGCTTTTGGGAAACACATTTTGACTCCTTGGGCAAGTAAAAACCCAAAAACGTCTTCCCATTCCAACATGCTTTCCTCACCAGTTTCCTTCATGTTGGGCTCTTGGAGGCAGCTGGAACTTCCTGTGTGTGTATTCATTCACGTTGGGCTCTTAGAGGCAGCTAGAACTTCCTGTGTGTGTATTCATTCATGTTTTTGGTTGTTTACCTCATTTCCCTCAGGCTGGGAAATCATCTTTGTAATTATCAGTGGTTGGGTTTCATCCTCCACGATTTTGTTGCATTTTCCCATTGTTTTTCAAGCTGGAAATCAGTTTTTGGTAATGCCAGCGAGTAGGAGAAGAGACCCATGATTTTTTGGGGTGTTGTTGAGCCCATTTTGGCCAAGTTAGGGCCATAAACGTCTATGGAAATCGAATTGCTGCTAAAGGGCTGTTTTTACCCATCTTGGTAATTCGTTTTGTTGCCGAAACCCTTTTTCCTCAACCCAAAATTTTGTATTATGCTGCGTGTGCATATTTTGCTTTGATCTGAATTGGTTGGGAGTGGAATTGGGTCTGAATGAGCTTGATAAAACTAGTGTATGAAGGAACCTCACAATTAGATCTAGAGGGGTTGGTTTTCTTGTTTGCACATCCTGAATAACACTGGGATGGAAGGCATAGCGTGAGGGACTGTGTGGCGGAGAAGGGGATGCTTCCTTGTGTTGGGTGTGTAGATGTTTAGAAGTCAAGCTAGATCTGGTGCAGGTGTCCATAGCTCTGTGATTGAGCTCACTAGCTTAGCAATTCAGCGCTCCACCTCCCTAGCAACCTGATAAACCCAACTATGTTTGGCTTGGAGGAATTTTGATATACCTTTGGCTATGTGTGAGCCTGCTAGTGTTCCCTTATTCCTTGTGGGAATCATGTCTAGCTCGGGGGTGGAAGTGTTGCTGAGAGATTGATGAGCACACTGGCCTATGGTTGGGTGGAACGTTGCAGCGACGTAGCTGGTTGCGGAACAAGCTTCTTTCAAGATAAGTATTCTTGTCTATTTTATCTCTGCAATTGTATTTGTTGCTTAATGAAAAATGATGAACATGTCTAATGGGTTGAATGGATGAATTGCTTTCTCTGTATAATTGCAATTGTTATGCATTTGTGTATGTTTTATTTCAATGCATTTTTTATTTTTTTATTTTGAGTTCATGGGGCTAGATTGCCCGGATTAGCAGCACTATGGTCGCGTTCTCTCTCTGGTGGACAGGAGGGGATGTGATAGCTAAAAAAGTTGATGATTCAATAGTTTTGACTTGGAATGGGATATAGTTCTTTATACCAATGATGTGCAGCATCTCTCAATCTTGACTAATTAATATTAATCGTTAGATGTAGGATAAAAAAGACATGGTTGATGTTGTGGCCTAGTTTAGACTAAGTACTTGCACATAACAGAGTTAAATTAAAAATGAATCTAGAAAATTCAAGAGATTGCATAAGCTCGAGTACACGGTTTCACAAAATCGTGATTATCCAAAGGTCGAGGAATCATCCTATACATCCTTTACACCTGGCTCTATTCATCCTTTATGCATGTCTCTAAATAAGTACATGCTTTTGTGCTAATTAATATTAGTGGGTTATAGTTGGCAAACTCCCTTAATATATTCTAGAATCGTCTACAACCACTCTAGTCTCTTTTATATATATATATATATATATATATATATATATATATATGTATATGGGGCCTGCAATGTAATAAAAAGAGTTCTTAGAGTTGTTGAAGTTGTATAACAAAGAGTCCAGAGTTGACAACAATATGCTTAGTCTTTAGCTCTATGTAACATAGAAATCATATGTAGATCTTGAAACTGCCATAGTGCCAAAAAATAACCTTAAGCATCATAGACATTTGTTTTGTATTACTTCTAGGTAGTTATATTTAACTTTGTCAAATTTCATCAGATTTGATCCTTTGTAATTCTTAAAAGAGAGATTTTGTTTAAGGATGGAAAAAAAATTAGGTACCAATTTTTATATTCATTTTTATTTGTAATCGTTTACCTGAAACTTTTTCATGTACATTTATGTTTGCAAGGTGTTGTCTTTAGCTTTTGTGTTTTTTTGGTTTATCATTTGGTATTAGATCCTTTGATCAAGGCCTCATTTGTAACAAAGTTGGCCCACTTTCCTACCTAAAATTCTTTCATATTTAATGATTGGTTTCCTTATTTAAGGATCACTCATTCACCCTAGACACATTTAAGTTTTGGTTTCTTTTGGCTCCCATGCCCACCTAGAATCCTCTTATTTTTCTAATTCAAGTTCTCCTTTGAGGTTTTCACTTTCACCCCAACAATTTTTAACATTTTGTCAAGGTGCAAACACTTATCTCCAGAGTTGACAACAATATGCTTAGTCTTTAGCTCTATGTTAGAAATCATATGTAGATCTTGAAACTGCCATAGAGCCAAAAAATAACCTTAAGCATCATAGACATTTGTTTTGTATTACTTCTAGGTAGTTAAATTTAACTTTGTCAAATTTCATCAGATTTGATCCTTTGTAATTCTTAAAAGAGAGATTTTGTTGAAGGATGGAAAAAAAATTAGGTACCAATTTTTATATTCATTTTTATTTGTAATCGTTTACCTGAAACTTTTTCATGTACATTTATGTTTGCAAGGTGTTGTCTTTAGCTTTTGTGTTTTTTTGGTTTATCATTTGGTATTAGATCCTTTGATCAAGGCCTCATTTGTAACAAAGTTCTTGTTCCTTTTGGCCCACTTTCCTACCTAAAATTCTTTCATATTTAATGATTGGTTTCCTTATTTAAGGATTGCTCATTCACCCTAGACATATTTCCTTCAAGTTTTGGTTTCTTTTGGCTCCCATGCCCACCTAGAATCCTCTTATTTTTCTAATTCAAGTTCTCCTTTGAGGTTTTCACTTTCACCCCAACAATTTTTAACATTTTCTCAAGGTGCAAACACTTATCTCCTTGGTCTTCATGGAACCTCACCATGAGTCAACTCTAGAAGTGCCCAAGTCCTCTCATTCTTTTATCACACTCGAGTTGTTGTAGTTTTCAAGAAATGATATTCTGACAACCTACAATTCAATGTCCACTATTTCAATTAGACATGTGTATATATCGCCTTACTTATGGTGGTCTTAGGCAAGCTGAACAAATTGATACAAGGATTCACGATATGACAACATTCTTCAAAGCACACCCATGGATGCTAAAAGTAGAAAATTGAAACCTTGTTGAGTTGTAATTAGAAAAATTGGTGTTGGATTGGTGATAGACTCTCTAAGAATCTTATGAGATTTATATAAAACTCAACGACAATGACCGTAACGGCTTCACACTAGGATAAATTACTAAATGTAAGGGATTTTGTTAGGAACTTTGTAATTGATTCTATCCCTCGACTATCAAAAACTTAATAAGTCATTAGGTTCAACTCCAACAAACTCATGATTAATCTATTAAATAATATATTTGTCTTCGTCAAGCCACAAATCCAACTCCAAATCATTGAAGCTAAAGAGGTACTCATTATGATGTTCAAGTATGGTTTATTGGCTGTTTTTAGAAATGAATTTGGATTATTTGAGATCCCCACAATGGAAAATACATTTATCAATGCATTGGTTGTATAACACAAGTTGGACAAGAGGCCTCATTTATTTATTCCTTCTCCCTGCCTCCATAGTACTCAACCTTCAACCCCTCACCTTTTTTCCATTGATCCCCTAGCTCCTTCTGCCTTTGTGGTTATTTCTTGGTCCTCATGCTCTAGTAGGTGGTGCCACTATCATAATTACTAATCTCATTCTTTTGTAAAATATTGAGTGCTTCAACATCCCACCAGTAAGTCCTTGTACACTAACCAATAATCTAAACCACATGTTTCCTTTGAACCCCATCTCAAATTTGAAGTCATATCTCTTTCAAACCCTACCTCTCCAAACCCTAGTCCAACCTTGATGTCTTGTGATTACTCCCTAGCTAAACATGAACTTAAATTTACCCCGAATTGACATATCAAGGATCAAATCACCTTTTTAATACTTGATAATATTAGTGAAAAGAATCTCATTTTTTAAGCCTTGGCCACCTCTCTCCAACTCCCGACCATAACCCATCCATCCCTTTCCCACCTTATCTAGGTTAAAAATGAAAGACCACGATTGTTGGTAGATAAAAAAATGTTCCATTACCTTCACTATTTACTCTTTTCATGACACATTTGTTTGTGATGTGATTCCCCTTTGTTCTTCTGGTTTAATTCTAGGCACACAATATTGATATAAGTGTAGTGCCAAATACATATCAACTCCTTAACGATATAAAAACCTACGATATCACCTCTTATGCTATTCTCCCCTCCTCGATTCCTATTCGACAATCCTACATTTTGCAAAGTTTTCATAAGCAAGTATCTCTCACTCTCTGTAGTTCATCCCATTAAACCAAATGTCGATTCCCAACCTCCTACACCTAGCATGCAACCCTTATTTGATGAGTTCACTGACATCTTTCAAATGTATGTTTTGAGGGGATTATCCCTATTCATTCTAATCAACATTCCATTAACATAATAGTTGGGGCCGTGACCCTACAAAATGCACTAACATATCAATTATCACAGGTCCCTTGAAGTAGTCAAAGTCAAACACTAGATGTAGGACCTCCTTGACTTCGGTCATATCCAACCTAGTTATTCCTTGGGGGTTCACCTTACTTAATTTGTCTTAGTGTACTAGTGGTTCCTTTTAAGAAATTAATGTGCTCTTAGTAAGATCATTGTTAAGAATCACTATCCATTTCCATTGATTAATGATTTGCTATACCACCTCAAGATACAAAATATCTCACCAAGATGGACTTGACATCGAGCTATCATCAAGGTTGCATGGATTGAAAGGATAATTGGAAAAATTCCTTCAAGTCTAAGTTTGATTTGTATGAAAGGATAGTTATGCCATTTGGCCTTACCAATTCCCCTACTACATTCATACAAGTCGTTAATAATATAATTTGTAATATTTCATGGTGGTGTATCTATATGTCATTCCGAATTTTAGCAAAACATGGGTGGAGCACGTACAACACATGTGCTTGGTATTGTATCTACTTTGAACCCATAAATTGCAGTTTAAACATAAGAACTTTTATTTTGTCCAGACCTCCATCCAACATTTGGGATTTATTATTGATTAGGTTGGCCTACATGTCAATCCCACCAAGATACTTTCCCCATACATAAGGCTTGAGGCTTGTGTTAGCACTTCTAAATCTAGTTTTAACATTTTTAAAGGATTTTTAATGATCACTTGAATTTGAGAAGTTTATATTTAACAACAATTATAAGTTTTTCTTCAAATTATAAATATACAAGCAGGAGAGAAATACATATTTGTAACATACATCATTTATGGAAATAAAACATTACATAATATACTAGACTAGACTTTTTTTTTGTTATTTTTAATTACAACATTTTAAATGAATCAAATAAAAAAAACTAATTATAATCAAACTGTAAAAGCATATATATGAAAAACACAATTGTAACATTCACCATTTAATGAAGCAAAACATTGCTTTATAAAATCTTATAATATATTAAATTTATTTTTTCATTGTTATTTTAAATTAAGATGTGAAAAAATAAAATTAAAAATTAATTTTATTCAGATCATAAAAATATAAATGAAAAATGAAGTGTTTTATAAATCAACTTATAATAAAATTAAAATTTTCAATTGTGTTAATTTTGAAACTAATTTTACAAATTTTAAATACATTTTTTATGATCTCTTATATTTATAAATATTATTTTATAATATATATAAAGATTTTGTTAAAAACATTTATTCAAGTTATAAAAATATATTTTTAAAAAAAATGCATACATTCCTTCTTAAAATAAAATGATATAATATACCATATTTGATTTGTTTTGTTATTTATAAATGAAAAATGAAGTGTTTTATAAATCAACTTATAATAAAATTAAAATTTTCAATTGTGTTAATTTTGAAACTAATTTTACAAATTTTAAATACATTTTTTATGATCTCTTATATTTATAAATATTATTTTATAATATATATAAAGATTTTGTTAAAAACATTTATTCAAGTTATAAAAATATATTTTTAAAAAAAATGCATACATTCCTTCTTAAAATAAAATGATATAATATACCATATTTGATTTGTTTTGTTATTTATAAATGAAAAATGAAGTGTTTTATAAATCAACTTATAATAAAATTAAAATTTTCAATTGTGTTAATTTTGAAACTAATTTTACAAATTTTAAATACATTTTTTATGATCTCTTATATTTATAAATATTATTTTATAATATATATAAAGATTTTGTTAAAAACATTTATTCAAGTTATAAAAATATATTTTTAAAAAAAATGCATACATTCCTTCTTAAAATAAAATGATATAATATACCATATTTGATTTGTTTTGTTATTTATAAATGAAAAATGAAGTGTTTTATAAATCAACTTATAATAAAATTAAAATTTTCAATTGTGTTAATTTTGAAACTAATTTTACAAATTTTAAATACATTTTTTATGATCTCTTATATTTATAAATATTATTTTATAATATATATAAAGATTTTGTTAAAAACATTTATTCAAGTTATAAAAATATATTTTTAAAAAAAATGCATACATTCCTTCTTAAAATAAAATGATATAATATACCATATTTGATTTGTATTTGATTTGTTTTGTTATTTAAAAAATATTAAAGAAATTGGATATTTGTTAAATCTCTTAATATATTGAATTTAATTTTTCATTATTAAATGAAAAAAAATACATATTTATAACATATATTTATTGAAATATAAATTAGATTGTAAAAATGTCATATTTTACCTTATAGTATATTGAATTTAAATATTTTATCATTTTAAATAAACACATCAGTCTATGGGATTTAAAGCAACTGGTAACAACTAATTCAGATGAGAAATTGTAAATAGAAAGTTACTAGTTCAAATTAAGATAAGTTTTAAAGATCATAAATAACTGAAAAAAAAAAAAATTATATTCAAATTGTTAAAATAGAAATGAAAAAAGATACACACTTGCAACCAACATTAAAAAAAGTAAAGTATTATACCTACATTTAATTTTGATAAATTACATTCATTTAAAAATAATAATCCTCTTCTAACATATAAATGCTAAAAAATAAAGTATTATACCTACATTTAATTTTGATAAATTACATTCATTTAAAAATAATAATCCTCTTCTAACATATAAATGCTAAAAAATAAGCATTTGTAACATAATCATTTATTAAAATAAAGCATTGTACCTTAGATTTAATTTTGATAAATCATATTCATTTAAAAATAATAATTGTCTTCTAACATTTGTAACATAATCATTTATTAAAATAAAATAACAAATTATATTCAATTTATTTTTTTTTCTCATATTTTTAATTAGCATGTTATAAATTATTTAAATAGAAAAAATCGTTTTCATTCAAACGATAAAATTATATAAAAAAAATGCTTGCATATTATTCATTGAAATAATAAAATTATAAAATCATTTATTAAAATAAAGCATTTTTTCCATTTAATTTTTGATAAATTATATTCATTTAAAGATAATAATTGTCCTCTAATATATAAATGAGAAAAAATAAAAATAATAATTGTCCTCTTAACATATAAAAATAATAATTATCTTCTAACATTGATAACATAATCATTTATTAAAATAAAATAACAAATTATATACAATTTAATTTTTTTCTCATATTTTTAATTACCATGTTATAAATTATTTAAATAAAAAAAATCATTTTCATTCAAACGATAAAAATATAAAAAGAAAATGCTTGTGTATTATTGATTGAAATAATTAAATTATAATTTATTAAAATAAAATAACAAATTATATTCAATTTACTTTTTTTCTCATATTTTTAATTACCATGTGATAAATCATTTAAATAAAAAAATTTATTTTCATTCAAACTATAAAGATAAAATTAAAAAATGTGTGTATTTATCATTGAAATAATGAAATTATATTCAAATTAAAAAAATATAAAAAGAAAATGTTTATTTGGAACACGTATTTATTCATTGAAATAAGACACTATATTCAAATAGTAAAAATATAAAAAGAAATATTTATTTATAAAAAGAAATATTTAATTCATTCTTATTTTAAATAAAAAAAAATATTTATTTATAACACATGTATTTATTCATTGAAATAAGACATTATATTCAAATAGTAAAAATATAAAAAGAATATATTTATTTGTAATATTATTCTAAAATTTAATTCATTCTTATTTTAAATTAGCATACCTTACATTTAATTTTGATAAATTATATTCATTTAAAAATAATAATTGTCCAACATATAAGTAGAAAAAAATAAAAATAAATAATTGTCCTTTAACAAATAAAAATAATGATGGTCTTCCAACATTTGTAACATAATCATTTATTAAAAAAAAAAAATTATATACAATTTATTTTTTTTCTTATATTTTTAATTACCATGTTATAAATTATTTAGATAAAAAAAATCATTTTCATTCAAACGATAAAAATATAAAAAGAGAATGCTTGTGTATTATTGATTGAAATAATGAAATTATAATTTATTAAAATAAAATAACAAATTATATAAAATTTAATTTTTTTCTCGTATTTTTAATTACCATGTTATAAATTATTTAAATAAAAAAATTTATTTTCATTCAAATTATAAGAATAAAAAAAAAAAAAATGTTTGTGTATTATTCATTGAAATAATAAAATTATATTCAAATTATAAAAATATGAAAAGAAAATGTTTATTTGTAACACATGTATTTATTCATTGAAATAAAACATTATATTCAAATAGCAAAAATATAAAAAAAATATTTATTTGTAATATTATTTTAAAATAGCATAATTCAAATTATAAAAATAAAAATAAAACTAAATACACATTCATAAAATATAGCTTGGTAAAGGAGAAAGAATAAAGCATTTCATTTTATAGTATATTGAATTTAAATATTCTTTGCAGCAAATAAATAAATTTCATTGTAACATAGAAATTAAAATGAAAAAATAAAAATTTATTTTCATTCAAACTACAAGAACAAAAATAAAATAAAAATGTGTATTATTCATTGAAATAATGAAATTATAAAAATATAAAAAGAAAATGTCTATTTGTAACACATGTATTTATTCATTGAAATAAAACATTATATTCAAATAGCAAAAATATAAAAAGAAAATATTTACTTGTTATATTATTTTAAAATTTAATTTTTATTCTTATTTTAAATTAGCATAATTAAAAAAAACTAAAATTAGATGGTAATTATATTCAAATTATAAAAATATAAATAAAACTAAATACACATTTATAACATACATTTTTTTGAAATAAAATATATAGCCTCATTAAAAAAAAATAAAAACATTTCATCTCATAGTATATTGAATTTAAATATTCTTTGAAACAAATAAATAAATTTAATTGTAACATAAAAATGAAAAAAAAAATTCATATATTTGTAACATACATATAGTTATTACATGATAAAATATGTCTCATCATTATTGATAAATTGTATTCAATTAAATATAATCTCTTTGTTTTTTTAAATACAAGTCCTTATTTTAAATAAATCTTTAATATCAAATTTTTAATCAATATCAAACACAACATTTCACATAAATATGTATGAAGTGTACAATTATTATACACGACATAACATAACAACACAACATTACGAGAACAACACAACATAAAGAAAACAAAAACAGATACTATTTTATTTTTTTTATATAAATTTTGTATTTTTATATTATATGAATTTTTTAAATGTGATATCTATAACATAAGTGATTTTATATGAAAAATATATATATTAGAATGTTGTAAAAAAAATTATATTTTTTTATTCAATTAATTAAGTAAACCATATATCATTAAAAGAAAAAGGTTGTAAATGTCAAAAATTGTTGTAAATATAAATTTTTTATTTAATTAATTAAAAAAACCACATATTATTAAAAAAAGTTGTAAATGTTAAAAATCGTTGTAAATATAATGTTTATAATAAAGTTATTTTTTATTTAGTTGTTTAAACCAATTAAAATTTATTAAAAATAAAAAAAATGTATATTTTTTAAATTTAATTAATTAAGCAAACCACATATCATTAAAAAAAGTTGTAAATGTTTAAAATTGTTGTAAATATAATGCTTATAATAAAGTTGTTTTTATTTAATTGTTTAAACCAACCACAAAATATTAAAAATGATGCAAATGTAATGTATGCAATGTCTATACTAAAGTTATTTTTCACTTAATTAATCAAACCAACCACAAATTATTAAAAATGTTACAAATGTATGTAATATCTTTAAGTTATTTCAAATCATCAAAAATGCTGCAAATGTAATGTATGTAATTGCTGTAAGTTATTTTTCATTTAATTCACCAAACCAATCACAAATTATTAAAAATACTTCCATAATAATTTTTGCATTTTTTTAATTTAATTAACAAAGCAAACCACATCATTTTAAAAAAAGTTGTAAATGTTCAAAATTATTGTAAATATATTGTTTATAAAAAATAAGAAGCTATAATTAAAATGATGCAAATGTAATGTATGTAATTTATGTACTTCATTATTTTTCTTTTAATTAATCAAACCAACCACAAATTATTAAAAATGCTGCAAATGTAATGTATGTAATTTCTGTAAGTTATTTTTCAACTAATTCATCAAACCAATCACAAATTATTAAAAATACTTCCACAATAAAGCATGTATTTTTTTATTTAATTAACTAAGCAAACCACATATCATTTAAAAAAAATTGTAAATGTTAAAAATTATTGTAAATATATTGTTTATAAAAAAAACTATTTAATTAATCAAACCAACCACACATTATTAAAATGATGCAAATGTAATGTATGTAATTTCTGTACTATAGTTATTTTTATTTAATTAATCAACCAACCACATTATTAAAAAAACTCTTGAAGTTGGTTTTCATTTAATTAATTAAACCAATCACAAATGCTTAAAAATTATTGCAAATATAATGTTTATAATAAAGTTTTTTTTTATTTAAATAATTAAACCAACCACAAATTATTAAAAATGTTGTAAATGTAATGTATGTAATAAAAGTATTTTTCATTTATTTAATTAAATCAATCACAAATTATTAAAAATGTTGCAAATGAAATATATGAAATGTTTATAACAAAAATATTTTCCATTTAGCCAATTAAACAAACCACAAATTATTAGAAATGTTACAAATGTAATATTTATACAATAAAATTATTTTTTTATTTGATTAATTTAACAACTCGCTTAATATACTAACATATTTACCTTGTAAAATAAAATTTGATAATATTAAATTATCACTTTTATTATGTCATAATTTTAAAATTTTATGAAAAAATTACAAATTATAATTGAAAATACAATACACATTAAATGAAAGAAAAAAAAGTTAAAAATTAAAAAATATCTAAAAACTTAATCACAGAAGACTTCTCAAAGATAGCTTTGGCCATGGCTATCCTTGAGAGATTTGAGAAAGGGCAAAAGCCCTTTCTCTAAAAAAAATTATAATTTTATTAAATATATTTGTTTCTAGTGTTACATAAACTGTAATATAATTTACAAAAAGAGATTGAATTCCTATAGAAACTCCTTCAAGTATTCTTCATTTGTTTTTTCACATATTGAAACAGCATTTTCCATCTTTCTTTGTCAAAGCATCCTTCCTGGTCATCCTTCAAAGCATAATTCGGTGTCATGCATGTTCCACTTTATTTACCTGGGAGACCAAAACTATTATGAACTAAAAAATTCATTGTTTTTTAAATAATAAGCACATAAAACCATTATCCAAAATAAATAACTAATTTACTCTCCAAATATACCTTAAGCATCTTCATTTGTCATACACTTCAACAACTACCTTTTTGTCATAACCATGCTTTCATTCATACCTGCATAACAGAACATCCAAAAAACAAGACTCCAACACATCAATAGATTCATACAGAATAAGTGTGCATCACAAGCAAGCAAAACCAAACCTCATTTAATTAGGTCTACACCATTTGGTTATTCCAATTAATGAGAAATAAACCTTGGAAACAATACACACCAACTTCAAAAAATAATACACAAAATCTGAAAAATAATCTAACAAAAACAAATCAATAAGATTCATATAAAATAATTGGCACAAGCAAAGCTAATCAACAAGACTCCCATAAAATAATTGTAGAAAGCAAGCAAAACAAGGAAACCACATTATATAAACAAGTAGAAAATGAAAGGCTAACAAATCAAGAAGACTCACAAACTAATTGTCATAAGAAAACAAAACAAGGAAACCGGATTATGTAAACATGTAAAAAATGAAAGGCTAACAATTCAAGAAGACTCGCAAACTAATTGTCACAAGCAAGCAAAACAAGGAAACCAAATTATGTAAACAAGTAGCGGATGAAAGACTCATAGTAAAGAAAAGAAACAATTAAACCTGAAATGCTTCAACTAATTTTTCTCTGATCATTTAAACATATCTTTAATATAGAATTAAAAAGTACAATGTAAATTCAGCCATATTAAACCTATAAACCCAAGAATAATTTAGAATAAATTGAAATAATATGGCACAAAAATAAAAAATAAAATAAAATAGAGAAGAAATTAATGTACAAACTTTTATAGTGACATGGTAAATCTTATGAGAAAAACAAATGGCATAATGTAAATCCCTACTTAAAATCTTAAAAACCAAAATCAACAAATGATGTGCCAAATTTTAAATGTAAACCAATAGCATAGATTCACCTCATGTAAACCAAGAACATAGACCCATCTCAACAACTGAAATGAAACTTAAAACTACAACATAAACCCATCTCAAAACCCCACTTAAAATTTAACAAATTTGATTACTATTTATCATTCACACTGAGCTTAAAAGCTTATTATTTATTACTTTGAAACCTATATTTCTGTTTATTTGTTACCAAAAAAAAGAAAATAAAACGAAAGAGAATGATAGAAAACATAAATTAATAGAAAATGAAAACCAATACATATATGAATTCAGCCCCACTAAACCTATAAACCCAATAATAATAATACTAATAATAAAAATTAAAATAATATAACACAAATAAAAAATAAAATAGCATAAAGAAATTTTTGATGTAAATTTTCATGCTAGAATATTAAATTTTATTAAAAAAACAAATAACATAAGTAAATACCAACCTCAAATCTTTAAAAAATACCTAAAATTAACCAATAATAACATTTAAAAAAAAAATCATGATATAAATTCAAATTCATCCTAATTGAACCTATAAACCCAAGAATGATTGGCAATAAAATTGAAATATTATAACACAAATAAAAACTAAAATGACAAAGAAAAACTTAATGTAAAAATCAGTTTTAACATAATAATTTTATTTTTTTTAAATATAACATAATGTAAATACCAACCTAAAATCTTAAAAAAATATCAACAAATAGCATGCCTAAACTATTCTACCTAGAACTTGGAACTACAACAAAAACCAATCTCAACAACACTCACTTGGAAATTAAAACTTCAGCAAAAACATATCTCAACAAACTACTTAGAATATAACAAAAATCTAACTCATCTCAACAATCCAAATCTAAAACTACAGCAAAAACCTATCTCAACAAACTACTTCGAATTTAACAAAAATCTAACTCATCTCAACAACCCAAATCTAAATACAACTTATGTTAAGAGAACAAACCCATATCAACAACAACCCACTCGGAACTTAAAACGACAGCGAAAACCTATCTCAACAAACCTCTTAAAAATTATTAAATCTAATCATCTCAACAACCCAAATTTAAATATAATTTAATTCAATACAATTTAGGTTAAAAAACAAACCCATCCCAATAACAAGCCACCACTTGAAACTTAAAACTACAACAAAAACTAACAAATAGCATGCTTAATCTATATACTTAGAACTTAAAAGTGCATAAAAAAAACCATCTCAACAACAACCCACTTAAAAATTAATAATCTCACAACTCAAATCCAAATACAAATACAATTTATGTTAACAGAACTTAAAAACTTACCAACAATCTTAAAATTAAAGGACATTTGATATCCAGTCGCTTGCTCAAAAAATGAAAAAGCAACAACCAAATAATAAAAGATCGATCGGCAGTATAATATATAAATAATACTCATAATGCATTCGCATAAATTAAGAACTGAATATGAATATGCATCCGGCCACTACTCTAAATGAAGAAAAACAATGCATTACCTGAACAATGCATCCGACCCTCTTGAATTCCCTTGCGTCTTCAAGATTCTGAATACCTTCCATCGCGTTCATCCTTCTCATGAGACCGCGTAGCAGGACTCCTCAATGGTGGGATACCTTCCCTCATTTCCTCTGACCAAATCGCATAAACAACCTGCTGCTAACGTTTTCTGGCGTGCATCATCTTCTCCCTCCCTCCCCAAAATCCAAATACAGACCCAAAAACATAAAATAATAAATAAAATAAAACAAACAAGCAAACAAATTACCAAAATAAAATTTAAACAATGAAACTGAAAACCCAAAATAAACCCAAGACATATTAACAGATAAACACAATCAAAAGCATGGCCATGCTTAAATGTCTAGAAAAGAAAAGAACAAAATAAAAAAGAATTCAAAGAACTCTCTTCTGGACAAACAATAAAATGAAAACTCAGAGCTGTTCTCTGACTCTTCTTGGCTCTCCGCAATTCTACAGAGCTAACTCACGCTCTTCTCGGCTCTCCGCTCTTTTCCAGAGCTATCTCAGGATTTTCTCAGTTCTTCTCAGCTCTCCAGCCCGCATTCAAAGCCGAGAGGTTCTTCTCGGCTCTCCAGCCCGCATTCAAAGCCGAGAGGTTCTTCTCGGCTCTCCAGCCGGCTCTTATCCAGAGCCGAGCTCTCGCTCTCCAGTCCGCTCTTCTAGAGAAAAAAGCGGCTCTCCTGCACATTCTAATTTGTGTGCACTAGCCAAGCAAAACAACAAGAATATCCTTTTTGGACTAAAAGCAATTACATCTTGTCACACACGGTTCTATGCCGTGTATAAAATTTGAAATCCAGTTTTAAATATTTGAAATCCATAACAGGTTGTAACACAGCCGTAAGCACACGTTTCCCCATGTGATGATGTCTATTAAATTTTGAAATCTCACAATGCTGACATCGTACCGTTAAGATGCATCTTGATCTTGAACTAGGTTAGGGTTAAGGTTAAATTATATACATAAAACTTATATATATAAATTCATAGCTATATCAAATAAAACGTGGCAAAGTTAATGGCAAAGTAAATAACACGTGATACCCTACATTACTTGCCATTGATAAAATGTACATGGAGATTAAATGTGTCAACAAAAGTGAATCCCATGATAAAAGTAAAAAGAGTTAAGAAATCATTAAATTCAAGTTTGCAAATTTCTCTGACCAACCTTTTTAGTCTCTAAAGTTAAGACTAGCTTTACAAGTGGATGCTAAGAATAAAGAGGTAGCCCTACAAGTGGATACTAAGAATAAAGAGGAACCTCATTACCATGAGGAGGAACCTATTACCACTTTCAAGCCTAGTAGGTATAATTATGTATTCCATCATAACCTACATGGGAAGTGAAACCATGGTAGTACAGTCATCATCACTAGTAAAAAGATAATTGTGAAGGTTAAAAGGCTAACAAGTGTTGCCAAAATTAAATATCAATCTTTATGAAGGCTTTTCTTATGCTACTTTCATAGGCACAAGCTCTACTTACTAATAATATGACTTTAAGGAGGTCTACTTACAAAGCTATAATCTTCATTAATAGAATAGAACAATGAAAATTCCTCTTATAGCCAAAAACATATTATACATTAAATTAAATGCACATATAAAATTAATGTACATATTATATGTTAAATTAATTGTTTATTAACTAAATCCTTTGTTATAGAGAGAGAGCATAATTTTAATAAAGGCTACATAGTAGTTAGTCCATGCCTTTTATTTTAAAGATAGTTAAATAAAGAAATGCAATATAAATAATTTGAGATTAAAAAAAATACAATATAAATAATTGGTAATGAGTAATTAAGATAAGAAGTTGTAATTGAAAGGTTCCAAGTGCCAATCCTTTGTGAGCACTTATAAAAAACAAGAACAAAAAAAAATACATTTCAACAAATATGACAATGTCAAATCAATATAATAAGTGAAATACTCCATTTTTGAAATTCATTAGATTTATCCTTCAGCCATTGGAAACGTACACCCTTAAAACCTTAAAAAAAACATAATGTAAATGACCTATTACTATCAACACCTTTAAAAAGATCATAAAATACAATTATTGTGCTTAGAACATATTATTCCAAAATATCATAATATTTAATATTTTGAGAAGAAAAAAAAACTATTACAATATTTTGTTGCACTGAAGAAAATAGAGAAATATTTATAAAAATTAAAGATGATGTAAAAGGTGGTAAATTCTATTAATAATCATCATTTTATAGTATTTCCAAATAACAAATTAGAAATTAAAAAATGGTTTTTTTTTCATTATAAAAATCAATTTTAATAAAAAAATATAAAATATATTAATAATTAATAAAAATAATCATAAATAATTTTCATAAAATAATCTCAATAATATGCTATAAAATAAAATGCTTAGCATGATATGATGGTCCTGTTATAAGGTAATTAAAGAAATTTTAAAATATAAAATTTATTAATAATTAATAAAAATAATCATAAAATAATCTCAATAATATGCTATAAAATAAAATGCTTAGCATGATATGATGATCCTATTATAAGGTAATTAAAGAAATTTGATTGAAATATAAAATAAAATGTTGAGCATGATGGTCCATCAACAACCTTTGTTATACAGTAATTAAGGAAATTGATTAAAATATTAATTAATCAGCCACTTATAATGTAATATTGGGTAATGTTGAAGGCTACAAGTAGAGTTTAATCTGCTTTTCACCTTTAAAGCATAATGGTTAGTAGAATATCATGCAAGCAAACATAACGTAAATGTCTAGGTTTTCGGTTTTATTTATTGGTGTGAACTAAAAACACATTTTAACTACCAATTTGTGCGTGTGTATTCACAGTAAGCCTCATAAGCTCCAGTGGGTGATTGACACGATGGTGCAAAGTAATAATTTTAAAGTCAAAGAAGAATGAATAGAGTGAACATGTGAATGGATACCACATATTTTGCATCGGATTCTTGAACTCGTTATGAAGTAAGTGAAGATTTTATGCAATTTTTAAGCTATGTTATGCAATTTTTAAGCAGGGAACTTTTTTTTCATAGAAAAAAGATCTTATATATTATATATAATAAACGGTATCACCAGAATATTTACAACCTTTTCAGCGTTGTAACTTCCTAGTTACATATTTTCGCCATATAGCATGGAAAAAACAACATTGTCACTGACTTCCTAGATCCAGAAATACAAACCAACTCATAACAAGAATCCATCATCACCCAACCATAATAATAAGGTTAAGTTGCCACTACCTGTGCAAATAAACCTCGATATAGTGGGTCCCATATATTGAGCCATAAAATATAACAATCTTATGCACTCAATGAAGTCAAAAACAAAAACCAGAAATTAGAAAAGTCCAAAAAGTTTGAAAGAGTATGGGTCTCTGCCATCTCCCGGAGCCACCAGAAAATGGCCAATTGGACCATCTAAGGCCAGCTTAGATAAGCGATCAGCCGTTGCGTTGAGTTCTCTGTAAACAAGTTGAATGTTGACCACTGAAAAATGAGTCTTTAACTGCATAATACGCTCCATCCAATGAGTCAGCGCCAAAGTTTCCAAATGTAAACTCCCCTTGAACCAATCTACAATAATACGAGAGTCCCCTACAATTTGGATAGCATCAATCCCCATACTATTTTCTAAATGAAGAATACTCCACAATGCAAGTGGCTCAGCCCGAGTATTTGTGCCAAAACCATAATTCCATTTTACACTGTACTTTCCCAATATCGGCGAGATAAGAAAAGCTCCAGCACCACATCTATAACCTCCATCCTGTGAGGCCCCATCAAAATACCCAATAGCCACATTCTGTTGAAAAATTGGCTGTTGTAGATACCGATATCTGATCACCTGGGAACGATCAACTCTGTCCAACCAAGCATTCTGTACCTTATTAAAGATCTGTAGTGGAGAATAAATCAGCCCCTTAAAGATATGGGAGTTTCGCACCAACCAGATAGTTCTACAGACATAGAAAGGTATAGACCGCCAATTTTTTCCTGCATCAAACCAGATCCTGAAGGCCTGTTCAACATTTTGGCCATGCCAAACTACATCTGTGTTAAGGAATTCCTTCAGATAGTCCCAAACCTGCAAAGTAAAAGAGCATGAAATCATAAGATGTGAAACACTTTCCTCCTCAGTACAGCATAAAGGGCACATACCCGGACCCGAAAAACCTTTCTTCAATAAGACATCCTAGGTTAGAATGCTATTAGCAATCATAAGCCAACTGAATAAGGTGATTTTCAAGGGTAATCCCCATTTCCACACTTTTGAAAACCACTCCGGAATGAGATCCGAATTTCCTTGTCTGCTAGTCGTTTTGTATGCTAAGGCTACAATAATATTACCATCTTTTATATTCTTGCTCTAGCACAAAGTATCCTTGATCAGCTTCAAACAAATGCCAAGATTTTTTAAACCATAAATATAATTGTTCCACTCTCTTCCAGCATCGCCATCCAAGCCCAAATCCTGTGCATTGGCCCAGCACGTAAAATTGTCTCCACTACCAATCTTAGCTGCTTGTGCCAAATAATATATTCTTCTATGCAAAAGATGGTCTAATAAAACTTCAGAAAGTTTTAATATACCAGCCATACCAACAATCGGATCCCTACCAATACGGATGCTCCATCCGTCTCCAGGCTTCCACGCCAGCCACGACTTCAGAATAGGTAGAGCTTTAAGGAGCGCCCTCCATATATTGGATATATCCAACTGTTCAATAGATTCCATACGTAACCAATCAGCCGTGCCCCAGCCACACAAATATTTTGCTTGGACCACCCTATTCCACAAGCACGGGACAAATAAATAGCGCCACAGGTTTTTTGCAGTAAGAGCCAATCCAAAGTTTGCAAGGCCTTTCAAACCCCACCCACCTAGAGCCTTTGGTTTCGTCAGATATGACCACTTTTCGAGGCTAATAGAAGATTTTTCTTTGCATCCTGACTAGATGAAACAAGCCATCCGACTCTGAATTTGCTTCAATATTGACCGAGGAATCCATGTGAGAGAGAGCCAATATATAGGGAGACTCTCAAGTACTAATTTAGTCAGTACAAATCTCCCACCAATCGATAAAAACTTATGTCCCCAACCACCAATGCGTGCCTCAAATCTTCTCAACAACCAGACCCAATCCTGTATCTTATATCCATTGGGTTTAAGAAAGAAACCCAAGTATTTAAAGCCACCTTGTAAGGGCAAGATATCATAAGAAAAGAGTTGTTGTATCATACCAATGTCCACCTCATCCCATCCCACTTCATAGAACTGTGACTTTTCTTGACTGATGCACATACCAGTAGCCCCACAAAAACGATCTAAGACCCCTTTGATTGCTCGCCATTCCCGAATGGATCCACCACCAAATAATAGAATGTCGTCAACAAACAACAAATGGGTAATGAATATCCCCGGCGCCACTTCAAGCCCCACAATATCACCCTTATCAGCCATTTCTTTGATAAGCCTGCTAAGTCCTTCAGCTATAAGGAGAAATAATAATGGGGAGAGAGGGCATCCCTGCCTCAATCCCCTTGATGCAGAGAAAAAAGAAGTGGGATTTTCATTAACCAGGATTGAGTAATTTGCAGAGCTAACACATCCCATTATCCAGTTAGTAGTATCCAATGGGATACCAATCTGCAACAAAACCAGTCTGATGAATCGCCAATCCACTCGGTCATATGCTTTTATAAGATCAAGTTTTAATACCAATGCTTTTATATAGGGTTATCTAGGGAGAGCCATTGCCACTATCATAATTACTAATCTCATTCTTTTGTAAAATATTGAGTGCTTCAACATCCCACCAGTAAGTCCTTGTACACTAACCAATAATCTAAACCACACGTTTCCTTTGAACCCCATCTCAAATTTGAAGTCATATCTCTTTCAAACCCTACCTCTCCAAACCCTAGTCCAACCTTGATGTCTTGTGATTACTCCCTAGCTAAACATGAACTTAAATTTACCCCGAATTGACATATCAAGGATCAAATCACCTTTTTAATACTTGATAATATTAGTGAAAATAATCTCATTTTTTAATCCTTGGCCACCTCTCTCCAACTCCCTACCATAACCCATCCATCCCTTTCCCACCTTATCTAGGTTAAAAATGAAGACCACGATTGTTGGTAGATAAAAAAATGTTCCATTACCTTCACTATTTACTCTTTTCATGACACATTTGTTTGTGATGTGATTCCCCTTTGTTCTTCTGGTTTAATTCTAGGCACACAATATTGATATAAGTGTAGTGCCAAATACATATCAACTCCTTAACGATATAAAAACCTAAGATATCACCTATTATGCTATTCTCCCCTCCTCCATTCCTATTTGACAATCCTACATTTTGCAAAGTTTTCATAAGCAAGTATCTCTCACTCTCTGTAGTTCATCCCATTAAACCAAATGTCGATTCCCAACCTCCTACACCTAGCATGCAACCCTTATTTGATGAGTTTACTGACGTCTTTCAAATGTTTGAGGGGATTATCCCTATTCATTCTAATCAACATTCCATTGACATAATAGTTGGGGTCGTGATCCTACAAAATGCACTAACATATCAATTATCACAGGTCCCTTGAAGTAGTCAAAGTCGAACACTAGATTTAGGACCTCCTTGACTTCGGTCATATCCAACCTAGTTATTCCTTGGGGGTTCACCTTACTTAATTTGTCTTAGTGTACTAGTGGTTCCTTTTAAGAAATTAATGTGCTCTTAGTAAGATCATTGTTAAGAATCACTATCCATTTCCATTGATTAATGATTTGCTATACCACCTCAAGATACAAAATATCTCACCAAGATGGACTTGACATCAAGCTATCATCAAGGTTGCATGGATTGAAAGGATAATTGGAAAAATTCCTTCAAGTCTAAGTTTGATTTGTATGAAAGGATAGTTATGCCATTTGGCCTTACCAATTCCCCTACTACATTCATACAAGTCGTTAATAATATAATTTGTAATATTTCATGGTGGTGTATCTATATGACATTCCGAATTTTAGCAAAACATGGGTGGAGCACGTACAACACGTGTGCTTGGTGTTGTATCTACTTTGAACCCATAAATTGCAGTTTAAACATAAGAATTTTTATTTTTTCCAGACCTCCATCCAACATTTGGGATTTATTATTGATTAGGTTGGCCTACATGTCAATCCCACCAAAAATTGGTGCCTTTTTTTATTTGGGTTGATCCCCTCCATTGTTGATACCTTGAAGAATTTTCTTAGAGGCATGGATTTTTATCGATGCTTTTACATCATTTCTCTCATGTTTCTTTCCCCACCCATCAATGATCAAACCAATCTACCTTTGCATGGACATATAATACATATGTTAGTCTAAATTAAAGATAACACTTTGTTCTGTGTCTGTTCTGTGCCTCCTAGATCTTTAGAAACCCTTTCAAAAAGACATCGATGTTTCACAATATGCCATTGGGGTTGTACTAAAATAGGGATGTCACCTAATGGCCTATCACTTTGAGACTTTGACATATTCCAAGTTAAATTACGACACCTATGATAAGGAACTTTATGTTCTCATGCATGCTTTGAAGTAGTGGCATCATTGTATGGTGGGTAAACAAACCATTTTTGATATTAATTACCATCCCTATTTTCTAAAATTCTTAGTCCAAGTTTGAGGATTGGTGGCATTTGAAATGAGAATCCTACCTACACTAGTTTCATTTTCCCATTAAATATAAGAAAGGGAGTTCAAATTGATTTGCAAACATGTTCACTGGCCGTCTAGCTTGGCCTTCAACCTTTTGGAGGTATGTTGTGTGGCCTACGAAGACTAGAAACACATATATGCTACAAAATATTTATTTGGTCATGTTTCACAAGCCCTTGCATCATCCCACAAAGGTTAATCACACACCCTTTCAGATTCTTCCATCTAGAATGGTTGGTTGTATAAGTTGAACCAACTATGCTTTCTTAGCATTGCCAACTTCCCAATTCCCATTTGGGAAAATCATGCCTCTTCTTATGGAAACCATTTCAAAAAGCTTGAGACCTTACATCATTTGAACACATAATTTTTCTACCCCTCCATGCAATGTAGGATTTGATTCAATGTTGTTTCCTTTGCAACCAAGGTAGACCAATCGATTGTAAGCAAGGATTGTACTACCTACCACCTACTCTATCCCAACCTCATAAATATTTGC
This sequence comes from Pseudotsuga menziesii, assembly GCA_001517045.1. Taxonomy (NCBI): domain Eukaryota; kingdom Viridiplantae; phylum Streptophyta; class Pinopsida; order Pinales; family Pinaceae; genus Pseudotsuga; species Pseudotsuga menziesii. The sequence continues at coordinate 452,919 of LPNX010858624.1, forward strand.
CTATGGATTTTATCAGTGGCTTGACATTGACATTATGTAAAATTAATTATATCTTCATGGTGGTATGCCATTTTTTCAAAATGATAAAATTTATTCCCTATGATACCAAGACAATCTTTGCATAATAGGTTGTTGAGTTGTTTTCTTTCAAATAAGTGGTTAAAATATTTGTATTAAAAAAGGCCTTAACCAAATTGAATAGCGGACCTCAACCAAATTGAATATATTGTAAGTACACAATTTCTTGGGATTAGAACCAATCTTGTAAATATTGTTGTCCCTCATCCATGAGATAGGCGAACATCCAAAAACAAAATTCTACAAGTGTTCTTTAGTTTTGTTTTTTGCACACATAAATAAACTCTTACAAACTGATAGGGGATTTTTTCCCTTTAAAAGGGGAAGAGTCCAAAGTTAACTAGTAACTTACGAAGCAATTAGTTAGAGTCTCTATTTCTCTACATTCTTGATTCGATTTCCTTCTCCGTTGTGAGGGAGGAGAGAGACATAATTATTTTTCTTCAAAATGTCAACAAAAAAAGTGGATTTTGATGTGTTCAAAGAATGTGAAGCTAGCATGGGGACTTCACTTAGTGAACCTCTCACATAGCATGTGCCATCATGGGATATTAAAGAATACCCTTAATTTTGAGAGATATTGACCCAAACTCTTTTTGTTGAAACCCCCTCCCAATACTTAAAACCTCCTCCGCACCCCTTTTTATAGCTCAATCCTTATAAACCACCCTACCCAACCCCACCTTAAACCCCTCATCCCCCCAATATCTGCAATATATTGGTTCGATTTTTGATAATTTTAAAACCCACAATATGAACTAACGTGATAGTATATTGGTCAACAAGTGAATCCCCGTGAAAGCTAGACGAGTTGCCTAGGGACCCCTCAAAATCCTTTGCTTTTACCCCTACAATTTCTTCTTCTTTCTTTATTTCTTCATATTCTTCTACTTCTTCCTTTTCCAAGTAGGATGTTCTTCTTACCTTTATATGAAATACTCCTTCATTTATTGTTGTTTATTGTTGTTGGTGGTTCCATTATGGGGTCAACGAAGGGTCTATTTCAACCCCCTCTTTTTCCTCTTCCTTTTCCTTTGGATCGTGAAGATCATCATATCTATTCTGGTGGATGGCTTAGACTGAGGTCATTTGATGCTTTGGGTTCCCTTGGTCTTTTTATTCCTACATATTCCAAAACTTACTTGAAGGAATCTTACTTTTCTTCACTATTTTGATTTTGATTTTTCTTTGAATAAGTTTGAGTTTCTTGAGATCTCGAAAATTTGTTTGCAAAGTGTCCATATTCATGATATGCATTGCACTTGAATGAAATATGTTCATAATTTCGAGCCTACAAATAGCTCCATCCTACTATATTAAATCCTATGGCCTTTGGAAATCCCTGCTCCAAGTCAAATTCCACACATATCCTGGAACAAAAGTACAATCCTCCTTTTAGATTAGCTTTGTCAATATACTGACCCAACTTGTCCCCAAATAGTTTTAAGAGTGGAGTCATCCCAAAGGAAAATGGACAGATATGGAAGCCTAACCCACACTGGGTCTGCAATGATCTCCATTTGTGGGTTAAAATGTAAGGTCTAATGTGACAGGAATAGACCCTTAGATCCCATAAAATATGGATTTGATCTGAAGTTCAGGTCTCTCTCCTTCTTGCTATCAAATAGAAGCAAAAAGAAACCTCTTCTGCAAGCAAACCCATAAATGATTACCAACCTTCTGTGACAAATGCCCATAAATCCATTTTTCAACACCAAGAGGGATGAGACAGAGACCTGTGAACTTTCCTAGTTCGGTCATGCATGATGAGGGTGAAATGTCGAGCTTGGGGATATCTTCAGAGTTCTTGACAAGTCGACTCTGGTTAGGAAGCTTCACGTCGATTGATATAGCTGATTTAATCATTGAGAAAAATACCTCCGTCTCAGAATTAGATTCCATAATACAAGGTTGTTTTCAGAGCACCCTTCGGCCACAAGTCTATTCAATTACCTATACAACGTCTACAATATGTAAAACGCTAGCGATATTGGCATTTTTGGATCCGAGTCCAACACAGTTTTGATTGGCATATTCACTTTCCTGCCTGAGGCCGTGTTTCACATCAGTGAGTGTTGTTGCAATACCCTGACAGCCTTGATAAATATACTGAAATGTCTCTCGGAATTAAAATTAATGAGACCGTCGACAGCAGGGTTCGAACCACTCAGACAGATCGACGTGATATCAAAATTTGCAATGGCAAGTCTAATAGCTATATTATTTTTTATTATGTCATTTTGGTATAAAGGTAAACCATAATGATAATGAAACATTTGTCTATTAACTTTTCTTTTTTCAATTTTTTTTCACGTGAAAAGAGACAACCTTGTATTAATAAAGCTGTGTTAAATATGGACAGTTATATCTAGCAAAAAGTATTTGTGAAATAACCAAATAAAGATAGCCTTCACTGTGGGCACATTACAGCAATGCCTCCATCTTTCCAATTAGAGCCCCAAAAACACATAATAAAATCTTACAGAGGTATTCGCATAGATCATCAAAGATGTCTAATGGCCTCCATACATAAATTCCCAGAAAATAAATATATACAAACGACAACACCTTAAAGCATAAGTCAAGATCCATAAAAAACAAAATTAAAAGCGAATCACAATTCCTTCATTGATCAGTTAGTCAGATGTAAACTCTTTCCAGCAGAGTAACCCCGGATGACGCCCAATGGCCAATTTGGACAGAGAGTCTGCCAAAGTATTAAACTCTCGGTAAACATGAGCAACAGCAAGTTCAGGTCGAACCTCCAGGAATGAGCGAGTCCTCTGAAGCCAATGGAGAAGAGAAATGGAAAGGAAGGATCACCGCTTATTTTCCCATTCGGTAATCAGCAAGGAGTCACCAAAGATACGCTGAAGAGCGATATCATGCATATCCCCAAAGTGGAGAAGACCCCATAGTGCCAGGAGCTCGGCACAATTTTTGAAACCCAAGCCAGCATCACGAAGCACTGAAAAAAATAACCTCTGATGAGCTTTATAACCATGCCAACACAACAGTCCCACTCAAGAGAAGCAACGTCAAAAAAAATGATAACCTTGTCGAAGACTGGCTCATGATGGAAAATATGGCGAGAGATACACCGAGGATCTTGACGATTGACCGAAGGACAAATGGAAAGAACCCCAATAAAAATAGCCTCCCTGTTGAGTGGGGTGGCTTGAAACAAGAGCCAATTGCGGTCACACCAGATAAGCCACATGAATAGCATAGCTTGTTCTATGGAAAGAACTTGATGATCAACAACTTTTTTAAGGAATTCCTTACAAGAACAGTGATGCCACGACCAAAAATAGTTGTTACAGGCGCAAATGATCAACCGCGGATCACAAACATAGGAGCACTCACAAAACAAGTGATCAGGCGTCTTGCAAGCAGCTTTGCAGAGTATACATCTACCAGGGCCTTGATAACCACGACGTTGGAGGATATCCCACGTAAGAACTTTATGATTAATGGAAAGTCACGAAAAGCACTTGACCTTTTGTTTTGCTTTGGAATTCTAAATGGCCGAGTGCCACCAATCCGGCTGAAAGATAAGAAATGTAACATTACCACCCTCTTTATCCCCAGCCCAAATCAAGTGATCCTGAACCTCAGAAAGATAAATACCTGCCAACCGAAGATAAGAAATGTAATCATCCCATTCTACAACAACATGGGGAGCAAGGCCCAAAGCGTCTTCCGAGATCCACTTCGAAAGAGATACCCCGTCACATACCCAGGATTGCTTCAAAACGAAAATCTTCCTCTCATGAAGTGCAGTCAAGAGAGAACTAGGAAATTTCCACTTAGAGACCCCAACCATTGGGTCCGATCCAACATTGATGCTAGAACCACCACCCACCTGCCACTTAAAGATGCCCAAGAATACAAGGCAGATCTGAACAAAGGCTATTCCACATCGTTGAGGGACTGCAAGATTCCAACTTTCCCGTATGCAACCACGTCCAAAGCGGTAGTCGTTTCATATACTTTGCATTAATTATATCGCCCCACATGCCGATCTTAGATAGTCCACACCACAAAATATTGGAATAGAGTGCAAGGTTAAAAAGACCCAGGTGCTTGAAGCCCCACCCACCTCAAGTTTTTGGAAGAGACCGGGATTCCCAGTCGGCAAGGTGGAAGTTTCCAATTTTCCAATCACATTCAAGCCTCTCCATAGAACTCGAAAAAACAATCTTCGCAAAGATATTAGAATGCTCGCCGGAACCCGAAAGAGAGAGAACCAATATACTGGAATGGATTGAAGGACAGAAAGTACCAGAGTTTTACACCCCCATTGAGAGCCACCTGGAAGACCATCGGCTCATTTTCCATTGAGTTTTTTTTAACAATTAACACCAATATAAGACTAAATAATAGTTAGGTTTAAGGAAAAAACCCAGGTATTTAATACCACTATCCATAGGCTCACTCGAAATATGAAAAAGGTGAGTAATGCTAGACAAAATGTCCTCCTCGACATTCAAATGTCTGAAACAAGACTTGAGAGGATTGAAGGTCATCCCAAAGGCTTTACAAAAAAGATCAGTTAAAATTTTGATACGACGCCACTCATCAATACACCCTTGACCAAATATAATCACGTAGTCTACAAATAAAGTATGAGATAAAAACAAAGACCCTGCTTTTATACCTTTGATCAGTCCATCATCCTTGGATTTATGCAGGAGAAGGCTGAGACCTTCAATGATCAACAAAAAAAAAATAGGGCGAGAGGGGTGCCCTTGCCTTAAACCCGAGACCCTTTGAAAAATATAGTTGGAGAACCATTGACCAATACAGCAAAGGAGGTTGAGATAACACAAGACATGATCATCCGCACTATATTCTGAGGAAGCCCAATCTGAATGATAATCAAATGGAGAAAAGAGCGATCAACTTTGTCATAGGCCTTTTTAAGGTCCAATTTAAGAATCATCACCGACAACTTCTTCAATTTAATAGAGTGTAAACTCTCTTGAACAATGCCAGTTGCGTCCATGATTTGTCTACCTAGGAGAAACCCGAACTATTCAGCAAAAATGAACCTCCCCAACACCTCTTTCATACGACCCGCAATAATCTTTGAAATCAACTTGTAGAGAATATTGGACAATGCAATAGGTCGGTACTCCAAAAATGCCATAGGACGATCTACCTTAGGAATGAATGTGAGATAGGTAGAATTTAAACTATCCAGTATAACACCAGTGACCCTCGAGTCCTCAATGGATTCCACTAGCTCTCCACTCAGGAGATCAAAAAAGTGTAAGTAGAATTCCATGGTCCAACTGTCTGGGCCAGGGCTCTTGTCCCTAGCACAGGATTTCAGCAAGCATTCAACCTCTAAGAGATCAACTGGACTACCAACCATCAATTGATCCTCCTCCTTAAAAAATAATGGCAGGTTTTTTAGAACAACCAGCTGATCAACAATGTTATGATTCTTTTGGCCCTTATAAAGGTTGGAGAAGTAGGTGGCAACACCCTCCTTGATAGAGTTCCGATCACAAACAATTTCACCACTTTCACCCCTAGATTCCCATATAGAATTTGTAATTCTCCACTTATTAGCATATTAATGAAAATACTTCGAATTCTCATCCCCAACACTCAGCCATATGGCACGGATTTTTTTCCTGAGAGTCTCTTCCTTCTGAGACAGAATCTAGTGTTTTTTAGCTAATAAATCCTTAATTTTTTCAGAATGAGACAGATTGAAAAAGTCACCCCCCAAAACTTTCTCCAGTAAAATAATTTCCTCTTTGATGGCACAAAGAGTAGAATCAACCCTTTTCTTAGCCTCACGCTCCCAAGACCGAACTAGGGGCCACAACTTTCCCAATTTGAACAATAGATCCTTCATCGAAGAGAAATGAGTCGGCACCTCCTCTTGCAGAAGCACCCACTAAGACTTAACTAGTATATTAAAGTCATCATCCACAAGCCATGATGGAATGAATTTGAAAGTGTACTGGGGCTTTTCAGAATCAAAACCGAGTAGTAGAATAATAGCTTTATGGTCTGATGATCTCGTAGAATAGTTCCAACTGCGGAAGCGTCCCAAACAATTACACAAGGATTCCGCCATAAAGAAGTGGTCCAATCTTTTAGCAATACCCGCAAGACCGCATCAACCATTAGACCAAGTCGACGAGATAACAGCTGGAGTAATGTCCACTAAGTTTGCACCATCAAAGATAGAATGAAAGTAATATGAAAGAGGGTCAAGCATACGACCAGAGCCCCAAACCTCCTCTACAGACCAGGTGAAATTGAGGTTCCCCGCCAAGATAAGATTTGGTAACGTAAGCAGACTGAAGATTACCACTTGATCCCAAAAATGATCCCGCTAGGAGTAAGGACCATAGATGTTCAAAAGATGGATTGACGAGTCAAAGAACTTTAGCTTCCCCATAAGAAGTAGGCCTGCACAAGTATGGAAGGCGCTGGAATTAGCCATACATGGGTTCCATGCCACTAAGGTCCCTCCCGAATGGCCCACCGAATCCACAACACTAACCAGCAACCCAGGCCTAAGACGAAGAAAGAAAGAGAAGGCATCAAGTCCAGTCCACATTGTCTCTTGAAGAAAAACCACCATAAGACAAACATAATTGAGAATCGAGTAATCTTTTTCAATTACATTGTATTTTATGGTCCCAAAAGCATAATCATAAGTTTTAAATCAAGATAAATATGGCCAAAGCTAATGTCCCAACTACCCAACCTACAAGAAGAACCAAATACTTTGCCAACCTTATCCATTAACCATGCCATTATTTACTCGTATGCAAAATTTATGGTGCTAAGATATAAAATGTGGTTGATTTCTAAAAGATAAACTTTTATTCCTCTCAAATTTTTTAGTTCTTTTTTAACCTTTTTACTTTGTAAATATAAAGGTAAAAGAGAAATGAAAATCACTTTCTCTTAGAGTGCCCTGCATACACCCACTTTATATCTTAGTTTCATAATATTTGTTGCAATACTGACCTTCCTAGCATTTTAACTTGTCAAAATTCGGGATTTTTCTCTGCCAGGGAAAACTTTAGGGGCGAAATTTCGCTAATTAGCTAATTTTGAGGTTTTTTCAAAAAATAAATTCCCTATTTGGTCATTGCTAGTCTCTAATGTCGCCTATATTTATATAAAATATGTTTTTTTATCATAATATTTTCCAAAATTTACAAGTTTCCGTGTAAATTGTATGTTTCATATTTAATATTCGCATAACTATCTTTAGATGTTTTTTTCAATCCAAAACTATCACCTAGAATATTATACTTAAGTATACTCTTATAATCCTTAAAAAATACCTTGCTTCTCTCCAAGCTCTTTGAGCATATAAATAAAATTTTAAAACAAACTAAATAATTAGTTTCTTTAGGTCCGATAGACCAAAGTTTGGTCCCAGGAGATGTTAACCATCATCAAACACCTTTTTTTTTAAATTTAACTTAATTTTAAATCAATTTTAAAAATATTAAATTGAGTAAGTGTTTTTTCAACTATTACATTTAAAAAAAAAACAAATTCGTAAAATTTGTTTATAATAATTTTGTTGGAAAATGGTACATCATCATCATCATCATTATTGAATCTCTCCCTTTGAATTGATATTTTGTTTTTGCTTTTTCCTTTATAGGTATAGGCTTTGCATAATTGTAGATATAGGTTACTGATTTTTAATTTGATATTGATGAGAATACATTTAATCTAAAAATAATTTGATAAATGATAAGTTTTTTTTAAGATTGAACATAATTTTTGGTATAATAAAGATTGAGACTGGCTTATATGTATTGGATGGCGAGAGCATTTTTTTTTGTGTTATTTTCTATCATGGTTGTTGGTTTCGTTCAATAATGCTCGTGGTCTTGATTGTTGTATTTTCACTATCATTATCTACATTTTTTCTTATTATCATCTACCATTTCAAAATTCCAACCATTTAATCTCTCTATTACATGTTACGGTGTTAACATGTAACGGCTCTTGGCCTTAGTCTTCTACTGTGCAATGTATCTTTCTCTGTACACATTGTCTTTTGATTGCCCCTACCATGTTTCTTGTGTAATGTTCTCTTCTTTTTTCTTCCAGCAATTTGATTTGTTGTTATTACCCAGCCTACATCTCAGTGATCTTTTCAACGACTCCCTCTCTTCTTCAAGTTTTTTTGGGGTTGGAGTCAGGCTGTCCCATTCCACAACGACGTGAGAAACTCCATTTTAGATAATTAAAAAGATATGAAATTTATATCCCTTTCAATGTATTCACTTTTAAACGGTGTTCATGTAGACTTCCCTTTGAGATGGGTGTGTTGGAGTGGGCCATCATCCAATCCCTTTGCTTTTAATTTTAAACAAGAGCCATGAGGTGGCAATGTCCCTGACCTTGTCATGTGGGCTAAGCTAAAGTAGCTTGTTAATTGTAGCTAGCATTGGGCTATTGACTTGGAAAACATGTAAATGGGTTGTCAACACAATAATTTTGCAAAAGTTACAATAACATCAACTCAAGAGTTTATTGTTCAAACATTTCAAGAGATTTTGCAAAGACCTTGGATCTAATTGGACATCATTTTTTCCTTTTTATGATTTGTAGTCCTTGCAAAGTTGGTTAGTACTATTATTAACTATTTAGTGTATAATATGAGTACTTTTTGAACTTCAATCCATAACTGTGAACTTCATTTCATCTTAATAGTAATGATGAAGCTTGAAACATGATGAATAGATTGATATTCATACTTGAAATGGTAATTGTCACAATTGTGAAAATGACACTAATTAGTTTGACTTTGATTTCTTAGTAATTTGCTTATGTATATGTGAATGTTGTACTCTAATAATGTAGAATACATATCATAGTGTGCTAGTCACTTTACAATATAGGGAAATTTGTTTTTTTGTTTTGTAGATATTAAACTCAAAATTAAAATTAAAATAGAAATCAATGATCAAATTAAATATTATGACCAAGATCTCAAATACCATGTTATAAAAGTATTCCATTATGTCTAAGATCTTTCCCCTCCAACGAACTTCTAGGGTTTCCATTAGAAATGCGTAAAAGATCACTTTTATATACATCCCATGAGACATTTATCTAGGAAGATGGCAATTGTCAAAGAAGGAAGCTTGCCAGTCTCTAAAATCATTGACAAAGTAGCATTTAAGTCAAGTTGATCCCTTTGTTTATGGTTCTACAAAAGATCAAACATTCTATGGTTATGTATTTTTGTTTGTACTACTGTCTAAATTTGCTTCGAAGGAATTAACCTATGAACTATTGTTGTGTGTTGGAGGAGTGCTCGAAAGTTGCAGCGGGTGTGTTGAAAAGAAGATTGTTGATGCTGGTGTCTTTGCATATATGTGTATCTCCATCTGTATCTATTTAAACACATGCAATCATTGAACACCAACGCGGAGACTGATTGTGGAGATAGTGGAGGTATTTTTTTTTTTCTGTCTACATGGAGGTATTACTGGTGAACGCGTTGGTGTGGCTCCACAGTTGGTTGCATATTTGAATTTTAGGGGATTCATTTGGTGTATGGGATTGATGTGTGAGCTGCGTCCAACAACCATATAAATGTTTGCTTGACACTATTGTGTTGTGCGTGAACCTAGTCACTAAGTATATATGCATATTTGGTGTGAAAAAAGGGTGAGGTTCTTCACTAGTGACTCTTGTTTGCTCCTTGCGTTGAGGTTTCTGAATTTTAAGTGACGTCAGTCCTGCATGAGGCTAGGTGATATTGTTGTGACAGATTGTATTGTTGGCAATGGACAAATTCTGGTTTTGAAAGGTTGTTTGTGGGAAAAGATGTGCACATTTTTTAGTAGTATTGGTTTGGTTTGAAGAAAATGAATATTTATGATTATTTTCAAATAAATACATTGCACTACCAAATAAATAATATGGAGAAAGATTCACAGCATATCAGAGAAATATATGGAGCATGGAATTACAAACCGACCCAACTAAACCGGTTCTTTCATTTCGTGGGACTAATTCCTTCATTCTAAAGTTATAAAATTATAATTGTAGACAACAGAGTCTTGATCTGAGTAATACTATTAACAATGCCCTTAACTTGTGCTATATATACTATTAACTAGCAATGAACTGATTTGGAGAAAACTGTATCATATAGAATGAACTTGGGAGCAAACCAAACAAGAAAAGTTTGCTATTAACTTGCATTGAACCAATTCGGAGAGAACTCTATCGTATTAAATTGCAATTAAACCAATATGGACCTTTGTCAATTTGGAGTGGAATTATTGGAAGGAGACCCAAAAAAACTATATGAACTTGTGATCTTGCTTAGTCAAATCTCCCTCAGCTCCTTCATTGCACCTGCAAAACAACACATGCGAACATAAGGCAAAAATATATATATATATATAAATCAAATGTTAATTAGTTAAAATACATAACACACAAATAACACAGAACACACAAATAAAAGTATACATACCAAATGCCTCAAAGTCAATATGAGCATGTCAATGTTGATATCCTCATCCAAAGTGAAAACCACTAAAGTAGAATGGAGATTTGCACAATGTACACATATGGTATACTCTTAATTGCCTAGAAGATCAATATGAGCATGTTAATGTCTATATCCTCATCCAAAGTGAAAACCACTAAAGTAGTCTTACGAGAGGAGGAGCAAGGTTTTGACAAGAGAAGAGGCAAAGGACAAGAGAGTCTCCTGTTGCGACCGAGACGTGAAGCCACGAAGGAAGACCACACGGGACAAAGCAACCCTACAACGATGAAGGAGATGACCAAGCTACGCCCAAGCCCAAGGAAAGACTGACCCAGAGCAACAGCATACCCACACCTTCGTGCACTACGCCACACTCAGGAAGAAACACAAGTTCGACACCACCTTGTCCGACGTGTCAACAACACTCTAATAGTAGCGGATTAGCGAATGTAGGAAGAAGGCCTAGGATGGCGGGAGATGATGTGAAGTTAGCCCTATTTCATGGAAATAGGAATGAGGATCCTGAGCAATACTGGTTCTTGTGTGAAGCAGTGTGGACTGTCAAAGAAACTACAAATGATGAGGTAAAGAAAGGTCAATTGGCGACGACACTTTGAGGTCATGCACTGGATTGGTTCATGAAATTTGTACAAGTTACTACGGGGACTCCAGTGAAAACACTGGTTGAAGTTAGAAAATGATTGATTGAAGAATTCATAAAACCAAAATATGAGGCGCAATATATCACAGAACTGAAGGAGATTAAGCAATATCCAAATGAAAATGTCTAGGACTTTGATCAACGATTTAAGACGCTCATGGAATCATCCAGCTTTGGGATGAGTGATATTCAACATATGGAATGGTTCATCGTAGCATTACTATCTCATATCAGACTACTGTTGATGCAACAAAAGATTGCGACACAGAGCGAGGCTTTGGAGATTGCGATGAAGATAGAATCTTCACCTATTGACGAGAATGCAGTTGGTATGAACCAGATTCAAACACAATTGGCGAATCTGACCCTCCAGTTGCAAGATATCAAGAAAGGAAAAGAGCGTTGCAAGGAAGTGTGGCGTACTCAATGTTGCGCAAAGGGGAATCATAAGGATCAATGCCTGGATTTTTGAAACTACATGTTGTTTGGGGCTCCAAACCCGTTAAGTTATGGTGGCATGCCATGGTGCCGTATTTGCCAAGTTTATGGGCATTGACGTGAAGATTGTGGATATATGCAGAAGATGTTCACAAAATCGATGAATTTATACTGCACATTTTGTTGGACTGTTGGGCATGAAGATAAGGATTGTCGCGCATGTCATCTACTTCAGGACAAAACAATGGGCATGTGCTATATGAAGGGAGAGGACCATCAATAGTACAACAACCACATCCGCAAATGCAGATGCATTTTGTACCGCAGCCGCAACCGCAGTTTGTGCCATAACCACAATACAACCAGATGTAGATGGCTTCACAACAGCCATAGTACGCTCAACTGTAGTAGCATGTTCAGCAGTAGCTGAATCCCCTGCAACAAAAATTCAATCAACCGCAGTATCAACTACAAGGAGGATTCCACGGAGGATTCTGAGGAGGACGAGGTGGAGGCTTTGGTCGAGGAGGAGGACAAGGTCGCGAACTAGTGCAATGTTATAATTGTGGAGTGTTGGGACATTATCACAAAGATTACCCTCAATTTCAAGAACAATGTACTTATTGTATCGATGTTTACCACACCCTTGAGAACTGTCCACTTCTGATCGCGAAGTGGTAGGCAGGGAATGTTCCTGTAGAAGGAGCAAGTCGATAAGTTGAGTTGAACGATAACTTACTTAGTCGAAACAACCAACTAAGTCGATGGGCTGACTTAGTCGATCAGCCGACTAAGTCGGTCGACCGACTAAATCTAGAGATTAGGTCGACCACCTAAGGTCGTGTCGGTTCACTGAACCGACAGGTAGTTATTTTGTAACCGTTCTGTAATCATATATATAGGCTGTTGAGCTAGATGAGAACTCAGTTCATTTCTCTGTGTTGTATGGACTCATTTGTATAATATAATCTGTTAATTCACCTACTTGTTCTTATCTCTTGTCTCTGTTTTATATTTATATATGTTTAAGTGTGTATTATTGGTAAGCTTATGTGATCTGTAAGATTACAACATTGGTTCTGTTGCCAGTAGTATAGGACTGAAATGTATGCAAACAAATGATACCAGAGCAGGAGATTAAGGACTAGTGGAAACGTAAAGTTGCAAACTATTTGCAGAATTACGCGTGAAGGAACATATTAACAATCGCACAAGCAAAAGAACGATTTTTCACAGAAACACATGAAAAGTTTGTCGAATCAGTGCCCCAACTTTTGAAGAAATTCCTGGTTGAGAAAGTAGGATGGGATTAAAGAACAACAGTTGCTGGAAAAACTGATCCGAGGAGGTAGAACAAACTTGTCGGAGTGGTTTGAGAAAATCGCCGACGACTTCTGTGCGGAGCAAGCAGTCGAAGACAGAACTTCGGTGGAAACAGCCAAGGAGAAATTTTACACAGATCTCACCGAACAATTTCTGTGCTCCCTACCGACCTTGCTGTTCAAATTCTTGATAAAAAAAGGAGTAGGACATATTGTCGAACCTCGTCCATCACTTCACGAATTTCCATCAAACTCTAACTGGGCGGAGAAACAGAGGAAGTGGGAAAAATTTATTGCAGAAAGGGAGTGGGAATACTTCCTAAGCAAATAGACCGAACTATCCAAGCTTTCTAAAAAGCGTCGGGTAGGCTATGGGGGGGTAGCTGGTCATATGTCGAGATAGAGTATAGTGGATTATAGTCGACTAGAAACAGATACCAGACACCAGTAGTGAGAAGTCGACTAAAATGGAACTCAAGAGAATAGTATCATACGAAGGTATGTCGGACATTTAGAAAATAGAGAGAGAAGAGAGACACCAGAGAAGGGAAGCAAGACAAGAAAGAGCCTTATAGCTGCACAGAGGAAGAAGTCCTAGGGAGAACGATCAGGAAGAGAGTCCGCTAGAGTCACGTCATGACCGACATGAAGAAGGCGTGGAACAAGAAGCATCTCCTACGGAGGAAGAATTGTGGATAGAGCAGCCAGAAGCTCTCCAATTAAGAGCTACCAATGAAGGAACAACCCTCTCTCCATTGAATTCGCGTACTCGAATACAGACTATTTTCGAAGAGGACCTCCGACTACGAGCTGGTGACTTTAGTATATGGAGTCGACTAGATGACAAAACATACACTGGGCGACACCTCATTATATGTCGACCAGAGGAAGGGAATTTGGTGACCTTTCAAGCGACACCCTCCCACCGAAGTATCCACTTGCTATTACCGACACATGAAGGAGCGCCCCCCCTCTCCAAACACAGCTTTAGAAGACACAAACCATTCAGAACCGCGGACAAATAGTTGCAGTGGACCATCGACAGCAGAAGTCAATATCAACCGACTGCAAGTCAACGAAGAATCGACAACCGACGGGAACGAAAGTTCCATCGACCAGAGTCCCGTAGAGACAAATACACCAATAGCCCCACCACCCTCATCACCACCCCCACCTCCACCATTGCCACCTCCTGAGAGCAGTGACAGTGATTCAGATATGGGTCATGGATCGACTCACATTCCTCTATATGAGGGGTATGAGGACCCCAGATGACACTCGTTCGTCTGCGAGTCGACTTGGGAGGCCAACCAAGTTACATACGAAGATAGACAAATGGCACAATTTGTCGGTGCCTTGAGGAAAAGGGAATTAACGTGATATATGACCTTTTCAGAGAGACAACCTAGAGCAACAAAAGCTGAGATTAAGGCGCAATTTTTGTCATTTTTCAAAACTTCGGATGCTAAGCACCTGGCCGCGAAAAAACTAAAACCCACATGACAAAAGCCAGGGGAATTTGTCCGCGACTATGATAGGTGTTGGAAAGACCCACTGATCCAGCTAGATTATGTTATAGATGAACAATTACTAATCCAGTGGTTTCTTGAAGGGCTATCTTAGAAAGTGCACCGACACATCAGTCTGGAGACGTTCAAAACTTACGAAGATGTGCTAACAAAATCTCTTCAAGTGGAGATGGACGAAGACATACCCGCTTACCCCATGGACCACAGATTGGAAGAACAGCTCGAGAACGTATAGAAGTCTCTAAAAGAGTTAAGCCTCAAGAATTAGGAGATCTGGTGCACCAAATGCTCGACGACTGGCCATTCCAAAGATAATTGTCAACAAGAGTACAGCCGACAGGATGTCGATTCATACAGACCAAGTCCTTTTGTGACATTTTCTAGGAGCATGGAGATCACTCGACAAAATATTGCCCGTTCAACATGAAGAATGACAAGGCCTCCTGGTGTGCCATCTGCCAGACCAAAAGTCATAACACGGCCAACTGTCAGTTGAACCTGAAGAACCGACAGAACTATAAGGTGGTCTACCAAATTAATGCAGTAGCACAACATAACGAGCAAAACAATCTAGCAAACTATCAAAATGGTCACAGATACGATGGTCAACGATATGAGCACTGGTATGACAATCGACGCACATGCTATGGAGGAAGAGGTCGATTCCCTGGGAATCGCGACAACTAACCGCGTCGACCCATCCAGTGCTTCACATGTTATAAAGAGGGTCATCGATATGCAGACTGTCCATATAAGGACATAACTGATCTCAAATTCTGTACTCACTGTGGGGTATGGGATCACTCACTAGATGATTGCCCTACCATATTAGAAAAAAATAATATGAAAAAAAATGTTAATGTCTTGTCCTGTGTGCAAAAACATGATGTAATAAACACCAAAAATTTAATATTGTAACTCGACAAGGAACAAAAATAGGAGTTGATAACCCATGAATCAGTAAAATAAAAAGAAAAAATGTCTATCCTGACCCACTGAAAGAAAAACAAATATACAAAGAGGCAACTAATGTATTCAAAGAAATTGCACGACAAGAAAATGTTCATGACACTTGACACAACACAATAAACGAATTAATCCAGCTTTTTCAACAAGACAACTCAGTATCCCAGTTCATCGATTTGTTGTATGAAAGAAAAGGTACAACTCTAAAAAACAAACAAAGAACATCTGCAGCTTAAATAAAAAAGACAAAGGTGATGCTAACCCCCTTGTCGACCTGGAAATTGAAGGTTACCACATCTGACAAGTGGTGCTCGACTTCGGCTCACAAGTAAACATCATGACTTGTGACACTTGGGAATAAATGGGCAGACCTCGACTCTATGAGTCAGGCATATACCTGAAACTAGCCGACCAAGGCCTAATTGAACCCATTGGAGTCTCGAAAAATGTCGACACGACTATAAAAGGAATCTCGTCCAAGGTCGACTTCAAAATCATTGACCCAAAGGAAGGATCCAGTTCCTTCCTAGCACTAGTTGGTCGACCTTGGGGTAGAAAGATGAAAACATCCATATCCCTGGACAAGGAACGAATCCAATTAAAAGGAAATGGACAAAAGGTTATCGTACCCATTCATCCATCTCAAGGGGAACCTTGGACTGAACCTATTGATGAAGAAGTCGATGTCTGACAACTCTACCAGATCCAAAATAATGCAGATTACATAGAACCAAACATCCATGGAGAACTTCACTTAGGTAAGCAAGAATCAATTGGTTATAATTCCGACGTTGAATTATATGACTGGGAGCTTGAGAACTACGAAACACAAGCAAGAGGGTGTTGGACTATACAAAAAGTGCAGAAAAATCCCACCCATTAGTGATTCATAGTGTCCATTGTCCCAAAAATCTTTGAGAAGAAAATTAGGGAACACCCTACCTTACAACCGACCAACTTGAATACTACACAACTACCAAGATATAAGGAGAGGGAATCACCAGTCATGCATGTCGAACAAGTTTCCAAAAATATTGGCGAACATGGCCGACTTCAAAGCCTAGTTGAAACTTTTACAGGACAAGCTGCTAGATGGTGGGATACCCATCAGACAAGACTACAGACCTAGACAACTGCTTCGACTTACTTTGTCGAAAGGTTTGGAGGAAAAAAGTTAACCCAACAAGCTCAGATACCTGTATTCACTCAAGGAAAGAACCCAGAGGACCATATCAAAACTTGTGAAAAGGAGTGGAGAAAACTTGGATACAAGGATGAATCAGCATGGCCACACTTGTTCCCATCAACCCTAGCCAACTTACCAAACAAATGGTATAAGATGGAAGAAGCTAGAGGTGAAACCTTCTTATGGCACAAAGTCAGGCAAAATTTTATTAAAGATTTCAACTTTATACCTCAAAATAAAAATTTGGTCAAAACATCAAAACAAATTAAAGAATTTCTCCAGCCGACTGAAAATAAACCTTTACAAGATCCCCAACAGACAAGGAAATGTAACAAAATACAAACACAGCTAAAGCCACAGTTGACAAGATTACAGTTAGAAAATGAAAAAACAGAAGGAAAAATCTTTAGATGGAAATCCAACCATGTCAAAACAACAAAACCTATTTGCACCATCCTGAAAGTCGAAACAACTGACAAACAAGATACTGATAGAATGACTACAGCCTACTTCCCTGCCACATTCTCACAGTTCAAAGAAGGAAGTCGACCGATCAATGAAGCCAAAGCACCAGAATGGCTAGATGCTAAAGTCAAAACTAAAGAATTCGACATCTCAAATGATGATCGACCAAAAATGGCAAAGATTGGTGACTACTGGAGCGAAGAACAGACCACAGAGATAGTGAACTTACTAAGGGAATTCCAAGATGTATTTGCTAGAGATTACAAAGACCTCAAAGGCTTAGTCCATGAGATGGGAGAAATGAAAATTGATACTAAACCTGATGTTTGACCTGTAAAGAAAAGGCCATATAAACTAGCACAAAAATACAAGGAGATAGTCAAAAAATAAATTGATAACATGTTAGCAGCAGGCATCATCTACCCTATCGACCAATCAGAATGGGCAAGTCCAATGGTGGTACAACCTAAGAAACATGACCCGACCAGACTAAGAATTTGTGTCGACTTCAGGGAACTAAACAAAGTAACACTGACAGACCCATTCCCAACCCCTTATGCAGATGAAATCTTGAATGAAGTTGTAGGACATGATTACTACTCATTTACAGATGGATTCTCAAGCTATAACCAAGTGCCATTAGCTAAAGAGGACCAGAAGAAGACAACCTTCATGTGCGAATTTGGCTCCTTTGCTTACAAAGTTATGCCTTTTGGATTAAAGAATGCACCTGCAGTGTTCTCTTGAATTGTTGTTAAAACATTTCAAGAATACATTTACAAGACCATGGCAGTATACTTTGATCACTGGACAATATACTCCATGCTCAAAGATCATTGCAAATGGATCCAACTTATGCTAGAGAGATGTCGACAGATTCAAATTTCCCTAAACATTAAGAAATGCATATTTGTGACCCCCACCAGGATATTATTAGGGAACATTATCTGTAAGGAAGGTATTAAGGTTGACTTTGCAAAGATTAAAATTATCCTCGACCTGAAACCACCAGTAAACCCCAAACAAGTCAGGGTGTTACTTGGCCACACAGGCTATTACAGAAAATTCATAAGATATTATTCAGATATGACCTATCCTCTTGAAGAACTATTAAGGGAAGATCAAGAGTTTAACTGGACAGAGGAATGCCACATATCATTCGAAAATTTAAAAAACAAAATTGTCGAAGCCCCCATCCTAAAATTTCCAAACTGGTCGATCAAATTCCATGTCCATATTGATGCATCAGGCCTCACAATAGGAGCAATCCTAACTCAACTAGGAGATGATGGAATGGATTATCCCATAGTTTACAGCAGCAAAAAATTAAACAAGGTTGAAAGAAACCATTCGACCACAGAAAGAGAATCCATAGGAATGGTCTTTTCTCTACAAAAATATCGACATTATCTCTTAGCTAATTCATTTATATTCTATACCGACCATCAGGCCCTGGAGTATCTCGTCAATAAACCACTCCATCATGGAAGGATTTGTCGATGGCTACTTCTTTTCTAAGAATTTGAGTTTGAAGTCGTTGTCCGACCAGGCAAGTTAAATGTCGGTCCCGACCATTTATCCCTAATCGACACAAGAGCAGAACCAACAGGAGTCGACGATGACTTACCTGATGCACATTTATTTCGGATAGAAGTAGTCCCAGCAGAAATAGAGGAAATAGCCCAGTTCTTATAAGATGGACATGCACCAAAAGGTATGACCACCAAGAAAAAACAGATCTTAGCTATTAAGGCTGCACCATACAGTCTCATCAACGGATTTTAATACAAAATGGGATTAGATGACATCCTCAAAAGGTGTGTACTAGAACATGAACGAGACCACATTCTGCATGAAGCACACTATGGACCTACAGGAGGACATTTTCAAGCGGACACAACTTTAAATAAAATCCAACAGTCAGGATTATGGTGGCTGACACTCCACATAGATTGCAAAAATTTTGTTAGTCGATGTGACAGATGTCAACGACTAGGTCGACCCCTGCCTAGTACAGAAATGCCTTTGATATCAGTAAACCGTAGTCTCACATTTGAAATCTGGGCCATAGACTTCATAGGACCATTTCCTATACCAGCAAAAAGGTCAGGTGCAAGGCATATCATTACTGCAGTGGAATATGTCACTAAATGGGCAGAAGCTGAACCAGTCGATACATGTTCTAGTGAGATAGCTACTAAGTTTATCTATGAGAATATCATCACTAGATTTGGATGTCCACTAACCCTGATTAGTGACCATGGGACACACTTTATCAACAAAACTATCAAAACCCTAACCAACCAGTTCCAAATCGATCATTGTCGAAGTACAGCATACCATCCTCAGTCGAATGGAGCAATTGAACCATTCAATAAAAAATTAACAAGAGGATTAACCAAAATATGTAATGCTGATAAGGACGACTGGGATGAGAAAATTTCTGCAGTCTTATGGGCATACATAACAGCATATAAACAGTCGACCGACCAAACTCCTTTTCGACTAGTCTATGGACAAGAAGCAGTAGTTCCACTACACTTCTGACAACAGACACCTATTATCGCAGAAATACTACATGTTGATGTCGAATAGGGAAGGAAGGACCGACTATTTCAACTCAGCAAGCTAGAAGAGCATCGATTCATGGCTATACAACACCAAGAAATCCAGAAGCAACAACAGAAAGCATGGCACAACCGTAACATCAAGAACAAAAACCTATCGGTCGGAGACCTTGCTTTAGTATACAATAGTCGGATCAAAGGTAAACCTAAAAACTCCACACAGAATGGATGGGACCTTACGTTGTCGAAGAAATACATCCCAATGGATCAGTCCGACTAAGGACGTTACAGGGCATAGTATTTCGGAAGCTCGTTAATGGAGCCCGACTAAAACGTTACAGAAACTAATATAAAAAAAATCATATAATGACCATAACTGTCAACCAAACTCCATAAAAAACTAAAAATTCCAAAACAAAATAATACCCTACAGACAGAAAACCATGACAGGAAATCACCATCTTGACAACCGCCATCATGACCATCGACCGCTTTCCTCGACTGACTACTCCCATCGACCATTCTCATGATCGACATCAACCGATGACTTCGATAGTCCCATCGCGCATTGATGACATCGAGCGCCGAAAGCAATTCGTCATTAACACACACTCGAGTCTTCCAGCTGGAACATCACGTCCACCATTAATACACCAATCACCACACACAACCACAACATTGCCTATAAATACTGGATCGCCGAAGGATCATTCATCGCAACCTACACAGATAGAGCATCAGAGCATCCAGTCGACCAAAAGCCGAGAACCCCCTAGTGACATCGACCACCAAACCGACATAATGGCCCCCAAACAAACTAGAGCCTCGACCAAAGCCAAGGAGATATAGGATGCGGATACACCTTTAGTCCGCAGGCTGAAAAACATCAAAAACGCCAAATTACAGGAAGGCTCATGGAAAAAGCTATGGACCGAAATACAAGAATGGGCCTTTGTCGACAAAAAGGCCACTCAAGTAGCAGAGAAAATCAGACACAACACTCTCTTCGGTTATGCCAACGCACTGCTTATGGCCAGCTTTGGTGGCACGAAGGAAACTACTATCAATTTCATCATCAATCGATATCGCAATGGCCAGTTCTACTTTGACCAGCCGGTCGACATCTCTGGAGATGTCATCTCCAAGCTGATTGGTCTCTCTAATGAAGGAAACCTCGTACTAATCGGAATCAAAGAAGGACTGGTCGAAGAGCTCACTGGGTCACCTTCCGGTAAAAATTCCAAGGGGTTGATGATTAGCCAAGTCACAACCCAAACGCCACAGATTGTGACCAAAATAATTGCAATAACACTCACTCTAGCAGGTCGAGGCGTCGACCTTAAGTTAGACATTGTAGAAGCTGTCGACACCATTGCCACCGACGAACAAATATACAAATGGGGTGATTATGTCACCGACATGGTTAAAACCATCTGTGAGAGATGTCAAGAAATGGGGGGAATCATCAAGTTCCCCTCCCTCATTTTATGGATTGTCATGTACCACATCTGCCTAGAGGGGAGTCCAATCTTTCGGGAACCGTTGAAGTTCGACATGTGGAGATTTAAACCATTCTCCTAGCACAAACTTGAGCGCGGGAAAATACTGTTGGAGAATTGGTTTCAACACCTCAAAGTCCACACGACTAGATGGAGGGTGCCTCAAAACATCCGATGAAATCTACCGGCAAACTCCCACGACCAGCTGGAGCTCAACCATAGCTTGGTGTGGTACATGCAGGGTGACAATTCGAACGCCAAAGCCCTCGACTACTATCCATCTGTTGACCAGATCTTCCGGGAACTGTCTCGACAAGCCAAAACAAAAATACTAGTACCAACAGCAGTAAAGCCGATTGACTTCTCGATCAAATATCTGCTCACAGACCAGGAAAAAGAGGAAGACTATGAGCTCAACCTCTATATCAGCACATTTGTGTTGGAGGAGACACCGATTGAACACACCGGTCGACTACAGATAACCATCAAACTTTCGACCACAAAAAGAACAGAACCCCAAACCACAAAGCCAAAGCCACAGCCACAGTAGCAGATAACTCCTCTGGCTGTAGAAAGTGTCACCCCGACTCAAGAACTAGGGGGGAAACAGAGCCAGAAAACCTTGAGTATGCTGTTACCAAAGGTATTATTCGAAAATTGTCGAAAGAAATAGCAGCAACCAGGAAGAAGCTCAAAACACAACAGCAACAACAAGGTAAAGGTAAGTGCAAGCTTATACTTGCCGACTCCTCAGAAGACAAAGACGAACTAGCAGCCATGGCCCTCGATATCATAGAGGATGCCACAGCAAATAAAGTGCCCATTGAAACCCAGTTCCAGTGATTTGTCGACGCAGGAGCACAAGCAGGTCGACCGAAGAAAGCAAAGAATACGAAGACACCTAAAAACGTCGTCAATCTTGTGTCGACGCCTCCACCCCCATCACCGACGAAAATAACCGAGGAACAAGCACCGGCACCACAATCAGTCAGCCCCCTCGACTTATGCAAAAGTGCGATGCCGGAGGCTGTAAAAGAAAAATTCAACAAAGATAGGGACTTGCAGGCTTTCTTTGAGAAACTTCCTGCGTTGTTTACGTCGGCTCAGAAGATCTCTACATCAGCACCTATCTTCACGTCTGGAGGACACCAACCAGGACATGACGCACAGTCCCCAATTGTTGCAACCATTTCGTCGATTTTTGAAAGAAATCCCGACAAGGAAGCTAAAGTGATTGCACGTTGGTCCTCAATTATTGCACCAACCGTCCCTGTACCCCAAATCAACCTACCAGCCACTGCATCGACTGAAGGAGAAACTAGGGATGACATAAACCGACAAACTAACCAAATTTCCTCTGACAACCCACCACTCAACCATGGCTCCCCCAAACCAATCACCACCACCACCACCCCCTGACTCAGAGAAAGGCCCACCACAACCAACTGCATCCAAACAACCAGAGGAGGTAGTCATCCCACCTCCCCAACCAGACAGAACATCGAACTCTAACCCACAAACCAAAAATCCCGCCTAGACTGTTGTAGGTACACAGGAAGCAGATAAAGAAAAGCATAAGAAGAGGAAGGAGAAACAGAAGAAGGAGCATCATGAAAAGACTTCAAAGGTCCAAATTAGAATGAAGGATGCAAGCTTTTTGACCTACACAGAGTTAGGACAACTCCTCAAAACCCTAGCAAGTGAAGCAGAGATGAGGAGTGAGCAAAGAAATAAAGAACTCCAGGACAAAAACGCAGAACAGGTTGAGTTTCTCGACCATATGCAGGAATCTGGCCCAGTCCGTCATGCCGGGCCCCATAGAGGTCGACACAGACAAATCGCTTGAAATAGCGTATCAGCTATTTGAGAGCATGGTATCGACCCTCCAAGCTCACATTCAGGAAACCAAGGAGGAACAAAAAGAGGAAACCAACCGACTCCTAATGGCACAGCACACTGCATTTTCTGAAGCATATAAAGTACTGTAGGATCATATGGAGGAGTCTATCGTAACTGAAGAAGTACTAAGAGACTGGCCTAATCTCTATGGGAAATTTTATCAGCAGACACAACATACTCGGCAAGGGATTCAGGCACTAGAGAGCAGAAAAACCACTGAGGAAGCGCTCCAAACGACAATAGAAGAACAGATAGTGCTTGAAATCGCCAAACTGCAGAAATTGGGAAGGGAAGCACATCAGTGGGTGCAACAAGCTCTCCTTAACTTATAGAAAGTCGACATCATCTTCCCGCAGATGAAACGACTTATCGAAACTGCATAGGAGCAGGACCAGTTCATGGGTCCCGACATGGAGAGGATAGCTCAAGTCTCCATCTCAGAAAAGATGTCGATCTTATCAGGCTTAACCACACTCACCATCAACATCTAAAATTTTTTGTAGAGTTGGACAGATTTCCAACATCAACTCGCAGTAACAGCCCCAGCCATTGTAGAAGTCTGCATACATAAAAGACCGATCATCAGACTTCACATCCCACCACAATAACTATTAAAGGCCAGCAAGAATTTTGTACCTCCCTGTTTATTCGGGATGAAGAAATGTTTTGTTCGTGGGGGAGATGTAGAAGGAGCAAGTCGATAAGTCGAGGTGAACAATAGCTAACTTAGTCAAAACAACCGACTAATTCGATGGGCTGACTTAGTCGATTAGCCGACTAAGTCAGTCGGCCGACTAAAGCTAGAGATTAGGTCAACCACCTAAGGTCGTGTCGGTTCACTGAACCGACAGGTAGTTATTTTGTAACCATTTTGTAATCATATATATAAGCTGTTGAGCTAGATGAGAACTCAGTTCAGTTCTCTGTGTTGTATGGACTCATTTGTATAATATAATATGTTAATTCACCTACTTGTTCTATCTCTTGTCTCTGTTTTATATTTATATATGTTTTAGTGTGTATTATTGGTAACCTTATGTGGTCTATAAGATTACAACAGTTCCACAGTTGCAAAACCATAACCATAAACAGTTGCAGATTCAAAACCAGAACTATATTCAAAATTAGAACCATATTCAAAATCAGAACCAGAACCCCAATTAGAATGTGAACCAACTTATGAATCCGCCATTGAACCAGAATCAAGGACCAACAGTTGCAACAATATCAACAGAACCCAAGATGCAGGATGCTGATGTTGTTGTCATTACTCATGGAGGTGCGACGACGAGAGAAGATATACCATTTCCACAAATCTGATTGGATAGAAAGAAGAAAGTGCAGATTGATGTCAACGCTGAGAAAGAGACATTCTTTGAAGCACGTGATGCAATAAGAAGAGATCTAGGTAAGTTTTTTGTTTATGAAATGCCAATTGCTTCTGATTCAACTTCAATCGCAGGACCATCATGACAGCATGGTACTTTACATAATTTTTTTGAAAGTTTCTTGTCACCGGTAAGGGATGTCGATGCTCTTGCCAAGATTGAGAATTTGTTGCATCGATTGGCCAAGGATGGAAGGAGTCCATAGTGAACTCCTTACATAAGAAGACGATCAGAAAATAGATGTGCATGAATATTAAGATTGGGGACTACGAGGTGGATTTAGTCATCTTGGATCTAGACTCAGATGTCAATATTCTAACAAAGAAGACATGGAAAAACATAGGGATCCCACAATTGGTTTGGTCCCCTGTGTAGCTGTGACTAGCTAACTAGGCCATAGTAACACCGATTGGGCGAGTTCCGTGCCTTGCTGTGGAAGTTGAGGGGATGGAGACTTATGATGATTTTGATGTTATTGACGTTGTTGATGGAAAATGCTCCTATCCCATGTTGTTGGGGATTGGATGGGCCAATGACAACTTGGCAGTGATGACCTTTGAAAATCGAGACATCAGAGTTATAGCTCTGATGGATCCCACTAAAGGGCGAAGATATGTCGAATTGGTTAAGGAAGAAGATGTAAGAGGATGGGATCATGCATATAACATTTCAGAAGATTACATCCATTCGACTGTCGATGATGAACTTGGTTGGCGCAGATCCAACTCTATGTCATCTGACTCTGATGATGCTTTAGAGAATGGCAGAATCACATGCATGAGGTATCCCTAAGGAAGTGTGGCCTAATTACTCAGTCGTTGTGCTGAGTCACAATTGAGACTATTGAATTACCAGTATATGAAGGACTACTAAAGTTGTCTGAGTTTCTAGTGGAATTTAAGGATAAGGTGTTAGAACGACAACAATTGTTGGAGTTGGATGAAGTGTTGAAGCCTACACCAGCACATTGGTGGGTGACACATAATAAGTCGATCGACAGGTGGTCGTAGTGTCAAAGATTGATGACAATTCACTTTGGCGACGCTGAAGAGTACCACGCCGGAAGGTATGATGGGAAAAATGTTAGTTTTTCAACATTAAGCTAGCATTATTAGGATCTTTAACTGAGAGAATAACAAGTACAGCAATCAAACACAAGATACAATGAACATAGTGTTTTTCCTTAGGGAAACAATAAAGGAGAAAACCTCACAACTTCCTCAGAGATAGAATTAGCACCAAAACAGTAAGTGATCTCCCAACAGCAGTAATCTTCTTCTTGTCTAGCCCCAGTGTCTTCTCCTTCCTCAACTATGCACTACACTTGAGTGTGTATGACTTGTGTGATAAATAGAGACTCCAGTTCTCTATTTATACTAATATTGACATGACTAAAACCATACCAGGGCCGACCTCTACTAGGAGAGTCTAATAACCCTAGTGCCCCGAAACTGCGGGGACTTTAACCCTTAGACAATCAGAGGGTTACCCACTATGAATTGACGTGACTTGTTTACATAATTGATCTTCCCGATCAGAACATCGGGGCATGAAAATATGAATCAAATACATAATAGATACATCCCATAATAAACATCGGGTTATAATACATAAGATACATAGATGAATACATTCCGAAGTTACAAATACATAAACACTCCCTCTTAACTAGGAAGGTATTCTTTCGACATAGTTTTCAGCATTGGTCTTCTTCTCTGCATCAACTAGATCATCTCGTCATCTACATCTCAAGTCTTCTGAGTCTTCAAGTCATCTTCATATTCAATTCATCTTCATCATTGGATCTGGATCATCATGGGACATCACCACTGGATCTGGATCATCACTAGATCTGGATCATTACTGGTCATCATCACTGGATCTGGATCATCACTGGGCATCATCACTAGATCTGGATCATCACTCGATCTAGATCATCACTGTTGGATCATCATCACTGGATCTCGACCATCACTTGATCTGGATCATCACTGGCCATCATCACTGGATCTAGATCATCATCACTGGTGCTATCTCATGATTCTTCTCGTCATAGGAAGTTCTACAGAGCTAGCCCTTTTTCATGCTGGTTGTAGGCCTAGCCTCCATGTAGGTCTTTCTTCAATGCTTATATCTGACACTAAGTCAGAATGGCTTGCCCAGCACTTACATCTGACCTACTCATCAGAAAGTCACGCCCAACACTCACATTCACTAGCATGATAGGAACTCAAACTACTATCATCTATGAAATGGATCAGCACTTACAACCACCAGTATGATAGGAAACCAAACTACTATCATCTGTGGAAAGGCCATTGCACTTACATCTGAGTACACGGGAACACATCCCTCAATCGCATCAGAAAGGATCTACACTTACATTTGAGCACGTGGGAACACATCCCTCAGTCACATCAGAAAGGCTCTGCACTTACATTTGAGCACGTGGGAACACATCCCTCAGTCACATCAGAACGGATTTGCACTTATATTTGAGCACATGGGAACACATCCCTCAGTCACATCAGAAAGGCTCTCAATCTTAGACTGAGGATCCCTGGTACCTCACCAGGTAGCTCCATTCAAAGAATGGCGGTAGCCCTTATATCTGACACTAAGTTAGAATGGCTTATCACTCATATTTGACATGGGAGGAACCTAATCCTTTAGCCATGACAGAATGGATTCAGCCCTTACATCTGATCAAGTGGGAACACATCCCTCTGTCACATCAAAATGGCCATGCACTCATATCTGATCATGGGAGAACAAATCTCACGTTCATATCAAAATGGCCCTCAGTCATAAATTGAGTTTTCCTGGTACCTCACTAGGCAGCTCTATTCCAAGAATGGCAATAGTCCTTATATCTGATCATGTAGGAACCAATCCTACAGTCATATTAGAATGGCTTAGAACTCACATCTGTCATGGAAGGAACCAATCCTCTCACCATGACAGAATGGCTCAGCCCTTATATCTGACCTGCTCGTTAGAATGGCTATGGATCTCAGCACTCATATCTGTCATGGAAGGAACCAATCCTCTCACCATGACAGAATGACTCAGCCCTTACATCTGACCATGGAAGGAACCAATCCTTTCCCCATGTTAGAATGTCTATGGGACTCATCACTTTCCCTTGGAGGAAACCTTGATCTGGAGAACACCAAGCTTCTCCCTGAAGTACTCAAACTTCACTCTAGCCAATGGCTTCATCAATACATCAGCTATCTGTTCCTCCGTCGCAACATAATGGAGCTTCACTGCTTCCTCCTGCACCATATCCCTGGTATAGTGGTACTTGATCTTGATATGCTTTGACTTGTCATGGAACACAGGATTCTCTGACAACTTCATGCAACTCTAGTTGTCACAATGTATACAAGTAGCATCCAACTGGAGATCAAATAAATCAGACAGTAGCTTCTGTAGCCATACTGCCTCACAACTAGCTGAACAAGCTGCGACATACTCTGCTTCAGCTGTACTCAGTGCCACACATTATTGATTCCTGCTAAACCAAGAAATCACACCTGATCCCATACTAAAGCAACACCCTGAAGTGTTCTTCCTATCAATGGAACTGCCTGCCCAATCTGAATCAACATAACCCTCTAGGTTAATCTTTTGATTCGCATCATACTTGAGCCCATAATAAACTGTACCCTTCAGGTGCCTCAGAATATGCTTTGCAGCAATCAAGTGAACATTTCTTGGATCTGTCAAGAATTGGCTCAAGGTGTTCACAGCAAAGCAAATATCTGGTCTTGTGTTCGTCACGTACATCAATGACCCAATCATCTGACGATACATCGTAGCATCAATCGAATCTGATGAAGCATCACTCAATAGCTTCAGGTTCGATGCCATAGGTGTGGCCATAGTCTTGTAGTCCATCATCCCAAACCTCTTCAGGATCTCTACCACATACTTTCCTTGTCCAAGAAAGATTCCATCCGTACTCTGCCACACTTCCATACCTAGAAAGTAATGCATCATCCCCAATTCCTTCATCTCGAACTCAGCAGCAAGCTTTCTCTTCGTATCAGCAATAAACCCATCTATACCTGTCACAAATAGATCATCTACATATAGTAGAAGCATCACTGGGTTGCCATCCTCAACCTTGTAGTAAAGGTTGGAGTCTGCTTTACTCTTGGTAAAGCCCAAACTGGATAGAAAGCTGTCAATTCTGCCGTACCAGGTCCTGGGTGCCTGTTTCAAACCATACAGGGCTTTCTTCAATCTGCATACATGAGACTCTCTATCATGTGTTTCAAAACCGAGTGGCTATTCTACATACACTTCCTCTTCCACTACACCATTCAAGAAAGCAACCTTGACATCCATCTGGTGTATCTTCCATTTCATCACTGCAGCCAGAGCAAGTATTGATCTGATGGAAGTGTATCTGGCTACAGGTGCAAAGGTTTCTTCATAGTCTATTCCTTCTTTCTGAGAGAAACCCTGAGCCACAAATCTTGCTTTATACTTTTCAATGCTACCGTCTGCAGCATCCTTGATCTTGTAGATCCATTTGGAAGTTGCAACTGAATTCCCTTGTGGTCTTGGGACAACATCCCAAACATCATTCTTCATGATCGATTGGTATTCTTCGATCATAGCATCCTTCCATTCTTTCCATTCTGCCGCTTCTTCATAACTGGAAGGTTCTTTATCAATGGAATCACATAGTAAAGCTACATACATGGAGCAGGATCTAGTCCTCTTTCTTTCTCTGTGATTTTCTTCTGGAGCCCCATATCTTTCTGCACCTTGGATAAGTTCTCGTACCCAAGTAGGTTTCCTCTTATGAGGATTCTTCTCTAGAGGTGGATCTGCAGGTCTTTGTGGTTCTTCAAATTCTTGATCTTCTTCCTGAGCTTCTTCATTCATGGTTGTATCATGAATTCTGGGTGCTTCTGCTTCAGGTTCTTCAGGTTCTTCAGCAGGTGTCTTTCTGGATTTGTTGTAAGCTATGTCTTCATCAAATGTCACATCCCTGCTGATGTCAATATTCTTGTATCCTGGGAAATAGATTCTGTAATCCTTCGAGCTTTCAGAGTATCCCACGAATATACCCTTCTTTCCTAAAGGATCTAATTTTTTCGTTTTCTCCTTTGGGATGTGTATGTACACAGGACAACCGAATATTCTGAGGTGGCTGACTTCTGGTCTTTTGCCAGAGAATATTTCTTCAGGAGTCTTGTTCTCGAGTACTCTATGTGGGGTACGATTCTGTACATACACCGCTGTTCTGGCAGCTTCAACCCAAAGATGCATAGGAAGGTCTTGATCATGGAGCATTGATTTTTGCAGCTTCCATGATAGTTCTATTCTTCCTTTCTGCAACCCCATTCTATTGTGGATTATAAGGAGTGGACAACTCCCTCTTAATCCCCGAGTCTTTTCATAGCCTCTTGAATTCATTTGAAGTGAATTCTCTGCCATTGTCTGATCGAAAAGTATTGATCTTCTTTTCAGTATGGTTCTCGATCAAGGCTTTGAATTCCTTGAATTTGCTGAATACTTCGTCTTTGTTCTTCATGAAGTAAACCCATGTCTTCCTAGAAAAATCATCAATAAAAGAAACATAATATGCATACCCGCTTAGTGAGTTTGATGACATAGGACTGCATACATCGGAGTGGATGATTTCCAATATTCCTTTTGCTTTGCTTTCGCTACTTGGAAATGTCTTCTTTGTGTTCTTTCCCTTCGCACATCCTTTGCAAACCCCATCATGTTTTGCTTGGATTTCTGGAAGACCTTCAACAACTTTGCTTGCAATTGGTAGTGCTCTGTAATGCACATGTGCAAGCCTTCTATGCCAAAGTTGACTTGGCTCTACTGCATCATGGGCCATTGCTTGTTCTGGATGGCCCTTCAATTTGTACAATCCTCCTTCTTGTTCTCCAATTACTACCGCATCATCGATAGTCTTTCCTCTAGGCCACATAATGACTTGACCATCTATGAATGCCACCCGCATTCCTTTTGCATCTAATGCTGATATGGAGGGGAGGTTCTTCTTGAGTCCTGGTGCAAACAATACTTCCTTCATTGTTAGAGATTTACCAGAGTCTAATTTATATGAAGATTCCCCACTACCTTTTATTGGATATTGGTAGTCATCTCCTAGCTTCACCTTGTGAGGTGATTCACGTTCTGAGAGCTTCACAAAGGATTTCTTGAATCCAGTCATATGTTTAGAAGCCCCACTGTCTATAAGCCAATCATCACTACCATGAGTAATGTTACCTGTGAGAGCGCAGATCAAAACATATTCATCCTTGCTTGAAGAATCTTCACTTTCATATCTGGATCTCTTCTTGGATGGTTCATCATCCTCTGCAGCATGAGCATGATGTCTTCTTTTGTTCTCCTTCTTCTTATGAGAGTGATTCTTGCTCTTAGGGTTGTCTTTTGCAAAGTGTCCTTTTTCATCACATGTATAACATCTCAATCTAGATAGGTCCTTTCTATTGTTAGAATGAGAGTTCTTACCTTTGGAGTAATGAGGTTTTCTTCTCCCCTTCTTGGAGTGAACTGTGAGGGCTTGATCTTCACTTCCCATATCCTCTTCTCGGGCTGCTATCCGAGCTTCTTCTTGAGAGCATTCTTCCCACAGTCTACTAAACTTGACTAACTTCTTTCTAGCACAGATTCCTTGGATGAAATAATCCCATGACCTAGGAAGGCCATTCAAAGTAGTCATCACAATCTCTGCATTTTCCACTTCTTCATCAACAGCTTCTAATTGTTCCTTAATCTGAGAAACCCTAGTAAAGTAGGACTGGATAGTCTCTGCATTCCGAATCTTCACATTCTTCAGTCGATTCCTCAGAGTCATCTGCTGGTTTATGTTCTTCCCTTCAAACAACTTGGTTAGGGCATCAAACATAGCTTTAGGTGTCTTGAGAGAGGACACCTGTGGGATAAGGTGATCCTTGATAGAATCAGCAATGATCCGCTTTTCCATAACCATCTTCTTTTGTGTAAGGCCTTTGCCTCATCTCCCTCTGGAACTGGAACCTCCTCGTGGATGTAGGAGTCTAATTCATTTTCTTCCAGGACCAGGGAGATCCTATACTTCCAGGCTCGGAAGTTATCAGCTCCCTCAAGATTTTCATCAAGCTTGGTATGATGAGACATCTTAACTGAGAACCTCAAATGGAAATACAAAAGATTTTAGATCTGACCAGGTTCAAGATGTCAGATCTGAAACTTGAGCTGAAATCCTGCAGAGCTGGTTCAGGAGCAAATTAGGGTTTTGATTTTTCGGAGTTCTATTCACCCAAATGCTTTGAAATTTGTCCCTAACTTTGATTTTGGGGAGGAGATCAATCCAGGCCTGGGCTCACTGAAAAATTCCTCTTCTGTGAAAAGCCCTAATTTCCGGCAGTAGTGACAGGTCCAAAACTGAAAAACCTCAGAATTGGATTCTACTTCGACAGAAAGATGCGCCCTAGGGAGGAGAGTTATTCCACCTTAATTTTGCTGAAAATCTATGGAGGAATATCCACAAACTAGGAAGCCCTAGTTCCCGCAGCTGCATAGTGTCTTCTTCTCAGGTTAGCTCTGATACCATGTTAGTTTTTCAACATTAAGCTAGCATTATTAGGATCTTTAACTGAGAGAATAACAAGTACAACAATCAAACACAAGAGACAATGAACACAGTGTTTTTCCTCGGGGAAACCATAAAGGAGAAAACCCCGCAACTTCCTCAGAGATAGAATCAGCACCAAATTAGTAAGTGATCTCCCAACAGTAGTAATCTTCTTCTTGTCTAGCCCCAGTGTCTTCTCCTTCCTCAACTATGCGCTACACTTGAGTGTGTATGAATTGTGTGATAAATAGAGACTCCAGTTCTCTATTTATACTAATCTTGACATGACTAAAACCCTACCAGGGCTGACCTCTACTAGGAGAGTCTAATAACCCTAGTGCCCCGGAATTGCGGGGACTTTAACCCTTAGAAAATCGGAGGGTTACCCACTATGACTTGACATGACTTGTTTACATAATTGATCCTCCCGATTGAAACATTGGGGCATGACAATATGACTCAAATACATAATAGATACATCCCGGGATAAACATTGGGTTACAATACATAAGATACGTAGATGAATACATTCCGAAGTTACAAAGACATTAACAAAAATAACCCTAGTGATAATTTGATTGAGTGTCAGACCTTGTGGGCATCACGACCAAAGGATGAGTGGTTCCATGCTTTTGTCCACATGATGGATGATATGTCGCGATCATGGTATGTATCAGCTGAGTTGCGTAGAGAGATTACTACTTGGGAAGAGTTGATGATTTGATTCACTCACACCTTAAGTTTTGCGGATACCAATCCAACTATTCATAATGCACTGCAACACATCTGCGATGTTGTTTTGAAGGAGGTTCCAATCGCATATTCGGTGGATCCGCATGTGTACTATCACGTGCAATCGATGATGGAATGATACAATGTGATAGGAGGACCAGATGATGGTGACGATCCATAGAACATAAATATTCTAGAGATAGAAGGGAGTCAAGATGTCACAACACCTGACGTATCGATGGATCCGATGAATCAACCATTAGAAATTCAGAAGGTCAACACTGGGACAGAGGAGAACCCAAATTTTGCAAGTGTTGGGGACTATTGGGATGAAGAAACCATGGCAAGGATAATATATTTGTTGCACGAGTTCCAATATTTATTTCCTACAACGTTTTCTGAGATGAAGGGAATAATGGGAGACTTAGGAGAGATGAAGATTCCGCTGAATCCAGACGTGAATCCAGTAAAGGAGAGATCACACCGCTTGAATCCATGATACAAGGAAAGGGTCAAAGCTGAGCTAGACAAACTGTTGGATGATGGGATAATAGATCTAGTTGAGGAATCAGAATGGATCAGCCCCATGGTGGTGCAAGACAAGAAGACAGGTGAGGTTCAAATTTGTGTTGACATTAGATAATTGAATGATGCGTGTTTGCATGATCCATTTTCGACACCATTCATTGATGAGGTGCTACAAGGAGTAGGCTATCAAGAAATCTATTCATTCACAGATGACTTTTCTGTCTATCACCAAATTAAAATTGTGAACGAAGATTGCCACAAGAGAACCTTTGTTATGAAATGGGGATGTTTTCAGTACATTGTGATGCCCTTTGGACTGAAGAATGCACCTACGATATTCTTTAGGATCGTTGTTGCTGCATTCAAAGACTTTATTCAGAAGTTTTTGGTGGTTTATATGGATGATTGGACGTTTTATGGATTGATAAGGGACCATCTAGCGAACCTGTGACTCATGCTAGAGTGTTGTCGACAGCATCAGATCATGCTAAATTCGAGGAAGTGTATTTTCTGTGCACCTTTTGGGATGCTGTTGGGACACATTGTTTGAAAGCAAGGACTGTTGGTTGACCCAACAAAGATTGCACTGATTTTGAACTTTCCACCACTTACAAATGTGAAGCAACTTAAAGTGACACTGGGACACATAGGATACTACCACAAGTTCATCCGTGGTTATGCTGTGATCACAGATCCTATGGAGAGGTTGCTAAAGAAAGATGTGGTATTTGTATGGAGTCAGGAATCTAAAGAAAGTTTTGATATGCTAAATACAAAGATGGTTTCCACACCAATATTGGTTTTTCTTGATTGGAATAAGGAGTTCCATGTCCATGTGGATGCATCGTCAATTGCGTTGGGAGTTGTGCTTGCACAGCCAGGGGAAGGCGATCTTGATCACCCGATTTCTTTTGCTAGTCAAAAGTTGTCGTCTGCAGAGAAAAAATATACTACAACAGAGAGGGAAGGTCTGGCGATGGTGTATGCACTACAAATTTTTTGGCATTACCTACTGGGTGGTCATTTCAAGATGTTAGCATACCACTCTACCTTGAAATACTTGGTCAATAAGCTTGTGTTGGGGGGAAGATATGTCGTTGGCTACTTCTCTTTTAGGAGTTTGATTTTGAGATAATTGTGAAACTGGGTCGCTTGAACTCTGGCCCAGATCATTTATAGTGAATCGAGGTAGGTGAGGAACCAACAAACATTGGAGATGGTTTCCAGATGCGCAAATATTCAGAGTTGATATGGTTGATGATTACTACGAACACATAATTTAGTTTTTGGCAATGGGAACAACACCAGAGGAGCTTACTACAAGTCAGAAGAAGCAGTTGGTTGTCAAGGCCGTAGATTTCCAGTTGATTGCTGGACAACTCTATAAGCTTGGACCAAATGAGATCTTCAGTTAATGTGTCCTACCGCATGAACAAGGACAAATATTGGTAGAGGTACATGTGAGTATTGCAAGAGGACACTATGGAGGTTGTGCTACTACCAGGAAGGTGCTCTATGCAAGGCTCTAGTGGCCAACTCTCAATAATGATGTGACAAACTATGCACGGTCTTGTGGTGTGTGTCAAAGAACTGAGAAACCGTCAAGGAGGGATGAGATGCCGCTGGTACCTCAGGTGACATTGTGTCCATTTGATAAGTGGGTTGTGGACTTTGTGGGACTAATCAACCCACCTAGGAAGAGAAATGGTGTGTGATACATAATTACAGTGACAGACTATTTGGCAAGATGGGCGGAGGCCGCACCTATTGTATATTGCACCACTGTGACAACAACGAGGTTTCTACTTGATAGCATTGTTACTCAGTTTAAGTGTCCAAGCATATTGATGAGTGACCAGGGGAGTCACTTCATCAATCTCAAAGTAAGTGGATTGACAGAGGAGCTTCAAATACAACATAAGAAGAGTACCTCGTATCATCCATAAGCAAATGGGATAGTAGAGGCATTCAACAAAGTGTTAGAGCATGCCCTCACAAAGGTATGTAACGCGAACCGTGATGGCTGGGATCTGAATATTCCAACAATCTATTGGGAATATCTCATCACTTGCAAAAGATTGACAAGACATACATCGTTCAAATTGGTGTATGGGAAAGAGGTAGTCATGCCGATGGAGTACATTGTTCCAAGTTTGCGCATAGTGGCAGCGATGGGCATGGAATATGAAGAAGCATTAGAAGAACGTCTGACGTAGTTGGTACAACTCGAGGAAGACCGTTATGTTGCATGTTTTCACTAGCGTATTGAGAAAGACCGACAAAAAGCTTGGCATGATCAACATATTAAGAACAAGAAATTTCAGCAAGGAGACCTGGTACTGATTGTATGATAGAAAATTTGCGAAACATCCAAGTAAGTTACAAATGCATTGGCTAGGTCCATACCTCATTCATTCAATTACTTCAAGAGGTGCAGTACAACTGCAACAGTTGACAGGTGCGATGCTACATAAGCTAGTAAATGGCAGCATTATGAATCGCTACAGGATGAGCCCAGAGCCACATGATGCTTAAGGCACTACGCAAGTGGAAAACAAAAGTTTTTTTTTGCATAAGAGGGAAGTCAAGAGGATGGCGCACCAAGAAGAAGTGGATGCGCAAGTAGAAGAGTTAGTATCGTGGTTAGGGAGTCATGTTGTAACAGCCCCAGGGTCACGACATAGTCAAATAAACAATAAATATAGCAGTTAAAGCCATTATCTGACAATGCTTTTTGGATGAGACGTGCCTTAATGACTAATCCGACCGTTGGATTGACAGGATCAACAACGGATTCAAGCGATTAATGTATTATTTTGTCGTAATAATGAAAAGAGATTGTAATGATTTGGTCATAATGGGTGGACGATCGCTTCGGTACTATAAGAAGTGGCCGAACGTAGTCAAAATTCACCATTGTGCAAGTTTGAGCTGTTGATAGAGTGTCGATTTGTTGCAGTCGAGTTGCTGAGTGCAGTGAGGTTGAGGTGCCTGTAGTACACTTAGAGGAACTGGTGCGGCATGCTGAGTGAGGCAGTCACAATAAATATTTTTAGTGAGAGATATTCACCAGTCGTTGTGGTAACTATTGAAGTGGAATTTGCAAGCATGCTGGTGGAATCATTATAGGTCCCAAAAAAGAAGAGGGGGGTGCAACGACCCACATCCCCAGTTCAGAAGAAGCGGAAGACTAGAACATCTGCACGGGCACAGGAGGAGGCACTTCCACAGACGGGTCCATCAAATTCAGGGGCTGATGAATCATCATCCCGCGTAGGGGTATCCACTGTAGATATCCTTGGGTATGTGCCTCCATGTTGGCCCAATGCGAAGCCCAGAAAAGTGACAAAGAACTAGAAGTACCCAGTTAAGATGCCGACGATTCCGTAGGGAATGATATATACCAGGGATATTGCGGCCTCGCTTATGCGAATGAAATATGAGGACCATGATATGATTGCATCGCTAGAGATTAGTAGAGAACCATATCTACCCATGACACTGGAAGGAGGCAACCCAATAACACAAATTCCACATGACTGGGCACAAGGGTTGGAGATATCAGAACTATTGGAACTAATCAACATGCTGCATTTTGGGTGGTTGAATGAGGCAAATGCATGCGCGAGGAAGCTTTTGGCATGCTTCCATGGAGGGATTTTGTGGTTGGACTGACCGGTCGCAGTCACTGTGGTGCTTATTTTAGAGATCATGGGGCCGCCCAAGGAGGTGACCGAACCATTGCTGTACTTTAAGGGGAAAGATAATGACAAAAGATTGGTGGCATAAATGAAGAAAAGATACAACTTGTAGCACGATGGATGAGTGTACCGCTTTCATAGTATAAACGAGATGACAGTTCATAGTGTGATGATGATTATGGCTAGAAAGGTTGTCAGAATGAACAGACCCAACCAATGTAATTCGGGGGTCATCCCTTGCATGGAAAAGTGTGTGCAAGGGGTGAAGATGAAGTGGTCGATGTTCTTGATGAACTAGTTGACGGATGATGCACTCGTAGTCCAGGCAGGGCAGCGACCGTTCGCATACAACTGGTTACTCATTTTGATTGCACTGGTGGCTTTGATGGAACCAAAGGATTATCCGGGGATGGACGTAGATACAATGAAGGTTTTTAAGGGAGTGCGATACCAAAACCTCTGGTACATGAAGGATGCAGAGCGACTGAAGGACTGTGCAATTTCGTTTTGGACATACTAGGAGGCACTGTAGGTTGCAGTAGTGAAGGTTCCATGACTGACAGAAGAAGAAGTGGTCAAATACGAATGAGTAGTTCAGTTTACGATTGGGATGCATGCCATTCATGTGAAGACGCGATGAGACTAGGATAAAAAATGGCTACCCACAACATATAAGGTTTCTGATGCGGAGATGGAGACTATTGTTGCTAATTGGACCACAGAATGGCGTGAACCAGTCGGTATCGAGGAAGTGTCGACAGGTCCACCAGGAGATGCATCGGTAGATCTTGTTCCAGACCCATCAAGTAACCATGACTCGGATGAAGCGTCAACGAGGACCCCAAAGGACTTAGAGCCAGAGCGGGATTTTGAATAATCACGAACGAAGAAGAGATAGGACTAGGGTACGAACAACAACATAACGCTTGTCACAAAGGAGCATTTGAGCAGGATTGTCATAGCCATGACAACAACAACTGATGCGATGGGATAGAAATTGAAGAAGCAAGCAACATACAACTTTGGTGAGGTAAAAAATAGCATTGATTAATTGATTAATGTAGTTTTAGGTAAGGCAATAGAGGCATGCACTGTGCATAAGATGGGATCAATCAACACTGGGACGCAGATTCATAATGTGCAAATTTCACCGCATGTGATCGAGACCAACAATGAGGACCTCAACACCTCACTGCAACAGTTGCAAGATCTTTATGTAGACATCAATGCACATGCAGAGGGTCTCCAATCATGAGTTGGAAGACATGGAACAAGTAACCAACGATCACTTCTTTAGGTCATAGGAGAAAGAGGCTAATGCATGATGAGAGATTGAGGCATTGAATAAGGGACAAGAGTGGTTGATTGAGGAGAAAACAAAGGAAATTGGGGAGATGAAAAAGGAGAAAGACCGTCTGACAGTGGAAAAAGCACAAATCTGGGACAACAAAGTCTGCTTAGAGAATGTAGTTTCTGATGCTTGTCAACAGATACCTGAGAGCATGATGGAACTGGATGTGGAAGCAAAAGTAGAGTGGCTTGGGGATGTCATTACACAATTACAACACGACAATGCTGACTTATAGGATAGGGGATATCCAGACACACCACCGGAGAACGTGGCAGAGAGGAAAAGCGCCATTGAGGACTTTACAACACAACTAGAGGAAATGGAGCAAGAAGCAAAGAAAGTTACTGATGAGACTACCCAATTTTGGGGAAGTGTAGTCCAGGACGAGCAGTTGGAGCAACTGACCACGCAACAGTAGGAGGCCAAGGGGCAGTTGGAAACATTGAAGATGTCACTTAAAGCGATACCCCTAGTTATACAGGTCACCGAGGAAGCAAAGCTGAAGGAGTTGCACCAACGAGTTGCGAAGGCCAGGGATCATCACCAAAGGCGCTCGACATAGTTCCTAATGGTTAAGAGCATGTGTTTCCTCTTAGGAGGTCACAAGTTCAAATCCATAGGGGGGTAGTGTATGTACATCTCTATAGACTTTGGCAGTTAAAACACTACACAGAGGGGGTTCCCTTGCCCCACAAACAAGGGGGTCTCATACACCAAATTGGTGTCTCGCTTAGCGGTGACCTTAAAAATCGATTATTATTATTATTATTGTTAAGTTGTTGGCGCACAATGCTCGGTGAAGGAAGTTTTAGTGCTACAAGCACTTCAGGAGGGAAGAAAGGATGTCAACGCAAAGATCACCAAGCACCCATTAGAGCATGAAGTGACAGAAAGCCGAGAGACTACTGAGAAAATCATAGAACAGGTCAAGGAGATCACCCAATAGTACGAGGACTTCAAGGTAAAGATCAGTAGATACACTATTTTGAGCTGACGTGGCTCGAGGATGAGCCATAAGATTGTGTTGGGGGACTGTTGGCATGAAGTTTTGGGGTAAGTTAGTTGCGCAACATCGCGGATGCTACACAAGGTCAAGGATGCCACACAAAGTGAAAAACGACATGCAAGTCGAATTTACAATATTCTATCATTAGAGGAAATTTGGGGTCTAAAATGGGCCTTATAAGAAAACACGCCAACAATAAATTTTGTCAGTTGGAATTCGAGAACCAATATAATTTCAATAAAATGAGTCAACCATAATGGTTGAATTGACATATTTGTCATAAAATAAAACTATTTGTTTTGTTCGTATTTTCAACATATCTCCCTGTGTTTTTGTTCAAATTTCAGGCAGGGGAGCTTGTTGGATGTGGAATTTAATTCCGCATCCAACGAGTACCCACACTGCATACTTTTGATGGACCCCATTACCCCAAAAATAAGAAATACTTGAAAAAAATGTGATGATGACATCATCATCACGTTTTTTCAGGTATTTCTTATTTTTGGGGTAGCGGGGTCCATCAAAAGTATGCATCATCATCACATTTTTTCAGGTATTTCTTATTTTGGGGGTAGCGGAGTCCATCAAAAGTATGCAGTGTGGGTACTCGTTGGATGCAGAATTAAATTTCACATCCAAC
Source organism: Pseudotsuga menziesii (assembly GCA_001517045.1). Classification (NCBI taxonomy): domain Eukaryota; kingdom Viridiplantae; phylum Streptophyta; class Pinopsida; order Pinales; family Pinaceae; genus Pseudotsuga; species Pseudotsuga menziesii. The sequence continues at coordinate 493,006 of LPNX010858624.1, forward strand.
AAGCTCTCCTGCCTGAAATTTGAGCAAAAACACATGGAGATATGTTGAAAATACGAACAAAACAAATAGTTCATCATCGCATTTTTTCAGGTATTTCTTATTTTTGGGGTAGTGGGGTCCATCAAAAGTATGCAGTGTGGGTACTCGTTGGATGCGGAATTAAATTCCACATCCAACAAGCTCTCTTGCCTGAAATTTGAGCAAAAACACAGGGAGATATGTCGAAAATATGAACAAAAAAAATATTTTTTCATTCTTCCTCCAAAATTAATAACTATTATTTTATTATTTTAACTATTATTTTATCATTTTCCTTAGTTGGCCCATTTTAGACCTTAAATTTCCTCTAATGGTATTTTGGCCATATTTTGTAGATTTTGACCACATTATGTGGATTGTGATAATTATTTTCTAGATTCTGTTAAGAAGTAGTTAGGCAGTTGGTTAAGTGGACCACCAATGTAAAGGCACAAGCCTATAAATAGATGTAGAATTGCAAGTATTATGTCTTCTTAGCTTAAAAATTTGGGTTTTTTTGCTTGGATACCCTTTTTAGAGAGATTAAGATCTGGATGTGAACTGAGGAACTATTTTGGATGATCTGTGTTTTTGTTGTGAAGGTTAATATGACATGAAGGAGATTGAGCGAAATCCATTAGAGGAAATTTTAACTCAAAATGGGCCTCCTAAGGAAAATTCATAAAATAATAAAATAATATTTATTAATTTTGGAGGAAGAAAAGAAAAAACTACTTTTTTGTTCGTATTTTCGACATATCTCCCTGTGTTTTTACTCAAATTTTGAGCTGGAGAGCTTGTTGGATGCGGAATTAAATTATTCCTCCAACGAGTACCCACTTGGCATACTTTTGACGGGCCTCGCTACCCCAAAAACAAGAAATACATGAAAAAATGTGATGATGACATCATCATCACATTTTTCAGGTATTTCTTATTTTTGGGGTAGCAAGGCCCATCAAAAGTATGTCAAGTGGGTACTCATTGGATGCGGAATTTAATTCCACATCCAAAGAGCTCTCCTGATCGAAATTTGAGTAAAAACACGGGGAGATATGTCGAAAATACGAACAATTTTTTTTTTTTATGATACGTATCCCCAAATTTATATTAAAAAATTCTTTAAGAGGTGCTCCCTTTTGGAATTTTAAAGCATTTTGATTGGCTAATACATGATGACATGGAATTTGTATTATTTTTGGAAGGCCCATTTTAAATTGAAATTTCCTCTAATGATTGTGTCGTCTTCTATCTTTCTGTTTTCCTTTTTTTTGCGATCTAAATGTGAATGCAATGTATATCTATGGATAATGCGATGTTTCTCTTCTATAAATGATGATATGCTGCGAGATCTATTTATGATTTGATGTATCTACTGTGATCTAGATATGTTGATATGATCTAGTGAATAATGACATGATTATGTTAATACTTAATCTGAATGATTAGATTTGTTGAATAATGTTGCGTTGAGTTGATGAGTAGATGCATGGTCCTCCTTCATACTGCAGAAAATTGGTCTTGACAGCTCTCCCTTGAACATCTCGGATGAGACTTCATCTTCTCTGTAGGTGCTGATGGGTGGGGTAAAACCTGTCTGGGCCGGTGCTCAGGGAGATCGTGGTGGTTTGGGTGTTGACAAAGAGCGAACCCCTTTCGATTGGGTTTTGTGTAAGAAACACTAAACTATTTATTACAAAACTTATTAATGCTTACAAAACCTTGGTAACAATGTTTGATTGAATGGTGATACAACCATTAAGTTGGCATCATGTTTGTTTTATGCTCTATATCTTCTAAGTTGGGTATCGTTGACTACTTTTCTAAAAATATTCCCTTGTAGCATTTTTATATAGACCAATCCATTGTTATTTAATTCTTCGATTATGTATGGTCCAAGCCAAGTTATATGAAACTTCTTTGGTTTCCCTTTTATTCGACTATTGTATAGTAATATAAAGTCTCCAATTGATATATATTTCCTTTTTATGTTGTGGTCGTGCCATGCTTTCTATTGTTGCTTTTGGATTTCTTGATGACAGATTGTTATCTGTCGTTGCTCCTCTAGTTTTGATAAGTCAATTTTTTTTGTCTTCGACTGCATTGACACTTTTTATATAAAGTATGTCAGTGATTATTGGTTCTTGCTTCTTGAAATGTAGGGGTACAACTGCTTCTTCCCCATAGACTAATTTAAATGGTGTATGTCTGTTTGACCGTTTGTAAGTTGTGCGATATGCCCATAAAATAGTAGGTACCATGTCATCCCAGTCAACTCTATCGATACAGGATAACTTTGTTAATCCTTTAGATATAGTCTTGTTAAATGATTTGAAAAATCCATTCGAATGTGCATGATAAGCAATGCTCTTTTGGTGGTCAACCATAAATTATTTTAGCAGTATGGCGATGGTTTTATTAACGAAATGTGTGCCTCTGTAAATGATAATGGTGAGAGGGAATCCAAATATTGTAATATTTTTTTCATATATAAATTTTGTTGTGACCTCACTGGTACATTGTTCAACCGATTCTGCTTCAGCCCACTTTGTCACATACTCGACTGCAGTAATAATGTATCTTGCACCAGTTCATCGACCAGGTATTGGAAATGGACTGTCAAATTTGATTGCCCACATTTCAAAAGTTAAACTTAGATTAACAGATATTAGTGGCATCTCATTCCATGGTAGTGTTCGGCCTATTATTTGGCATATTTCACATTTATTTACTTGTATTCTGTAGTCTTTGTGTAATGTCAACAACCATAGAACAAATTGCAATATTTTTCTAGCTTTCATGTTGACTTTGTAGAGTCCTCGAGTAGGTTCACTATGTGCTTCATCAATTATATCTTGTCGTTCGTGTTCAAGAGCACATCGTATCAGTACCTCATCTGGTCCTAGTTTGTACAGAAAGAAATTTATGGGTGTATATGGTGCAACTTTCATGCAACATATTTTCTTTTTTCTTTATGGCATTCCTTTAGGAGCTTGACCCTGGTCTAGAAATTGTGCTATATCTTCTAGTTCTATTCGCAAAACTTCGAATCTGAATAAATGTGTGTCGAGCAACTCATCATCGATCCCAACAGGATATTCCCTTGTTTCTATTCTCTACAAGCGGTCTGGTCTGACATTACTTTTCCCTGGTTGGATAACTATTTCAAATTCAAACTCTTGAAATAAGAGAATCCATCTGCATAGTAGTCCATGATGGAGTGGTTTGTTTACCAAATATTTAAATTTTTTATGATATGTAAAAAATGTAAATAGAATAGCTAGTAAATAACATCGATATTTTTGTAGGAAAAAGATCATTCCCAGAGATTCACGTTCTGTGGTTGAATAATTATTTTCTACTTTGTATAGTTTTAGATTGGCATATGCATTGGGATAATCCATTCCATCTTCAGTTGGTTATGTAAGTATCGTGCCAACTGTGATCCCAGATGTGTCAATATGTACATGGAAACCGATCGACAAATTTGGGAAACTAAGTATTGGTGCTTCGACAAGTTTTTGTTTTAACATCTCAAATGATTATGCACATTCTTGAGACTAGATAAATTCCTGTTGGTCCTTCAATAAATCCTCTTTTGGATATGTCATATCATAGTAGTATCTTATAAACTTTTTGTAGCAACCTGTATGTCCAAGGAGTATCGTAACTTGTTTAGGATTTACAAGTGGTTTGAGATCATGGATAACTTTAATCTTGGCATAGTCGACTTTAATTCCTTCCTTACAAACAATGTGCCAAATAATATACCGGTTAGTGTAGAAAATATTCATTTCTTAATGTTCAACGATAGCTGCATTTGCCAACATCGTTTAAGCATCAGTCGAACACAATGAATGTGATCTTTGAGCAAGGAGTATATCGTCCAATCATCAAATTAGACTCCCATTGTTTTGTACAGATATTCCTGAAATTATTTAATAACTATTCTAGAAAATATCTCATGTGCATTCTTTAAACCAAAAGGCATTACTCTATATGCAAAAGATCCAAATTCACACAAAAAGTTGTTTTATTCCAGTCCTATTTTGCAATGGGAACTTGGTTATATCCTGAGAAACCGTCGATGAGTCAATAACATTCATGTTCAACAAATTCGTCAATAATTTCGTAGGCAAAGGGCATCGGGAATGGATCGGTCAATGTTACTTTGTTGAGCCACCTGAAGTTGACACAGATTCTTAGTCTGGTTAGGTCTTGCTTCTTTGGTTGCACGAACATAGGACCAGTCCACTCAGACTTGTTGATTTGGCTATTAAGTTGCGCCTTTTCATATGATATCCTAAAAACGTTGATCTTTTCGACCTCCAGATTTGTCAAAAGATCTAGATCTGATTTGATGAAAGATTCCTATCCCTGACTGAGCAGTTATCTCTGCTATTTGAGCCTCAATAAGGCAGAGGGCCTTTTTTTCCAAGACCTTCTTTGCTTTATCCCATTCTATCACCTCATATTTCAACCTTTTCAGTTTCATAGAAAGACACTCCATAGAAGGCATATGATCTATAACAGAATAGGAAACCCAAAGCTATTCAACCATCTCAATAAAAGCAGTCTCCTTAAGCCACCCATAATTGAATTTAAACGGTCTTTTCGCCATTGAATCTTTTGAATCGAATTGACAAATAATAGGGTAGTGGTCTGAGAACTTGTTCAGTTCAACCCATGATCTATACTTATCAAACTTATCAATTAAAGTGCTACTGATAAAAATTCTATCCAAGCATTTTGCAATCCCTTCACCCCCCAGCCGCCCGTTCCTCCAAGTTGGACACATAGGAAAGGGTTCAACATTCACCATGTCACATCGATCGAACATATATGCGAAATACACCCCCAGAGGATCTTATGTAGCTTTTTACCCCCAAATTTCAGTAGCTGACTAGGTAAACTTTAAATCCCCTACAAGGATCGGGTTTGGAATAAAGAAGGTACCCTCTCTTTCCACCTTGTCCCATAATATTTCTTTAGAATAATATGGCCCAGATATATTTAGCAAATTAATTTCTTCTGAGAATCCACAGAGCCTGCTAGTAAGGAGGATTCCTGTAGACACAATGAAATCATTGAGATCAACTTTTCCTAGATCCCAAGTCACCAATAGACCCTCGAGAGACCAAATGTATCAATGGAAGCCGCTTCCCATCCCTTTTTTATACCCAAGAACAAAGAACATACTTTTACCCCGGAAACCATTGTTTCTTGTAAAAATATTACATCTGGTTTTATATGGTCCAGAAACTGTTGGAGGGATAATTTTTTGAGGATACCCCCAACTCCCCTAATGTTAATGGATGCATAATTCATATCTTAACCCTAACAAGGGCTTTAATGCCTATAAGCACCCTGGGATTAGAATTAGAAGATGGAATAATAGGAATAACAGAAGAAACATGGGGGATATCGACCCCTTTCCCTTTCTTTCCCTTCCTCGCACTACAGGTCTTTACTGGAGATAATTCCTTACATATACCCCCATTTAAGGCTCCTTTAGATGATTTTCAGAGGGGAGGATTGACAGATTCTACCTGGTTAGGTTCTGATTTATCATGCTAAACCAATTTCTTAGTTGGAATGGGAAACCCTATTACCGAAAGGCTAGAGAAAGACTATAGTGGGGATTTTAGCAGGGTATCCCAGAAATACGAAGTCAAATATAAAATCAGTGAGGAACATGGAGGATGGGAGGGTTCATATGCAGAGGGATCCTCTTCTTCAATGAGACCAATACTCACCCGAGTATCCAATGCCCCAAACCCTAAATTTGAATTTATGATGGGTTTTGTTCCAAGAAATGGGAATTCGGTTCTAGAAAGGGATTTTCCAAGGATTTTTTTTATGTACAATCAACTTCTCTTCCCGAACGATTTTAGATACAGACACCAAATTGTTCATAGGGATACCTTGACAAAAATAGGTTTCCCCCATAAGTGATGCTTCCCCAACCGAATCCCCCATAATTCCCAAATCCTTAACATAATATGTTTCTAAAGAGTTTAAATAAGCTACAAATGAAAGATTGAGGGATTGAAGCTTACCTAGAATAGGCCAGTCCACCAATAGCAAATCATTGGAGCAATCTGGATCAACACCTATCAGTGGCGTGGATTGCACAAATATCGATTCATTGGAATAATCTAAAGACCAGGTTTCTATAGCTTCATTCTCGCTATCAGAGTCCAATCTAGATGATATACATGAGCTCCATAAATGCCCAGTCCTTTTGCATTTAGAGAAGCAGAAAGGAATCCCCTAATAGTCCAAGGGAAGTGAAAAGGAGCGACCACGCCAATTGATTTCCAGGTTTTCACTTACGCCCTTTGTCATATCTATCTCCACTAGGATCCGACCCACCTTTCTATCAATCCCGAAAAGAATCACCTCCTCCAGATGTATAAATCTCTCAAGGTGATTATCGATGGCTACCAGCGCCTCCCTGTTCCATAAGACGAAGGGAAGACCCTATCAAAATACCCACATGTGTCTCTTTTTCATCGCCTCAATGACTGGATCAAAGTCATAATGCCACCATTTCAACATTAGGCTACCATGGCTCTTGATCCATGTACTGTATAAAACATATGCTGCATGAGCTTCGGATCTAAACATGAACCTGTACCAACACTTCTAGAACACATAGATCAAAGGTTTATATGCCAACAACGAAGACTATACTTCCGATGCCCAAGCTTCTATGTCTCGGCAATGCATTTCCTTGTAACTGAACTTTCCCACTAACCCCCGAAGAGACATACCTACCACACAATCCAGGCCAACCCCCCTTCCAAGGGTCAATTTACCCATGTCGAGACAGAGCTTCCATTTCCTATACTTTGCATGCTGGGGTGTTTTAGTCGAATAATTCACGGTTACAGGCTCTCCCTGAATAACCCTATATTTTCCCCTATAAAATCCAAGATCAACGGGTTTTGAGAGCACAGGGTTCGGGGATTTCGGCTCCACATCCTCTAAGACATCGAGACCGTTTATTAGATCAGTTGCCAAACTGACCCATTCATCCACAACCTTTATCGGACCATAACTTGACGAACTTGTAGTCGCTGCGGACACCCCCCATGAGTTCCTTTTTTGAACTAAGGGATTTTCAGGACAGATGCCTGAGAAAACTGGTGGGGAGGACCGAGGAGATAATGTTAGTGATGCCATATTCCATGTGCCCTATCAGATTCCGAAATATTTTAACCCCAGATTTACCCTGAAATATTCCCCGCTATGACCAGGGTAGGGAAACCCTAAAGACAATAAAACACAGAAAAAACAATCTACTTAAATTGACAGATGATACCCTCCCAAACAGAGATTTGTTCGGAAAGTGTTAGTGACCACCACTAAACCCTGGAAAGCTCACTCATAGTATAAAAATCAAGAGACCCTTCCTAGATACTATCCTAAACACGATAAATCTTCAAGCCTGTATGCTAAAAGCCGATACAACAAACCTTGGTTCTGGTTCTTCCATGGAATGGAAACGTTTTAACAACTATTGTCTAAGAATTTTATAACATGGGTTTTCACATTTGTTTATGAAATGTTTTGGCTTTATTTTATTCAAAGTGGATTATTTTTTATAACTTCCATGAAATTTTATTACACTGGACTAAGTGGGGTTGGGATTTACTTATCTACTTCTTATCATAAATGAAAGATGGCATCGATTACTTTATTATCTTCTTATTCTTAAACAACAATGACTCATTTAGTAATAGTTTAAAAAGATTGTGATATAGGATAAGGTTATTAACTTTGAATAAGGTTGGATAGCTCCATAGTTAAAATTAGTTAAAATTTTAATGATTAATCTAAATTATATATTTATAATTGTATATAAAAACAAATATATTTAAATTTGACATAGTATCTTAAAGATTAATTTAATTCAAATTATATGATATGTTATTAAGAAGAAGTTTATGTGTTTATATTTTCCTTTCTAGACACCCATATTTAGTGTTAAGAACACTTTAAACATTATTTTATTAATAGAAACCTTTAAAAACTTCAAGATTTTATTTCGTTTTAATATATATTTTGATGTGAGAAATGGATTCAACATCCTCACAAATCTTTTGGGCACCCAAAATTCCAAAACTTGATAGTTGTAACCTGGATTTTGTAAAATTCTGATCATAATTATTCAAAATCTTACCTAAAAAACCTATATATTCCAAACCAAATCATCCAATTATCAAACTATGAGTTTATAAATTTTTACAATTCCACTACAGAAGCTTTTTACTCTTTTTGCCACGATGTTTTTATTAAAAAACTAAAACTCTAATTCCATTTATGCATTTACTATTTTAAAAGAAATATATGAACATTATTATCCCTCCCCAAAACAAGTAAGATTATATTGTATTCAATAATCTTTTAACTCTATATTAGTTATGGTTTGATAAAAAATCTTTTCAATTTAAACCATAAGTAAGTCCTCATGCTCATGTAGGTGGTTCCACTATGCTCTAGGCCTCATGCTCTAGTAGGTGGTTCCACTATCATGAGAACTAAATTCATTCTTTTGTAGAATATTGAGTGCTTCAACATCCCACCAGTAAGTCCTTGTACACTAACCAACAATCTAAACCACATGTTTCCTTTGAACCCCATCTCAAAGAAGTCATGTCTCTTTCAAACCCTACCTATCCAAACCCTAGTCCGATCTTGATGTCTTGTGATTACTCCCTAGCTAAACATGAACTTAAATTTACCCCCGAATTGTCATATCAAGGATCAAATCTCCTTTTTAATACTTGATAATATTAGTGATAATAATCTCATTTTTGAATCCTTAGCCACCTCTCTCCAACTCCCTACCATAACCCATCCATCCCTTTCTCACCTTAGCTAGGTTAAAAATGAAGGACCACGATTGTTGGCAAATAAAAAAAATGTTCCATTAGCTTCACTATTTACTCTTTTCATGACACATTTGATTGTGATGTTATGCCCCTTTATTGTTTTGATTTAATTTTAGGTACACAATATTGATATAAGTGTAGTGCCAAATACAAATCAACTCCTTAACGATGGAAAAACCTATGATATCACCTCTTATGCTATTCTCCCCTCCTCCATTCCTATTCGACAATCCTACATTTTGCCAAGTTTTCTTAATAAAATATCTCTCTCTCTATGTAGTTCATCCCATTAAACTAAATGATGATTCCCAACCTCCTACACCTAGCATGCAACCCTTATTTGATGAGTTTACTGACGTCTTTCAAATGTTTGAGGGGATTCTCCCTATTCATTCTAATCAAAATCCCATTGACTTAATAGTTGGGGTTGTGACCCTACCAAATGCACTAACATAGCAATTATCGCAAGCTTGTTGAAGTAGTCAAAGTCGAACACTAGATTTAGGACCTCCTTGACTTCGGCCATATCCACCTAGTTATTCCCCTGTGGTTCCCCTACCTTAATTTCTCTTAGTGTACGAGTGGTTCCTTTTAAGAAATTAATGTGCTCCTAGTAAGATCATTGTTAAGAATCACTATCCATTTCCATTGATTTATGATTTTCTATACCACCTCAAGATACAAAATATCTCACAAAGATGGACTTGACAACGAGCTATCATCAAGGTTGCATGGATCGCAAGGATAATTGGAAAACTTCCTTCAAGTCTAAGTTTGAGTTGTATGGAAGGATAGTTATGCCATTTGGCCTTACCAATTCCCCTACTACATTCATACTAGTCGTTAATAATATATTTTGTCATATTTTATGGTGATGTATCTATATGACATTCTGCATTTTAGCAAAACATGGTTGGAGCACGTACAACACATGTGCTTGGTGTTGTAGCTACTTTGAACCCATAAATTGTAGGTTAGACATAAGAATTATTATTTTGTCTAGACCTCCATTCAATATTTGGACTTTATTATTGATTAGGTTGGCCTACATGTCAATCGCACCAAAAATTGGTGCCTTTATTTATTCAGGTTGATCCCCTCCATTGTTGCTACCTTGAATACTTTTCTTAGAGGCATGGATTTTTATCGACGCTTTTACATCATTTCTCTCATGTTTCCTTCCCCACCCATCAATGATCCAACCAATCTACCTTTGCATGGACATAGACTAAATATGTTAGTCTAAATTTAAGACAACACTTTGTTCTGTGTATGTTTTGTGCCTCATAGATCTTTAGCAACCTTTTCAAAAAGACACCGATGCTTCACAATATGCCATTGGGGTTGTACTAAAATAGGGATGTCACCTAATGGCGTATCACTTTGAGACTTTGACATATGCCAAGTTAAATTACAACACCTATGATAAGGAACTTTATGTCCTCATGCATGCTTTGAAGTAGTGGCATCATTGTATGGTGGGTAAACAAACCATTTTTTATAGTAATTACCATCCCTTAATTTTCTAAAATTCTTAGTCCAAGTTTGAGGATGGGTGGCATTTGAAATGGGCATCCTACCTACACTAGTTTCATTTGCCCATTAAATATAAGAAAGGGAGTTCAAATTGATTTTCAAGCATGTTCAATGGCCATCTAGTTTGGGCCTTCCACCTTTTGGAGGTATGTTATGTGGCCTACGAAGACTAGAAACACATTTATGCTACAAAATCTTTATTTGGTCATGTTTCACAAGCCCTTTCGTCATCCCACAAAGGTTAATCACACACCCTTTCAGATTCTTCCATTTAGAATGATTGGTTGTATAAGTTGAACCACCTATGCTTTCCTAGCACTACCAACTTCCCAATTCCCATTTGGGAAAATCATGCCTCTTCTTATGTCAACCATTTCAACATGCTTGAGACCTTACATCATTTGAAAACCTTGTTTTTCTACCCCTCCATGCAATGCGGGATTTCATTTAATGTTGTTTCCTTTGCAAGAAAGGCAGACCAATCAATTGTAAGCAAGGATTGTACTACCTACCACCTACTCTATCTCAACCTCATAAATCTTTGCCTATGGATTTTAGTGGCTTGACATTGACATTATGTAAAATTGATTATATCTTCATGGTGGTGTGCCATTTCTTCACAATGATAAAATTTATTCCCCTATAATACCAAGACAATCTTTGCATAATAGGTTGTTGAGTTGTTTTCTTTCACATAAGTGGTTAAAAGATTTGTATTAAAAAGGGCTGAGACAGAGTCCTGTGAACTTTCCTAGTTCTGTCATGCAGGATGAGGGCTTTTATTCTTGGCTTTAAGGTGAAATGTCGAGCTTGGGGATATCTTCAGCGTTCTTGACAAGTCGACTCTGGTTAGGTAGCTTCATGGAGGAAAAAACCTCCGTCTCAGAATCAAATTCCATAAACAACGGTGTTTTCAGAGCACCCTTCAGCCACAAGTCTATTCAATTACCTATACAACGTCTAAAATATGTAAAACGCTACCGATATTTTTGGCCTTTTTGGATCTGAGTCCAGCACAGTTGTGATTGGCATATTCACTTTCCTGTCTGAGCTCGAGTTTCACATCAGTGAGTGCTGTTGCAATACCCTGACAGCCTTGCTAAATATACTGAAATGTCTCTCAAAATTAAAATTTAAAGGACCGTCGACAGCAGGGTTCGAACCTGCGCGGGCGAAGCCCAACAGATTTCAAGTCTGTCTCCTTAACCACTCGAACATATCGACGTTATATGAAGATGTGCATTTTCAAGTCTAGGAAGTATATTATTTTTGATATGTCATTTTGGTAGAAAGGTGAACTAAACATTTTTCTATTTTTTTTTTCTTTTTTCAATTACACTGTATTAGCATGAGTGGACCTAATGGTTAAGAGCATGTGTTTCTTCTTAGGAGGTCACGGGTTCAAATCCAGAGGGGGTAGTGTATGTACACCTTTGTAGACTTTAGCAGTTAAATCGCTGCGCAGAGGGGGGTCTCATACACCATTTTGGTGTCTTGCTTGGCGGTGACCTTAAAAATAGATTATTATTATTTATTATTATTTTATGGTATCGAAAGCATCATGTTGAAATAATTATAAGTTTTAAATCAAAATAAAGATGGTCAAAACAAGTGTCCCAACTACCCAACCTACTAGAAGAACCAAATACTTTATGAACCTTATCCATTAAGCATGCCATTATTTACTCGTATGTAATATATATGGTGCTAAGATACTTATAAAAATAAACTTTCATTCCTCCTAAATCTTCTAATTTTTTTTACTTTTTACTTTGTAAATATAAACATCTTTTTAAAGATTTGTTAACGTAATTTTAAATAAATTTTAAAAATATTAAATTGAGTAAGTGTTTTTTCAACTTAAAAACATAACAAAAAAATATATGGTGAAATTCGTTTATAATATTTTGTTTGAGAATGGTACAATTTTTGTTTAATCTCTACCTTTGAATTGATATTTTGTTTTTGCCTTTTCTTTTATAAGTTTAGGCTTTGCACAAAATTGTGGGGTATTTTGATGGGCTTTCCAAAATGTTTTTTGGGTTATCCTATAGATTAATGATTTATGTTACTATAAATTATGGATGAATTGTGGTGTTGGAACCAACATGAAGGGGGAGCTATTATTTATATGGATCTTACTACAATTTGCTTGATGTATTGGATTGGATGGGATTAATATTTAGGGGATTCTAGTGTTATCATTGAATGGACCAAGAAATCTCTAAATATCAGGCTCATTTACCTTGTCACATGGATGGAACAAATAAGGCTTTTGATAGATGGGTTCCATAACATCGCTTTCTCTCACATCTTTCGAGAGCAAAACTGTTGGGTTGATGAATTATCTAAAAAAGATATTTGTGTATTAGAGGGATACATCTTCTTTGAGTATTGGTCTGTTGGTTCTCTTGCTGCGGAGGGTAGCCTCCAGACTATTTTCGATTGAGTCTGGCTTTTGGTCCTTCCTTTGGATCTATTGAGTTTTTGAACATTTTTTGGTTCCAGTCTGTAACCAACTTCATTTTCATGTCTTTTGGCTATTTGTTTTGCCTATTTCTGTTGGTCCATTTTTTGACTATGACTCTCTATTACGGACAAGCTGTTTTGGCTACTGATCTACACTTGACAATGTGCAAAAAAATTCATTTTTTCTGCTATGCAACTTTTAATATATACTAATAAAGTATAGTTATTTTTCCAAGGAAAAAAAAAGGTTACTGATTTGATATATGATAAAATAAATTTTAAGATTTTAACATAATTTTTGGTATAATAAAGATTGAGACTGTTATATGTAAGATTTTCATTTTATGAAGATTTTAATAAATTGAGTTTTTTTTGTTGGGTATCTATATATAATTTGTGAAAAGCTTTTATCTAATTTTAGGCATTAAGAAAAATAAATTAGAAATAGATGCACAATGGATTGATGTAGACCCATAAGGTAATACTAATTATATTTGTTTTAAAAATAGTTATAAGGATTTATGCATCAATTTCAATCCCTAGAATTTCCATCCAGTAATTTTTTTAATCAATTTATATGAAATTATCAATTTTTTTATTAAAAATCGCTAATTTCTTTCATTTTTAAATTTATTTTTATTAAGGAATAGTTTTTAGATCTAAATTATATTTTAGTTTTGACATGTTCATAACATTTTAGGTGGACACTCCACCCTTCATCAAGAAATTAAACATACTGTGTTTTTATGTTACCAAATTTGCTAAGTTTCTTTTTAGTTTTTTAATCTAAGGCTTAAGTTTATGCTTGTCTTGTCTTCATGGTTTTGGACAAGAGGTTAGAATCCTCACCATGAATTTCACTCCTTTGTTGGATATATGTGGTTCTTCAACTATTCTAATTGAAAAATTTGTTTTTTATTAGACAAATCAACAATGTGACCTTATCATAAACCATGGAATCCCTATACGCCTTATCAAAGAAGTGCTAGCTTCTTTGTGTACATATTATTCAAGGGTCCTACAAAATAAAAGATGAATCCCAAATCACATGGGCATGGAGGTGATCAATGGCATATTCTTAAGGATACATTTTGTGTGCATCATGTATATGGGATTTGTTTGATAATCTATAATACTTCACCACCTAACAATGTACAACACGTTTTAGGAGGACTTGCCCCAAACAGGTTATGACTCTTAGTATGGGATTCAATTACTAATTCAAGCATACTTCTTCAAATTCATAAAAGTTGATTGATACACAATTCATGAATTCACGATCATGATATACTAATTTAGATTGATGACAAAGAAGCTTATGATATTCTTGACTAAAATGATGAAATTTATCAAGAGCCTCATTTCCCAAAGCCTTAGATTGCTTACTAATTTTCTCAAGGAATCCAATGGGGTGAATGTCCATGCTTTTGAAACATTGTGCTACCTAAAATCCACGAGTTAATATAAAGAGGTAGGAGTGTGAGAGCATTAGGAAAATAATTGCAAAATAGTAATAAGGTAATACAAAGTAGAGGTTACCAAGTTCGTAATTATAGAAAAATGAGTGGACACAAATCCTAACATTGAAGGTCAAGACTTTTGTGAGGTAATCCCATTGCCTTGAAAATGTCTTGTTGTTCCATTGATACCTTCTAATGCAACATTGTAGAACACCCAAATTTCAAATTCTTCCAACTACCCTCAATAAGGTGTCCAACTTAGGGGAGGAATGTTCTATATTTAGCTTTTATGTTGTAAGCCTTCAACCCAACTTACCCATGTTTTTGAACTTGAGTGAATTATTAGTTTCCAATCACCTTATGAGTTGTCTAAGTGATACATATCATTGTAACTCCTCCTTGTCCCTACTCGTCCAAAAATTTAAATAAACAAAATTTGAATAAAAATATGTGTATTAAATTCTCATATCAATGGGATTATAATAAGTTTGATTAGATTATAATCAAACTATGATAAACGATCTATAATACAATTGAAACATAAACAAGAGTCACGAGGTGGAATTGTCCTCGACATTGCCACTTGTTATTGCAAAAGAACGTGTAAATTGTTTTCATCTATTAAGTAAGCAAGCATAACTTGTTTTTTTTTCTAGAATGATAGGGATTTTAAAAACTCCTCCTAAAACTTATTTTCAACATTTAACTATCATATTGGTGGGTTGCTAAAATATTACCCTTATTATGGGAGTAATAACTTCAGTTGTCTGACCCTGGGGAATCATAGCCCATCCTTAAGCATGGGGGTAAGACACCAAATTAGTTTATTAGTTTCAGAAATCCAAATGAGTTGACAACTGTGGGTGAGGGGAGCGAAGGGAGGTGTAGTCCAGGCTCTTACTTTTGGAAGGTTCAATTAGCATATTCATCTAGGTAGGCTAGATCCATGTAGAATGTGGGTGTAGGATAGCCTGGAGTTCTCACTTCATGCCTCATACCACACCCTCAGTGGCCAAAATAACTAACCTTCCTTCTCGTGTTAACTTCTCTCTTTATAACCAGGCACCCTTCCACCCACCTATAGAACTTACCCAACCTTACTTAGAACCTATTGCTTCAACCATAAATCCAAGGAAAAATCCATACAATAAGTTGGGAACGCGCTATTGAACATTCAAAAAATGTCTATTCGACAAGCAGTACATATTGTGCTTTGTTTCCTTTGTATTTATCTTCAAGAAAAACAATTTTCATCAATACTGCATCAGATGACAAGAAAACAATTGTGCTAAAAAAAACTATCGCTTTTGCAAAAAGAACCTGATGACTCTAAAGACATTATTTCTCCCTCAATTTTGGACAAGTCCAATGCGCGCCCTTCCTAGCTTGAAAATATTTCTTTGGCAGAGTACACATCTTTCCATTGTTGTATTCAAATGACTACAATAAAAAGAAATAGACCATGTATCATTCAAGATCCTGAGAACTTTGCTAGATAAAATATCTTGATATTTATACCTCAAAGAAACAATTACAATCTTCTAAAAGGGAGTTTCAAAAATGGACTGAAGCATATACCGATTACAAGGAAGAAATAACCAATAATCACAATGTTGACTCAAAATTTATCTTCGTTAATTTGATTCATATTCCTAATCCATCTCTGAGTATATTCTATATAGTTAATGGGGGCTAATGCATCGTAATCGTAATTACAATTTCCATAATGATTTACATAAAGTCTTAACTCAAGTAAAAGAAGATACACAAGTAATATATGTAAAACATAATGATTTACATAAATTCTTAACTCAAGTAAAAGAAGATACACAATATTAAGTTGGGAATACTTAAAAAGATTTAACTTTCAAGGTATTGATTTCCAAATTTTGTATGGGCAAAGTTTATATGTAAATGTGGGAGTGTACTTACAAATTCAAATTATGTAATTTTTTTTTAAGTTAGAATTATATTATATTATTTTTGGAAAATTATATAGTGATTTATACACAAACCAAAGCATTTATGATTATTTGGGATATTAGCTCTTCTCATTAAAACTTCTACTTTTCTAGGGCCAAAACCACCTCTCTCTATGGGAGAAAACAAGGATTTCAACTATCTTAAAAGTTTGTAACGCAAATTAAACATGATGACATCTAACCATCTAACCAAGTCTAACCATCTAACTATAATATTCCTGTTAATATTTCCCCTATCAACCATAACACTAAAATGACCACATGACGCATACATAAATAATTAAATCAAAAGACTAATTTAAACTAGACAATTGAAGAAACTCGGTGGCTTCTCGATGGGATTTCAGTTCCAACTTACACCGACATTGACGAATTTCTTCGTTCTACCGAATATTTGGGCACAAATTGAATGCCCGGTTTCCTTGCGATGGAATCGATCTTCTTGTGCATGAGTCGAGGCACATCCGCGTTATGTTCCTTCTAGAATTTCATCGGTTCTTCATCCCCTTTCTCCTTCTTGCCACGATCCATCATCACTTGAGCTAGGAGACCTTTCATTACCCAAAAAGATTCCACAGAATGCTCGTACATATCCATGTGCGCCTACCTTTCTAGCCTTAGGGTCCTAAATGCACTCAGCTAGCGCTTCAAAGTCCTCCATCGGGTGTGTGGACTCCAATTACTCTAATAACCCCTTCTCTACCTCTTCAATTTCTTGTTGAATTGAGAATAGAAAAAATGATTTAAAGTCACGGGTAGCTTGAGCCACCTTCAATTGTTCTCGTGTTGCTTGTGGTAGACTTGACTTCTCTTTCCCCTTGGTCACTCGATTGGACTTCCTCCCAGGAGTCTCCATTAGTCCAAAACCCTGAGTCCAATTACTTCTATATTTGCTACCTCCCCTATTTCTATATCCTCACCATAAATAGGCAGAGCCAACAAAAAACCTCCACACCAGGGAGCCCGCTCCTCTGCAATATTTATTCTGATAGCCCATAAATTACAATGAAGGTGTTGGAAGATCTCCTTGGACATGATCTGAAACCCATACCCATGGAAAATCTGCTACCCTCTTTTGAAATCATTCCCCACAAATTCATCTAAAATATTCCCTTGTGCCCATACTACCTCATGACCATACAAACTACTAGTGTACCATCCTTTATAATACCACACTTCTCCATTAATCCTACAGACCCTTTGCACATGCCCCTTCCTCAAATGAATATCCTCAAGATGTCACCACATGACTCCCCCTTCACTCCATGTATTCCATTGCCTCTCCTCTCTCACCCACATATGGCCCCCCTAGGTATTGGGAAGCCATATCTCTACACTAATTTAAAAGGCCTTGTGCCTTAGATCGTCCAAAATGCCTTCATAGAGCATAGCTCGGTGTGCGACCCCTTTGTTAGCTAGGTAGTCAACAAGCTTGTTTCCTTTTCTCTTGATGTGACTGAAGGAGCACCCATGGGCCTAATGTAATAAAATTCACAACTTATCCAGTTGATACTGTAGGCGCTAATGCCCTTTGAGAATTGTTGGCCATTATGTAATCTTTCTACCATATTTAGAATCACTTCAGAATCCCCCTCCACCTCTAGTGGCTCATAACCTTTCCTTATAGCACTAGAGATTCCATGCAGAAGACCTTCCAACTCCGCCAAGTTAACCCCAATACCATCTATAGTATTTTTCCATGATTATTTCAAAAGTCTCCACTGAACCTAGCTAAACATGGGTTACCCTTCGAAACCCCATCAAAGTTGAACTATATGCAACCTTTCAACATGGAGTCCAATTCATTTGGGTTGGGGCTATTGACCCTGGGAGGTCACATACCTCCTATAAATCCAAGTAGAGAAACAATTCATCACTCCAGAAGTATTACCCTTTCATTATCACTAACTTGCAGATCCTGATCTTCCCAAGAATTCAACTGTAGAGTTTCTTGAATATGGCATTGGATAATTTTCTAGACTTCTCCTTCTAGATTAAATTTTCCCTGGAATATACGTTGATTCCTTTCTTTCCATATTCCCTAAAGCAGGAATCCTAGGAAGAGTTGCTAAATTCTATTCAAAATTTCACTTCAGAAGGAATTATCTCGCCACTCCTTGATCATAAGGTCCAGTATTCCTCTCAGTCTTGAGGACTAATGAAATCGTTCTGCCGCTTTATCCCATAGGTTGGAGGTGAACATGCAATTATGGAGTAAATGATCCATGATTCTCCTACACAAATACTACACTATTCTGACCCTAAAAAACCCCTCTTATGAAGGTTCTACCCCATAAATATACACCTTCTAATTATTAGCCATAGAATTTTCACAACTTTTGGCCAGGGATTGGACCTCTAAATAATTTTCCATTCATTTTGATTTGGAAAATCCTTAAATCCTTCCTAAATTCCATAGGATTTTTTCAGTTTGAACACCCCCTTGGAATGGTAATCCCATCTTAGTTTGTCCCCCCCTTATTTCAAATACATCTTTCCTGTAACTCATCACATATACGTTATGAATCCTCCCGTTGACGGGTGGTTCTCCACCATTCTCTTAGATTCCAACTTCAAAATTCTCCACTTCTAGCCTTCTTGCCATAAGTCCTTTACCTTAGTCCATTGTCGATTATGACATAAAGTTTTCATTTCAAGAAGATTGGTGCTACTATTTAGAGAAGGGAGTTGTTTCCATTAATCCATCCAAAAATCTATTGCCTCTTTGTTCCAGATTTTGCAAAAGCTATGATTTTTTATCAACTCCCTCCCTTTCTTGGTGTTCTTCTAGAAATGCGATCCCTTTCTATCCTTTTGTATATTGAATTAAATCCTATGTGTCCCATCCCAGGGAATCAATGCAAAAGTTTGTCCCACCTCTTTAATTTGTAAGTCACCCATTGCCACCAAAATTCCCCCCTAGAACCTCACTACTCTTTTCTAGATCAAAGAGTCTGAGGTCTCCCTTCATTTTTGGTACACAAAGAGTTTCCCAACAAACTAGAGCCCACTTCTACTTAGTTTTGGACCCCAACCACAAAATATTCCTTTATAAATTCATGATTTCTCTTAACATAACTTTTGGAGCTGCTAAGATAGAAAAAAGGTAGATTGGCATGTATTGAAGAACCACCTTTACCAAAACTAAACGATTTGCCAAATTGAGGGGTCACAACACCCAGTTTGATAGATTTTGTTTCATTCTATCCAAAATATCTTCCCATGATATCTTTTGGATGACCGAGTATAAGAGAGCCCCCCCATATATTTGGATGGAAGGGAGCTCCCCTAGAAACCCAGTGCAAAATATTCTGTTGTGTAACCAACAAAGTGTTGAAGAAGAAAAATTGGGACTTATTCTCGTTGATTGATAGTCTTGAAGCATTTGGGAATATATTCAACCCATTTTTAATTTCTTGAGCTTCTTGAACTTAAGCATGTCCCATTAGCATCATATCATCCAAAAATTGGTCATGAGTTTGTTTTGGAGCATGGGACAGAGAGATAAGCCTCTAATTTCTTGGTCTCTCGTCATAGCCTTAATGGTTCGTCCCAAGCCTTTCGTCATCATGATAAACATGAAGGGAGAGAGAAGATCCCCTAATGTGTTCCACTCAATGGAATGAATGTTGATGAGGGGGATCCATTTGCCAATATGGAGAAGAAAACCGACTAGGACAAATTTAAAATCCACCTAGTCCACATCTCCTTGAAGGCAAAATCCCGAAGCATAGATATCATAAAATTCCTGTTGATCTTGTCATAGGCTTTGGATAAATTTAATTTAATCAACATTCTTGTTTTTTGGTAACTTTGATGAGTGAATTACCTCATGGATTAAAATGATGTAGTCCAAAATTTGACGACCTTCTATAAAAACTGACTGCCCGGGGGAGATCAATGATGGCATCAGAGGTTTGATTCTATTAGCTACCACTTTAGTTATGATCTTATAATCACATTACATAGGGAGATTGATCGAAATTTACTTGGGACGTCTGCTCCCTCGCTCTTTGGGATCTGAGTTAGGAATGTTGCATTAAAGGTTGACAACACACCTCCTGTCAATCTTGAGTTATCCACAATCTGCACCACTTCATCCTTTATTACATTCCGAAAATGATGGAAAAAATTTGATGTAAATCCATCAGGGCCTCGAAGGCTTTCCATCTTCCATTTTCCTTACAACTTCCTCTACTTCTCCCAATTCCATTGGGCGCATAAGCATCTCATTCTACACTTGAGTCACCAATCATGGTGTAAGTTCAGTGACTCTAGCAATGTCCTCTGACCGGTTCTGAACATGCTCCTCCATGATATCCTTAAAGTAGTTAACCAACTTTGCTTCTATTTCTTCATGAGTTTCCACCTGCTATCCATATCCCCTTTTGAGAATTACAATTATGTTCCTCTGCCTGTGTTGAATTGTTGATCTATGAAATTTTTTTGTGTTGTGCTCTCCTTCCTTCAACCATCGATTCCTCGAATTTCACTTCCACAAGATCTCCTCCTGATTGTCCCTAGCTTCAATATGTGCTAACACCCGATCTTTTTCTTCCTTGATCCCCTCATCATATCCTTCATGCATCCCTCCAAGTTGGATCTCTTCCATCCACTTCCCCATATATTTCTTATCTTCAAAGATGTTTCCAAACACTTACTTATCCCATAATGTCAATCGTTCCTTGTTTTGTTTCATTTTTTGTTGAAATTGGTACATACATTCCCCTTTAGGAACCCCTACTTCCTCCCACTACTAATGTTCCATGATTTTAAAGCCTGGGTGGGAAATCTAGAACTATTCAAAATGAAAAGGGCATCTCACATGGATTCCACTCCTACTCCACATCAAAATAATAGGATAGTGATCTGAACCTGCTCATGACAACACAAGGGCTGTGATTTCTCCCTGATTGGCCATAATTGATTCATAGACCAAAAAATGATCTAGTCGTGGGGCGATATGCTTGTCCCCACTTCTTTTATTATTCCAAGTAAATAGGTTATTGCCTATTTCCATATATACTAAGTTTAATCTTTCTATCAAATCCCCAAAATACTAATTTATTTCTTGCAACCTTTGACTACCCCCCTTATTTTCCAATAAGGAGATTATCATGTTAAAATATCCCCCTAAGGTCCATTGGTTTGTATACACCCATCCTCTTAGGCACTCCAAAGCCATAAAAAACTATAGCTTCTAGTAGTGGAATTGAGGTTTGTATACATTCGTTATCACCTGATGCACTGAGGAACCAAGTATATACAATTCCATAGAATGATCCTTAGGGTAGCCAGAAAATTGAATAGGAAAACCTCCCCTAGGTTCCACAATATCGCCAGGCCTCCTACCGCTCCTTGATCATCTACCACTAACACTTCACGATGCCACCAAACCTTTCGTCCTATCTCCTTCATCGCCTCATCTAATAATTTAATCTCTTGAATGAAAATTACCATCGACTTCCCCTTCATAAATTTTTTCTTCAAAAGCCTTGCTTTTTTGGGAATGTTTGATCCCCTTATATTCCATGAAAATAGCTTCATTGGGAAAGGATTTTAGTTGTCACTAGAGCCACCTTGATGGTAGGGTATTGGCCTGAATCCACCAGCATGGCCCTTACCTTCACTAGTCTTTCTTGTTGCTTCTGCTTCCCCTCTTCTCTCATGTCTTCTTGTACTTTCTTTTGTTTGCATTTTGATTCCATGAGTTGATCCCCAAAGATATAGGGGGTTTGGATTCAAAATTGCTTCATGGAGAAGATGCACATGCACACAGGAATGTATCCCTTATTTTTGTTAGCACATGCCTCCTCTATTCCATCCAAATCGATCTCACCTGACTCCATATCCTCGTTTTCATCCTTTACCATGATGGCATACTCCTACATCCCCTGCTTAGAATCCAATTGCATCTCGTCCCCCCTAGGGTTAACTTATGCATCTCTTGACAACTGCTTGGTTTCTTCCTCGTTCCTATATCCTTTGTCTCTGTCTCATTGTCTTGGATCTTGTTAAGGACCGCAAAGCTATTGTGGATCGCAAGTTTTTTACCAAGATTTGGACTAGCTGACGTTTCCCTACCTTTTTTGAGAAGTAACCCTTGTAAAACCCTATGTGTCCTTCTCCTATTTTTGCTTCTGCTAAGGTGGAGAATTCATAGGGCAATGTCAAAAAAGATGGCCATGCTCATGGTATATTCAACATCGATACATGGTATGCTCATAATCAAGTGTCTGTAGCCATTCTTCATATTCCCATGTGACATTTATAGCCTTTGGAAGTTCCTTAGATGCATCCATATAAACACATATCCTTGCATATAGATCACATCTCATTGCTTTAGTCTATTCCAAAATTTTCACAATCCCCTAGTGATTTCCCAATATCCTCTAAGATCTCTAGCTCCCAATACTTGCCTGGAAGAGAGTACATTTGAATCCATACCGACACTATTGTGAGATCTTCTTTATCCAGGTTAAAACACTCTCTTTAGGGACAAAAGAACAGGCCCACTGAGTAGTAGAAATATGGTCCTCCCTCAAATATCGTCTCCCTATCTTCTTGGTTAAATAGAACAATCATGAAAACACCCTTAGATGCTAGTTGCACATCATAGTGTCCTTTCAATTTACATGTTACATTGATCCACCAGATCAATTCGTTTTCCAATGGAAACATTCCTATGAACTTACCGATTAGGGAATGGTCCTTCTAGAAGCTTCATTGATTTGATTTGTAGGGTCAGAATCCTCATTGTCTTGAGGATACATTGTCCCAACTTACTCCCTCTCCTTCCTCCTTCTTGTGTCCCTGTTTCGAGGTTCAAGCCTTCTCCTCCCGTTCCAACCCTGATCAATTCATACTTTCCTCCACTCTTTCTTCCCCGCGATAATTTGGGGAGCGATGCAACCCACACACCCTGCTCCTCCTCCATTCTTCCACTACAACCAACCAGACCCACCTTTCAACACTCCTAAGGTCAAATACGAAACTACCTTTGAAGATCGACTGAGGAAATCCTGCAAAAATTATATATATATAAAAGAAAAAAAAACTTGTATTTCATATATAAAAAAAGAGTGTCAGAGTACATATGAAAGTATGAATGCATAATGTGGTCATGATATGGTTGTTTGTATATCAGTCTTTGCATAATTTCCAAAATAAAAAATTCCGGTTCAAAGTCTGAAAAAAAGATCTTCAAAAGAAAGAGTGTTATGTTCCCTGTATTTGTTAGCAAGTTGATTCTTTCTTGGGTGACGACTACATCCTCGATTTGAAGGCTTATCTTACATGCATTAAGATATGTATTAATTTTTCCTAGTACAACGAACACTGCCTACACCACTGCCTGCACCACAGTCTCCCCTTCACCTCCTTCTCATCTACAAATTCTAGCGATGTTCTGGTAGTTTATAAGCCACACAATGCACTCTATTGTGTTGTTAATTTCGCTAGCCATGTATGCTTTGTGTGCAAGGAAAATGAAAATTCATGCACACAACATGGTAGCTTCACTTGTAATTCCATTCATTGTAAATTTTCACTTTTTGGCTTGTTTCAAAATCCTAAATATTTACTCCTATAAATTTTCACTTTTTGGCTGTTTCAATATCCTAATTATTTGCTCCTGTAAATTTTCACTTTTCAACTGTTCCAAAATCCTAAAAACTTGCTCTCTCCGTCCATCGTTTGTTTTCATAGCATACCATCGTTTGTTTGCATAGTAGAGGATTGGCGCACTGCATTAGAAAAATGACTTTACATCTGCATTGAGTTGCTTCATTTGTTTATTCCCCAATTGCAAAAAATGATAAATTATAATTAAAACTAGATGTTGCTGGCATTAACTATGACTCTGAACACTATTTATTTAAGCTAAATTTGAGTGATTAAGATAATTTATCCTATATTTAGTCTAATTTCAGTAGAAGAGATACGATTTTAAACCCTTATTGCAGGGATAATGAGGGATGTTTTTGAAACTTTTTGCAGAGACACAATGTTTTTTTTAGGCATAAAAAACAATAGCACAGGTAACGTATATTGTAACAATTTAAGTATTGTGTGGATCTAATCAAGTAGCTCAGGTTATGTTTATTTGACGGACTCAGGCAGGTCATAAAAATCCAAATAACAAACCTAAACTGTGTCGATCCCTAGTTCAGATGCACAACCCAAATTTTGATTACAACCCCTAGTTTAAGACCCACCACTCATCCCAATGAGAATGGTGGTACTGATATAATTTGTGTAGGTTTACACTTAGTTTTCAGTGAAAGAGAGAGAGTTTTGAAATTTTTGTAGAGACTCTAATTTTAGTAAAATAAATATGCATGCAGAGAAAAAAGTTTAGAAACTTACCGCTGTCACCTATCAACAACAATTTTTTGAGATCTTAATCTGCCCAACCTCTAGCCTGTCCCGAAGCCATTATTGAGACCATGAGCAACTATTATGATTTGTGGCAACATGCACTGTCTATCCTCTGGATCTCCTTGATGGGCATTCATATTTTTAAATCCGAAAAGGTTCATTGTTTTACGACAACATCTATTCTAAGCAAGCAAAGAGTATTCAATTACCTCATCTGGCATAGAAGCTTTGTCAATTTGCAAAAAATGTATATTTCTTATGCATCAAAATAAGAAGTTAGATAAATAGAATGCTTTAGCAGGCATTGAACGCCATATGTGTTCAACGAATTGCCATTTGTCTAAAGCAATTCCATGTGTATTGTTGGAATCAGTCGCAAGTCCACAAGTGTAATTGATCTAAAATAAGGTAGCTATCTATTAATCAATTTATAGTTCCAATTTAAAGTGTTTTTAATCAATACGGTGCACAACTCAAGCTAGCTATTGATTTCTATCCTCCTCACCACTATCATGGTACGCTGTTTATAATTATGTTTCATATTAAAAATAAATGGCATAAGAGAATCCACATGGACACTGAGGATTTCCTTACTCATATTAGTTGTAAGAAATTATGGATATGTCCGGCCTAACTTTGGAAAAACTATGTCACGTCGATTAGACTTCACACAAACTTTTGAGTGCAATCAAATTGATTAAACTTCACATATATTTTATAGTGTCTTTTCTGCGATTTCAGCCTTTATTTTTATCTTCTATGATTTCCGATGTTTCTTGGTATAAGGTGCGCAATCTACATTACATTACTTAGTGCCCAGGATGGATTCAACGAAGAGAATACCAAAAAAAAGGTAGGGTTAAAAAAACAATTTTCGTGCATTTTGGGAATTTATGTCGTTTCGATGAAGAAACACTAAACACTTTACCAGAGAATTACTTTTCTTAAACCTCAAGGTTGCTCGATCTAAGACATGGCGATGATTATAATTTAATGTAAGTTTCTAATCAAAAGTAGAAAAGGAACATTAAATGATGCATGTGTTTTAAAAGTAGAAATGCCATGGAAGTGGGACTTCAATCCATTTATAAATCAACACTATTGAAAAGGAACGATGAGAACTTTAAAAAGGACGAATTCCAGTACAATAACCTTGTTTACTATACTCTCTCTTCGAAGCCATTCTCATCCTGCGTGCACAAAGTTTATATAATTTATATACAATTACCAAAGGGGCACATAGTTTCACAGCTTTCATTGCCTTGTCTACGCAAATTCCAACAAGATTTCTCTTATGAAAAGAAGTTGGAATTAACATTCCTATATAATTGTCAATAATTAATTAGAACAAAAGTGAGATGAATGATAACCAGATCGATACTCACTCATGTTTGTTGCTTTCTCTGGACATAAAAGCAATACTATATATTTAAACAAAGATGCAGAACAACCTAGTAGCTATGTATTTTTAGACACAATTATTTATATGTAAATATAAAGTTCCTTGCAGTTGCCATAACACTTATCCAATTTCAAATGGCCTTCATGTCGTCTTGATGCTTTAGTTCATGGTAGCTAAAGGCTTCTACATAGGGTCGAGTCACGAGGGGAGGTCAGGTTAGTTCCAAATTCTCTTCTACGTAACCACAATCTCTATAACAAACCAAAAATGTGGCAGCGTACAGGTCTACCAATCGACAGGTATCCGCTGCCATGCAACACTTGTTTTGGTTGATGTTGGACATACCTCTAACACATGGTTTGGGCAATAATTCCACCTTAATGCTTTGAAACTTTTCTTATGCTTATGCCAAGTAAAATTTCACTCCTTCGGTTAGGCATGTAATTATGTTGCCATAAAGGATAAGTGTTAAATGGATTTTCTAAGTATTAGGAATTTCCTTTAAAATTGCATACTTTAGTTAAGTTGGTTAGTCTCAACTAATTCAAAATATGTCAATTTTTGGGTTTTTTTCTTCACCACAAAACCTAAGTATACAAATGACTAATTAATAAATTTATACTTCCTCATGATCAACTCTATCTTGATAGACTTTTATAGCACTTGCTCTATACATTTAAGGTGTTTATCCTAGGTTTTGTTGAACACTAGAACACTATTTAAATAGAGTATGACAATTCATCAATAAATTGTTAGAGGACCACATTTACCACATATGTATATTTTTTATGTGACGTACACCCAGAGTACCCAAACACGGGGTGCGACATCCCATTTCGCTTATAACTACCCCTTTTTTATAACAGAGTCTTGGGTACGTGAAGCCAGTATATGGTATGGCAGGGTACAGTAGGAGACGTACCTTACAAGTAACTAAGTACCCTATACGGGTACATGTACTCTACCCCTAAGCACGAGTACCCTTGCTACTTAGTTGAAATCAAAACAAGACAAGGGACTTCATGTTTAATGGAAATACAACCCCAACGCAAGAGAGGTAGAAAAAATGAAACTTAGGAAAAATGATGCATCATCAAAAGAATGAGGATTTGGAATAAAGTCTGCTAAAATTTTGAAAAATTAAAAAGAGCTTAAGCCTACACTGTATTTAAGCCAAAACAATATGCAAACTACTATCAGTAAGTAAAAATAAAATACAATAAGTATTTGTTTGAGAATATACAACTCCAGTTGGTAATATTTCTTGAGTATAAACACAACCTATCATTGTTGTTTTTTACATATTTTTCATTTTCACAGTGTGTTCAATGCGTGAATTCCTTGTGTGAATATATATATATATATAACAGTTGGGAAGAGTACTTCTATATGTGTGTGTGGTGGGGGGAAGAGAGGAAGGGTGGAATGAAATGGTGTATATGCAAATTTAGGAGAGTTCTTTGTGATTTGTCTTAACAAAATTGTAGAGACATGGTGTCTTGATTAGATAAGTGTTAGTCATGGAATTGCTACACAAATAAGCTCATTTTTAAAATTAGATATTCATTTCAATTAAAGAATAATAATTGAAGAAGCATGTCATCAATTGATTGTGATTGCATAGACATTCAATTTCAATTCTATAGCAACCATTTGTGTTGATGAGATATGGATGAGTCATAAACATACCTTGATAAATCAAAGTGTCAAAGAGATGTGAACATTGTCAAAAAAATGAGCATACTACTATTCTATGTTGAGAATTACACCTATAACTCATACTAAAGAACAAGCAAGGCAATAAGTTCTTGATAACCCACAGTAATTGTGACGTAGAGGATGAATTGGTAGAGATCAAAGAAAAAGCAAAGCAATAAGTTCTTGACAACCCACAATAATTGTGAAGCAGAGGATGAATTGGTAGAGATTACAAAGTTGATGTTAAAACTCTCTTTGCAGAGTTTAGTTCAAAACACACTTGTCTTACTTAGAAGTAAGTGAAGTAGAACGGCTACCATCAATAAGAAGATGGAAATAAAAGCTAAAATCTTTTCCAAATGAGAATACAAGTAAATAATACTTTTCGTAGCCATGCCAAACTTATATAAGCCCTTTGTACAAAGGTTTGGATTAAAGACATTTTAAAATCCAAAGGGTGGTTGTAGAAATATGTTGAACTATAAGTCGTTAAACCACGGATGCCCAAGTTTGTACTTGATAAAATTTGCACATGTAATTGAGTGTGATGTTGTTCCTTTGGATATTTGTGAGATTGTCTTTGGAGGTTTCTATATGTGGAATAGATATGCCATCTTTTTTCGAAAGAGTTAAAAATATTCATTTGTAAAGAATGGGAAGTAGTACCTGGTCAAAGCTAATTGGTACAAGGAGAAGATCTCTTTGATATCTGCTTACAAAACTAGGAGATTAATCAATACCATTAAAAAGTTGTGTTTCTAGCCATGAAGGAAAAATCTGACAATTATGAAGAACAAATTTTAAACAGAGTTGACCTAGTGAACCAATATGCATGATCTTGAGATTGCATTATGAAAATATTAAGTTCTCCTAATATGACATAATCTTGAAAATGCATTATTAAGATATTAAGATCTCCTCCTAGAATTGAGAAGATCAAGTCTTAAGAGGTCAATTGAATATGATATTCAATTATTGTCAAACTTAGTGTTCTCAAACTTAGGTTTCTATACAATTTCCCTCGTATAGAGGGAATAACGAAGAAGCAAGTTCAAAATCTTTTGGATCAAGAAGCCATTAAGCCCGGCGTGTCACCTTGTGGATGGTCTATAATACTAGTTCTTGAAAGGATGGTTTAATGGAGTTGTATGCCGACTTTCATACATTGAATAATATGGCGAAAAATACATTACATGTCATTGAGCATTAAATGCGACGGCTGTCGCACTGTGCGCCATCGGATCTTTTCTAGATTAAGATCCAACAACGCACAGTACGACGACCGTCGCATTTAATGCCCAATAGCATGTAATATATTGTTTGCCAAATAATATCACCGCAAAGAATAGATACTCACTTCCACGAATCATTGAACTATTGTATTAATGAGAAGTGGCCATGTATTTTACAAAACTTGACCTCAAACACAACCTTCATTAAGGAAGTGTTCTCTGGATGGTCAATGATGCTATAGGATAAAGCAATTATCCGCTTTATAATGAGGTGGTTTTGCTTAGACTCAAGAAATATTACCAACTGGAGCTGTATATTCTCAAACAAATATTTATTGTATTTGTATTTTTACTTACTGACAAGTGACAGTAGTTTGCATATTGTTTTGGCTTAAATACAGGGTAGGCTTAAGTTCTTAAGCTCTTTTTCATTTTCAATATTTTAGTAGACTTTATTCAAATCTTCATTCTTTTGATGATGTGTTGTTTTTTCCAAGATTCGTTTTTTCTACTTCTCTTGGGTTGGGGTTGTATTTCCATTAAACATGAAGTTCTTTGTCTTGTTTTGATTTCAACTAAGTAGCAAGGGTATTCGTGCTTGGGGTAGAGTACACGTACCCGTACCAGGTACTCATAAGGTACTTCTCCTGCTGTACCCTCCCATATCTTATACTGGCTCTATGTACCCGAGACTCTGCTATAAAAAAAAGGGTTACTTATAGGCCAAATGGGACGCGGCACCCCGTGTTTGGGTACTCCTAGGGTATGTCACATAAAAAATATACATATGTATTTAATATTGAGAAATACACTCACATCAACCCAGGAATATATTTGGCAATTTACAATTTTTTATTGCCTGTAACAGTATTACAAATAGGTGTTTAAAATAAGATTTCAAGTGTACCTTGAATTTGACTGTTTGTGACAACTGCATGGTACAATTATTTATCAAAATTTATGTAACTTCCAGTCTTCTGATTGATATCTACTAGGCCATGGACTTACAAAGGTTTCTATATTCTCCAAAACCTGTTCAAAATAGTCGCTTTGATACCCAACTGATTTGTCAACCCCTAAAAATATGTAAAATGCTGGCATCCACTCTTACAGCCTTGCTAAATATACTGTAATATATCTCTGAATTGAGAAAAATAACCTGTTCAAGGCTGAACCATTACATAGTCGCTTTGATACCAAACTGATTTGTCTACCCCTAAAAATATAAAATGCTGGCATCCACTCTGACAGCCTTGCTAAATATACTGTAATATCTCTCTGAATTGAGAAAAATACTGAAAACGTCGACAGCAGGGTTCGAACCTGCGCGGGCGTAGCCCAACAGATTTCAAGTCTGTCTCCTTAACCACTCGGACATATCGACCAAGTATATTAAAGTAGCCAGGAAATAAATAACAAAGTATGAATAATATTTTATAGAGTAGAGTAGCATAGTAATGTTTAAAATTCACTGGAGGTGGGTTCAGATTCGTTGTTTTTAAGTCACATGTTCGAATCTCTGGCTTTTTATTGAGCTTATTAAATTTTTAATTTATTATTTATTTTATAGATTTTGTTTCTTTTACATGTGCATTTGTTTGTTCTTTACTTTGAAAATCTTCAAATCTCTTAGTATAATTATGTAAATACTCAATGCTTCTTTTGTTCGTTAAATCAAAGTCAATAATTAGTTTGCATTGTTTCACTTGTACTTTGAAATTAAGGTTTTTTTTTTGTTTTTTAAAGTTTCGAACCGTGTAATTATATAAATTAAGTTATAAAAATAAAATCTATAATTAAAAATAATTATAAAAATGATTTTATGTAGATTGTTAGAACATTTATTTTATGTATGTTGTAAATAGGGATTTTGATATCTATGGGTCGTTAATTAAAATTGAGTTTATATTAATTTTTTAAGGATGAGATAATTTTTTTTTTTTAATTATAGCGTTGAAAGCTCTATATTTAATTTATTATAATAAATTCTTCTCTAAGTATGCAAAAGTTTACACATGGGGCTTGTAGTTTTTGCCATTCATTTTTGAAAATGAAATAAAAATACTCTCTTCCATAAATGATGGAAACAAATTTTAGGTTTATAATGTGATTTTTTTGGACTCTACCCCCTTAACTACTAGGACATAACAACACGATATGAAAAATAAAGATTTAAAATAGTTACTAAATGAATACCCTTTTGATATTCCATTTTGGTGAGGGTAAACTATAATGACAATGAAACATTGGATTCTTAATACTTGCCAACCTTATCCATTAACCATGGCTTTATTAACTATTATTATCTATATGATGTAATTTTATCGTGCTTGTAAGTTGCCGTGAGATCTTTTGGCACAATTTTTGTAAAGGTGTTTTTTATAATGTAATTAGAGTTTTATTAATGAAATTATTTATAATGTAATTAAGGTTTTTATTAGCTAAATATGTATTTTTTTAAGCATTAGTTCAGATTCGATCCATTGCCATTATTACAGCATGAGTGGGCCTAATGGTTAAGAGCATGTGTTTCCTTTTAGTAGGTCACAAGTTCAAATCCAGAGGGGGGTAGTGTATGTACACCTCTGTAGACTTTAGCTAGCGGTGACCTTAAAAATATATTATTATTATTAATCCAAGAATATATTTATTTAATAGGTTATAAGTCAAATATACTATTAACTCATGACTTAGTTATCAAAATTTTATTAAGATGGGTTAATCTTGATTCTCTAATGAGAGTGGTTTGACCTAGGGGAGCCATGATGTGACTTAGTTATCAAAATTTTATTAAGATGGGTTAATCTTGATTCTCTTATGAGAGTGGTTTGACCTAGGGGAGCCATGATGTTGTTTATGCCTCGTTTGTGGCAAGGTGAGAGGATGGTACCACATCTCATAAGGTCGTAGGTGAGAAACTAGTTCGTGGAAACAACAATTAAGGTAGTGAGTAGGTGAGAAACTAGTTCATGGAAACAACAATTAAGGTAGTGCATGTGGACGAGCATGGCAAGGAACTCGAGATAAATGTGGACCATAGAAACAATCTTCACATATTTTTGGATGTAATAGAAACAATTTAATTAAAAAATATTATTATAATGGAGTTGAAAATTGTATTGCATGTAAGTGGGCATATGACTGCAAGACGGTTAGGCATGCATACCATTGGAAAATTATTGGTAAAGTCTAACCTAGACCTAGGTGATAGAGAGGCATGTTGGATTTTTGAAACCTGGGTATAAACTTTGACGGGGTAGGCTCCCACTTAATTGCCCCAAGTCAATTTTAAAGGGGGAATGTTGGGTTAAACTTGACTTGGTGAAATAATCAATGAATAAAACCCATTTTAAGTGAGGACAAGGTTTTTGGGAACATGGTTTTGGTGGCTCATGGTATTGTACCCATAGTATTTGCATGTAATGAAGGCTATAAAAAAGGATTGAGGAACTCTATTCTAAATTGCTTGGAGGTGAGTGGTGGCTAACTCACTTAGTCGACTAGGTTTGGTTTTGGTCAAGGTTATTAATATATCTATTTTTGGTTGTGGTTTTCCCTTGAGGGTTTTCCAAGACAATATTGGTGTTATTGTGATTATTGCTATGTGGTTTAATTTCTTGTATTGTTATTTTATTTCTCTTGAGGAAGGTAACAATTGCATGCAGACAATTGAGGAAGAGGAGCAGACGAGAGGTAATATGGAATTCAATATAGTTTTTCAAGGATATGGAGTCCAACTCATATCATAACCCAAAGATGGAGTTTTATGGTTGACAGTTTGCTGTAAACATGCATGTCTAAGCGAGCCTTCTTTCCCTGGAGATGGAAGGTCGTATTGCGAACGATTTTGTTTGGGTGCAACATATTATAATGAAAGGAGCTCGTTCTTTAGATATGTTATGTGGTAGAGATGTAGTCAAAAGTTACGTTGAGAGATAGGATGGTGCATGATGTCAATCTATGGGTTCGATGGATGTGAAATAAACTGGTTAAAGCAATGGAAACAAAGTATATGATTAAGACAACATTGCGGTCAAGCAATGGCAAAGTGAGAGGATGGCATTGTAAAAAGAGCAAGAGAAATATCAATGGTGTTGATGACGGAGTCACCATGAATACTAAAAAAACAAAAACAAAAAATACTATGGAGTTGAAAATATTTATTATATGTAAATAGAAATATGATTATAAGACTTGGTTAGGCATTCATACCTCTAGTTACTCACCAGTAAAGTCTACATGTAAACCTAGGTGATAGGGGGGCACCCTGATAACTCACTGATAAAGTCCAGATGTAGACCTAGATGATAGGGGGGCATGCAAGATTCCCACTGGTTAAAACTTTGAGGGGGTTGGTGATTTACTCTAAGTCAAGTTTAAAGGGGAGATTGTCAGGTTAACCTTGACTCGATGAATGAGTCATTGAGCTAATATTGGGTTAGGTCAAATAAAGCAGTTTTTTGGGCCCATGGTTTTGGTATCCCATGGTATTGTGCCCATAGGATTGCATGTAATGAAGCCTTTAAAAAGGTTTGAGATACTCCATTGTAAAGTGCGTGGAGGTGAGTGGTGGTCAACTCACTCAGATGGCTTGGCCTAGTTTTGGTCAAGGTTAATAATAGATCTATTATTGGTGCTGGTTTTTCCTTTCGAGGTTTTTTAGGGTAATATTGATGTCATTGTGGTTATTGCTACGTGGTTTAATTGTTTGCATTATTATTTTATTTCTCTCGTGGGTTTTGCTTGTGTTAATTTTAATATGGAACTGGAGCGGGTTAACATAGAATCTCCAACGAGAGTGGTTTGACCTAGGGGAGCCATGATGCTGTTTATGCCTGGTTTGTGGCAAGGAGAGAAGATGGCACCACATCTTGTAAGGCCGTAGGTGTGAAACTAGTTCATAGTAGCAACACTTAAGGTAGTGCATGTGGACGAGCATGGCAAGGCACATGAGAAAAATGTGGATAAAAGAACCAATCTTCCCATAATATTTGTATTATTGTGACTAAATTAGTCATCTACGCTAGTCATTTTTTATTTAGTCACTTATTATCTAGTCATATATTTTATCTCGTGACTAAATTAGCTGTTAATCTTATTTGTTTTTAGCTGGCTCACTTAAAATTGCTCAATTTTAGTAGTTTATCCCTTAAAAAAACTGTGGTGACTAACTGTTTTAGTCGCCTAGTCACTTATCTCTCATTTTGTACTGGTGTCTTCTTCGAACATACGATTGAGGTATAGAATCTATCCCTTAGTTGTGAGCTTCTTTAATTTATCTAGCATATTTGAGAATGGATGTGATTTCTAGTGTCATCCTTCCTATTGTGGTCCACCCCAAGCCATAGGAATATTTTCACCGTAACACATGTGTGCTATTTCTTTACTACTATTTTATCTAAACTTGTTAGTAACACAACCTCTTATACAAATAATCTCGTTTTCTCCTCTAGAGCAAAATTATGTCAACCTAAACTTAACCTTTTACTTTTGGTGTATTGGGGAACACATTTTCCATTAAGTTTGTAATAGGTGGCTCTTCCTTTTGTGTGTTGAACTAACTTCTATGGTGAAATATGGCAAGTGGTATGTTCCATTCGAGAAATGATTTGAAGTATGTTTGAGTGAGAACTTAAATGCATGAACTTCTTCATGTATGTTTAATAACCTTTTCTCCTATAGAGCAAAATCATGTCAACTTGAAATTAAAATTTAACTTATGGTGTATTGAGGAACACATTTTCCATTAAGTTTGTGATAGGGAACCATTCCTTTTGTATTTTGAATTGACTTATGGTGAAATCTGGCAAGCGGTGTGTTCCATTCCAGAATGATCTGAAGCATGTTTGAGTTAGAACTAATATCCATGAACTTGTTGATGTATGTTTTGGTGGAACATTGGATACTAACATGTCAAAGATATAACCAAGATAGGAAATAACGTATTTAGAGTGTTCCTCTGTTTATGCTCATTGTGAATGAATGTGTTCCATTAAATAAGAAAAAATACATACATTTACAACAAAATTGGCATATCAAGGTACACTCATGGATTGATGGTTGATGTCCCAACATAAACATATAAAAACTATCGGAACGAAACTAGCTTTTCATGTAGACTTTACTTGCTTGCAGGGCTCCTTCTAACACCTCTATTATGGATGTACAATGATCATGGAAAATAAATCCATGCCCATATCGTACCGAACCTATTATTATACATGTTTAAATTAACCAACAGAGATCCATTTAAATTCAAATCTATAAAGCACTAAGAGGGATCCAATTTCTTTAGGTGTAATTTTTTTTTTATCTTAAATTTTTACATGTTCAAAAAAATTACACCTCAAGAATTTTGATCCCTTTAGTGTTTGGTAAATGCAGGTTTACCATAAGTTTTTTAATTATTTTCATTTAGTTTTAATATTGAGTTTTTATTATTTGATTTCATTATTATTTCATAAATTAAGCAGACATGGGTTTCTTTACATATTTTTTTCTTTTTTTAGCCGACATGTTGGTGTACTGTTATGTTACGTTTGTGACAACATCTCCCCCATACTAGGCTCTAGAGAACCTTGCTACTCTCGGTGCAATTAGGGGTTGACTCTAAAAATCAATCTATTTAGAGTGACTACCTTTTGGGTGTGGAAAATGTAGATTCATGACCACCTTTTCATTATAAAAGCATACTATTGCTTCTTCTTCTAGTATGTGTATAGTAGCAGGGGGTTTCTTTGCCAAAGTTTTTTGCTCCCCCATTTTATGAGGCCTAGGAATACCAAACCCACATACCTAACTGATACTAAGGAGGAAATATTAGCTTGATTAATTGGCATTCCAGGAATTACGCCCGCACATTTGATTCATTGAAATATTGGATTGGTTGGTTGTGGCATTTGATTATGTATGGTGAGTGTGGTTAACATTGAAAATACATGCAACATTATTGACAAGATTTATGAACGAGATGTGATCTCGTGGACTGGAAGAACTACAGGGCATGCCCATAGTGGAGATGGTATGGGAGCTCTTAAACTTTTTATGTCCCAAGTACTAAAACGCCTATTGTGATTGTTTTTTGAAACTGAGTTGAATGTGCATGCAATTTTGCTATTGTGGACAATATGAATACACTTTTTGTAAGTAATGGATTTTGGCATTCTTTACAATTATTAACTTTCCCATATTGCTAATAAATTTTGTTATTGTAGGTTTTTCTTTCCAATCCTAATAAGCCTCCTGCCATAATTTCACTACTCTTAAAGAACTATGAAAATTTGCTAAATTATTTGCAAAGTTTCAACTTTAGCAAAGGTGAATTTGTTGAAACTATCATCCATATTTTAGCTAATTGCAAATTTTGTGTTAAAGATAACTTGTGGTATATTTTGTTTCATTAATTGTACCTAGATTTCTATGATTTTTCACATTTGTTAGATTGCAGAAGATGAACAATTTGAAGAGAAGAAATATCTCCTTACCAGGGAGAATGAAGGGTTGGATCTATCTATAGATAGTCACTAAATCTATTCTTGGTTTACTTATATGACATCCAAACTTTGTTGGATGAAATACCCTCTATGAAAATGTTCAATGAGCCACACATACACAACGCGTGTTTTCTCTATCCATTTAAAAATAATTGCATGTCTTCCCAATATTTATTGTACCTAAGGATGGGATTTAGAACTATATTTATATAGAAGATAGTTAAACATCTTGATTAAAACACATACTCATAATATAATGTCTGTAGTAGTTTACAGGGCTTTTTGTCAAGGATTTTTTGGTCCCTATAGAGCATTGAGTTAGAGGATGGTCTATCAGTGCAAGTTAACCATGAAGTGCATGAGGTGTGAAGTGTATTGTAAGTAGTTATGGTTTCAACATTTAAGGCATTGCTTCACTGGAAATAAATAACATTAAATAGGAAATGATCATCTATGTTAATAACTCAAAAAACATGGTTATAGTAAGAAAATCCACAAAGATTCAAATCAATGCTTAGGTGGCAAGTAAAAGTGAATATTATGCAGTAATCAACAAAAAAACATAAATATAGGTGTTGTTATAAATTTCATTTATGTGTTATTCATGTAGTTTATTTTCAGATTACATGGGGTGATTATGAGGGCATATTTGGATCAAATATAGTCTATCCAAATATATAAAGTTTACCTTTGAAATGTTGAGACTTTTGGATCTAAATCACATGTCAAATATCCTTCAAACCTAAGCAAACATTTAAGGAAAAGTCATATGCTTGAAGCTGAAAGTTTTTAGACCTTATCACATGGCAACACATCATGCCAATTTTATGGAAGGATTATGGCTTGATTTGAGGAGCTCTCCACCCTTGAGCATTAGTGGCATATTATATGGAGGATAAGGGTTCCTAAAATATCTTTCACACCATTTCTAGGAGCACAAATCTCAAAGAATGAGAAGCACTTAGCTTAAAAAAAAGGACAAATGACATATATATTTGGTTTTAAGCAAAAAGTGTGGCTTTGTTTGAAGGACACTCCAATTAGGTAGGTATCCAAGGCATTACGGTCATCACATAGAGAATTTATAGCAAGATTGAAAGATGGTTGGGTTGTAGAGCATTTACAACATGACTTGAATGTGCATCATTTACTTGTATATAAGCAATTTTCCCCATTTGTTCTGATCAAAATGTCTGCTTGTTGAGTATTTAAATAGTAAGCTTTTACATTCACGAATGGAAGATGTATAGAGTAATGGTTGACTTAAAATATTTCAACTCTAAGCTATTTATATTCTTAGGCCAGTTTAAGGAATACAATTTTGGCATTTTATCTTTAATTTGGGTATCTCTAGGCTCTACCTATCCTTCAACAAATTATGTGTGTGCCTATTAAGTTCCCTAGTGGTTTTCCATTTTCTCGATAAGTTGATGTTGAAATTTTGTCTACTTTTTGGGTAGGGTGTGTCTCAAAACAAGAATGTCTGCAATTTCTAGATTGTAAATTTTGCGTATCAAGTTTATGATCATGACAGTTAGAGAATACATAGTCAATGAGGTCAAAGAATCATTCACAATCTCTCTATAAAAGGTATATTTGGTTATATTTCTAATGTTGTTTTAATTTCTTGAACTAGGATACGTTTTGAAGTAAAACACTTTCATAATGGGTAGTTATTCTAGTGAAGTTTTTGTAATGTTATCATTGTTTATTCAAACATATGTTATATCACACTAAATTATTTATGTACTTGCTTTCTATCATTAAATATTTCATTAAATTAAATGATTTACATACTTGATTTCTATTATTAAATATTTCATTTTTGTTTGATTGTTTTCTATTATTAAATATTTCATTTTTGTTTGATATTATTGAAGTGAGATTTTTTTTATAGAT
Source organism: Pseudotsuga menziesii (assembly GCA_001517045.1). NCBI lineage: Eukaryota > Viridiplantae > Streptophyta > Pinopsida > Pinales > Pinaceae > Pseudotsuga > Pseudotsuga menziesii. The sequence goes on from LPNX010858624.1 coordinate 531,474, forward strand.
TTTCAGGTTGTGGTCTAGTGGTTGAGATGGGAAATTTCTATATTGATGACCAAGTTCAAATTCCAATGGAGATAAAAACCTTGAATTTAAGTTATTGGATAACTCTAGCTAAAAGTTAAATTGTTATAGAATTTAGTGATGTTAATTATTGTTAGATAATTCTAGTATTTACAAAATCTTACTCAATTATTATTAGATTGAGTTCTCATTTTATTTTGTGAAGTTTATAGATCTCTATAATTTTCAAATATCTATCTCAAAGATACATTTTTATAAACTTCTCTTATTGCAACAAATAAGTAAGTGGTTTTGACATGAAAACCCCTGGTGCAACTGTGATGGTTAGTGCTAATGTTATAGGCTTGTATATAACTTAATCTATAGCACATATGTATATTTAGAGGAACAACTTTTTAATATAGTGCTATAGAACTGCTCCTCAATAGGTAATGTTGCTTCTTTTTCTTTCTCATATTTAAAAGAATATTCTATTTTTTTACTTGTATATAATGAAGAAGTAGTTGTTTTATATACTTCATGCATTTGATTTTAATTGTATTACTTTGTTTTTGGTCTTTATTTTCATAACACTGAAGGAGATATTGTTATGTATGGCCTCAAGGATTCGAAGTACCAAATGAAGTAAATAGTATTATGACTTGATATATGTACTATAATAATTCACTGTGATGGATTCATAAATGGGTGAATTATTTCCACAAACCGTTGTGATTTTGGCTTACTAAAGTCAAACAATAGATTCCATTCCACTATTCAAGTTTTGAAATGACACGATATTTTCTTGAATTCAATAGATGTGTGTGGATAAGTGGACAGTTGTTGATGTTTGAATAAAGCAATATTCCAGTTTGAGCCTTGAGGTTTCTCTACTTTTAAGTCATTCACTAGGGTTGGGTTTTTTATTGTAGATTTCCCACCTAAATGTAATGAATTTGAAAGGGATGAAAGTAGGTTCAATTTCAAGAGGATCTAAGCTTTAAAATTAAAGTTCCAATCTTTTTCCTTTTTTTTTTGTACCTTTTTAAAGGAAGACATGCTAGTGAATACGGTGGTTGTTTGTTAATATAGAGGTTGAGTTTTTAATAATAATATAGAAGGTTTGAACAGATTGCAACTTCCAGGTGTCTTTGAGAAAGGCCTTGTCTTACAACAGTTGCGTTGTTATGGAGTGTTGGAAGTAGTTTAGATATCTTGATTGAACTATCCCACTTTGATGCCTCACTTAGAATTTTTGCTTACAGCCTAATGAAACTTGTTGATAATCTGTAATGCTTTTTTTTCTCTATGATCAATCAACATCCAAACTTTTATAAACTATTTGAACTTTAAATAGTTGTAATTGTTTCCTAATTTAAATTGATTAATAATAATGAACAAATAATATGAATATAAAACTACTAAATAAGTAGTTTATATTGATTAATAATGAACACAAATAAAATTAATATAAAACCACTAAATTAGTCATTGATATTGTTTAATAATGAACATGAATGACATGAATATATAACTACTATATTATTAATAAATCACTATTACAAATGACACATTTATGACTAAAAAAACAACTAAAATGTGTATATACGAGACTATTGTTTTCGAGGAGGTGACTAATAGTAGCGAATTTACAGTATCTTATAACATGACCAACATTTAGTCATATTTCCTTAGTCATTAATTGTGTTCCTTGATTTATCATCTAATTGTATATTTAGTCATGTATTTGGTCATTAAATGTGCCAATCAATGACTAAATCAATGACTAAATTAATGACCAAATACTTGACTAAATATACTACTAGATGATGAATGAAGGCAACCAATTAATGAGTACGTGAAATATGACTAGAAGTTAGTCACATTATAAGATACTAGAAATTAACTACTATTAGTCGTTGACTAAAAAAATAGTCATTTATATGTGCATTTTAGTTATTTTTTAGCAACAACTAGCCATTTTGTGCTAGTGTTATCTTTGTGCATTCTATACATTGTACCATGAGGTTTCCCCTGAAAGAGGCTCATTATTCATTGAATCTTTATCATTTTCAAGGCATGGAGCTACTTTTCTTTCAATTTTTATGCTATTTGGGGAGTTTGGTTCATAACATGTTCTTTATCTCATTGGAAACATAATTTGTAGAATGATCTAGATGCTCTTCATTTAGGCATTCAAATTTTGATAATGCATGGAAAGGCCCATTAAAATGCATCATAAGTTCATGACCTAAAATATTTGAAAACTGTCAACATGAATGTTGTTTATGAGATGACTCAATACAATTTCCCAAATCAATTATTTATCCTTGAGTTCCAATGATATCGATTGCATCAATTTCCTATAGTATATGGTTGAACTTCTATTAAATAGAGCTCTTATTGAACAAATTTATATGATAGTGAATAATCCCCAATGGTTTAGGATATAGCATTGACAGACTTGACATAATATAACATTAATCTAATTTATAGGAACATTAAGTTATATCCATAAATAAATACCTAAGTAGATGAGATGATATAATTACATGTCACTAGTCAGTTCTCGACAAAAGATTCTTTGTATACAAATTCCAATGCACTTTTAACCACTCCATGCAATCTTTGGAAACCTGGGCATGAGGAAACAACAACCTTCCTCAATTTTTTATAGTTATAACAATATCAACCATAATGAAATTGAACTTATTTATATATTGATCTTAACTAATCTATTAGGGAACTAGTTCCACCACCAAATAAGTATACGATTGTAAATCAATTAAACATTTGATCATCATATTTGCATGGGGTAAAGAGAGATCTCCATATGTATTAATAAAAACTAACAAATAAAATCATACTTGATAATTTTACTTCCAACACTTCCATCACCAATATTTGGCTTCATCTTGCTTGGACCAATTATCACTCATGTTAGTCCATAATATGTTCCAAGGCTGCTTTGAAACTATGCCAAGGCATAATTAAATTTATGCTTGTATTTGGATTTCACTGTTCAATGAACAAATATATTATATTTCTTCTTCTCTGTAACTTGCTTCAATTACTAAAACAATATTGTTATAGGCATATAATATAATGAGCATAGATGGGCATTATTCTTAATACATTAGACATATAGCTTAATGTAATATGGGGATTGACTGAATGAAAATTAGGTACAAGGACAAGTAAATATTATTTCCAAGATAAAGAGAATGTATTGAGCAAAGAGAATTCAATATTTCTACATGAAATATAATTTTAGATACATAATGATTCTTATGGAGACAACATCTTTCGACTCATGTAATATATTAGGGATATTTCACGACAAATTAATAGGAAAAGAAAACAATCATCACATCAGTTGATCCAAATGTGGGATGAAGGATTCCTCATGGGATTTCATTATATCCATATAAGGAGAAATTACATAGATAACGAAAGATATGGAGTAACAAAACAAAGAAGGATGGAAAACTAATATAACAAAAGGTCTAAATCCGCTAGGTTCAGTTACAAAAATGCCATATAACAATCTCTCATAAGTTTGATACAACAAAAATACGAGGAGTTATACTCTACTTGTACAAAATGTCAATACTTATCTTGATGTAGCTCTTCTTCTTTTATAGCTGGTGATCTCCTTTTCTGTTACAACAAATTCTATTTTTTCTGTTGGTTTTCTCTCTTTCAGTTTCTTAGCAAAATGATTCAAATGAGGCTTGAATCTACCATTGTCGACAACTATGATGCTAAATGATCCTCTTCCTTGAGTGTTGAGATGGCCTTTGGTTGGACTATTGACCTAGAGGCTGAGGTGGTCACTACAAAAACTGTTGAGGTGGCATCTGAGGCGATTGAGAGAAAAAGGCTCTTGGAGCTCCTTGCTGCTTGGCCGACTGAGTCTACTGAATAGGATCCAAGGCTGTATATTTGGCTATCCATCCAATCATTTTCCATGGGATACTCAGGCAAGTTTATCCGTCTTAAACACGTATCAAGCTCTGCGTAATGTGAATAAGAGGGGGGGAATATGTTCTTGAATAGGGATTGAAGATTTAACAACAACCCATAGTTATAGTATAGTTTTTTCAAATAATCATTAATCAGATAATCAGAAGTTAGCTATTAGAGAATGATACTGTGTTTGGGGATACAAATCACTATTTGCATGACAAGGGGATGAAAGTCCTTGTCTGAGACATTCATCAAAACTATTTTTGCAAGAATTTACATCCTTTTCCAATTGAATGGGCTTCTTGTGCACCATTAAAGTCATTTTATTTTTACTAACCAACTTGGAAGCAACTATGAAATTCATGGTTATGTCTCAAATGGATAATGCATCCAATTCATCATTGGGTTTTGAATTCAAGATGTTAATGATTGTCATGGACATTTCTAGATTTTTTTCCAACTCAGTAGTGACTCTCTTGACATCACATACCATATATCCCATTCATCTTGGGAAATAGTAAAATTATTCCAATTCTTTGTCATAACTATTGAAATATGGTCCCATGCTAAGTGCCTTTCCCTTGCTAGAGGCGTTTTCCAAGAATTTTTCTTAGTGAGATGATCTACTTATTTTTGTAGCTTATCTCTTGTGTTTTACAAGTCTAAAACAATAACATCTCTCTGTTCTCCCACTTTCTTCAAATATTCTACTTCTTTTTTTATCTTCCTAAGATCTTCTTTAACCTGGATGAGTTCTACATCTTTGAACATCATATCTGCCATTATTTTGGCTAGTTGATCAACTGGATCCTCTGAAACAAATGACAATAGGGAAATACCTTTTGAAGATAATAGTTTTTGATTCTCCTCTTTTAGAGTACTTATTTCTTTCTCCAAACCTTCTACTTTAGCCTTGTATTCCTAGGATATATTAGCCATTTTCTCTTTTTCTTCCTATATTGTTGCCATTAATTTTGGCATTTGAACATGTTCAGTAGCAAGAATATTTAGCTTTTTATTCAATGCTTGAATCTCTTTATCTTGTTCCTTTAGGATATTTTGTATAGGATTTGGGGTTGAGAGGATCCAACCATATTTCAAAAACTTTGTTTTCCAATTCCGTGATCCTCAAAAGTTTATCCTTGTTGGTTTTTTGTTTTTATATATATTTTTAGCCGCTTCTCCAACCTACTCACCGTGTTCAGTGACTTGTTTACACTCATGGAATATTTCAGAATGTCCCTAGAAAAACATTCTCAGGTTTGCCTATTTAATTGTACTTTGTCCACAAGGGGGTTCACTCATTGAACTTGTTACATAGCACGACCGTTTGCATGATATTAAAGAATATCCCTAACTTCACTAAATATTGGAAAATTCCTCCTAAAATTGTATTATTGAACCCCCCTCCCAATATACATTTCCAATTAATAAGACCCCTAGTTTCACTAGATATTCTAGGTATCTATTTTTTATCAACCCATTTTTAATACCCCCTTTATATCATATTGTTAAATTATAACAAACATGATCCCTAACACATCCTAATATAAGCAAACGCGATGCTAAATAAAATAATAGTATAATGCTAATAATGATCCCACCAGGATTGTAAAGGTTACTGATCAATTTGTAGCATTGGATAGTGGAAGACCCAATGAAATAGAATGGGGAATGAAAAATGTGTAAAAGGAAACTCGGTAATGTAACAAAGCATGTTAAATATTGATAGTCCAATAGTTAGTGTAATGCTTAGTAATAATGAGAGTTGCGGATGTTTCACACCCAACCTGCCAATCTACCAATTTTATATCATGTAAATACAGGTATAGCCATAGAGAGCTCATATTTTCTATAAGCTCAATAAATTAAACTCCATAAAAATGAAAAATTGAAACCCATTCATTTATGGACTTCCCTACCTTCCTATCAAAACAAACATAATTTATGTTTGAACCCAAATGAACATAGAAAAAATCCTCTTACTTTCCAATAACACCATATGATCATTTGCATATCTTGGATTTGAGTCATTCACAAGATGCAATGAATTGCCTCCACTTACTCTATATTTATTATTTGAATAAAGGGAATTAACAACATTTAGTTACCTTTTCTTGTGTTATATCTAGTTTGAATGTTGGATTGGCTTTTCTCACTACACAAAGGAGGACGTGGGACTCAAGCAAGAAGAGGCGAGAGCTGTCATTGTACAATTTTTTCCAATTGTATCAAGGAAGGAGGTGAATTTATTATGTTCTAAGAAGATTTGTTATTTGAACAAGGGAAGGAATCCAAACCAATTGATGTTTAATTCATTCACAATTGATTTTAAGTTAAAGATAATTTTTCTATTCTTTTTTCTAAAACTATTTATATGTGATTTTTAACACACGCATAGTAAAATATGGTAAAATAACACTCTTATTGTTTGGATAAATTATGTACATATATCTACTTATGCTTAAAGTATTCCAAGCTTAGTGAACACAGATTCTTCCACAAAAATGAATCTCATTTCCCTATCTATACAAGATCAAAATTAGTCCAAAATTAGAGTAGATGCTCTTCATTTCCTATATAAATGATTAAAATAAATTAAATGGCACTCTCGAATAAATTTAACATTGTTTATCCAAGAGGTTACTGAGTTTTCTTCGGCAGAGAAGTATTCTATTTTGGAAGATTTGTAATTTCATTTAATTGGGAAGAGCTTTCCATATGAAACTCATACAAAAATCCTCAATTTTTGTACGTATATGATTCGATGATATAATCAAATTCTTTGGTATTTTTTTAAGAGGACTTATGAAGTTAGATTTCAATCAATAATATTTTATTACAATATATTTATTGTAATAATATGAATATTTTTATTTTAAAACTATTTAATGAAATTAATAATGAAAAATTCAGAAGCATCATATTAAAAAAACAAATTATTTGAAATTAAATATTATAATTGTCACTTTTAACCACTAAAATTGGATTACAGAGGTGTACCAATGAAAATGGGGTCTTTGAATTCATCAGTAGTGTTAAAATTTACAAAGTTGCATAATTTCATGGTCAAAATTGCAATACCATGTACTCGACCAATGATTGGTTACAAGAGGAGGTGTCATGCGCGATGACAGTAGAGGAGGATGTTACAAAGAAAAATTCTTTACAAGAGGTGTCCATTGACACCAAGAGCATACCAACACCTTCACAGACACAAACACAATCAAAGACAATGAATTGGACCTGGCAGTAGCACTAGAAGAGAACGTTAGACTCCAGAGGACATCAAAGTCTAGCTTCTCCTTCCATTAGAGAACATTAGAGTGCACTTCCATCAATAGGGCCTCCTTCATATAAAGAAAAATTCATAACTAGAACCGCCATTATTCTACCCTGCAAATGGGTCAAAGGGAATTGCCACTTCATTTATTTGATTTAATTGTAGTAAATAGTATAATAAAATAAAATAAATGATCATAGATAACTCGTGATAATGAAATACATTTATTATATTTTTTTGATGATATTTTGATGCTCAAGAGTCAGTACACACTACTCAGGAGTCAAGACATGATTTAGTATTAACCTTTTATGTATCACTAAACATCTTATATATAAATGTCATTTTCAAATTTATGTGGCAATGTGTTTATTTGATGTATAAAATTTTGAAAAAAAATGAATATTTGTTTTAAATATTTCCCATATTTTCCAATATTTTCCCTGTTGTTGCTGATACATTGTTCTCAAACTCTCAACAATATTTTCATTGACAGGATGTTTGTAAAGGGAATTGAATGTTACAATAAATAATCAAAAGCTTGTTTCAAAGAATGCACTTTAAGGTTTAGATACAAATTATACTACACCAAAAGACATTATGGTTAATCTCGAGTTAGATGACGTGAGTTACTGATTGTGTTTTCTGATAGCACTGATGAGTGACTGATGACAATTATAATACCAAAAGTAGATATTTAGTTATACTTTTTTTTACACCATATCACTACTTTGTGGTTTTCATGTGAATGCATTACTCTACACTTTAGAGTTAGAACATAGATGCAATATGCATTCCAGCATTGGTGATCCTAACATGCATATGCCAAATTCAATGGGCTAATTTTAGGGGATTCATGGACATATTCTTTTATTTCATTTCTTGGGCTGCTAAATTCCTAAACAAGTCGTAAAAATGTGCAAAACGTTTCAAACATGGGTTCTTCCAAATAGTATCATACAAGCATGCAGTCCTTAAAATTAACTAGGGAGAATACGTACCATGTTCGATATGTGCTCTATATATTCTAAATCTGCTAAGAAGGTTGTGGTGTGTTAAACGTTTTCCAAGCAAATCCCTGGGACACATACAGAATCTATGTTTTCTTTCTAGAACTTTGAAAAACAAAAATAAGGCAATTAGTTTATACCCAGATGTAGCTACAATTCATGAATTGAACAGTGAAGACTCTAAGTTCGGTTCAAAAAGTTTTTTTTTTAAAAATAAAAACAACTGTAATTCCCTTAAATACATTTGAACTATTGTTTATATATTGTAAAATATTGAAAATTTTGTATGACCTTCGGAGGTCGAACTTTGTAAATTGATACATTAATTAATAAATTCGATGAAAGGGGACAAACTAGATTTGACTGTTGAAAGAGTGCTCACTTCTCCATAAAAGGTGATTGACAATTGGCAACTAGGAAATACCAAATAGATTATTTGGCAATTAACCCAAAGTCATGTTGGGGACAGATTGAGAAATTAAAGGAATTGACCATGATGGAAAGGAAGGATGGTTTATTGGCTTTATTGTCTAATACCTAGGCCAATGGTAATGCATTACTTATTACATGGTAATGCTATCAAGCAAGAATATTCTCAGATTTATGTAAGTCTACTTTGAGCTATTACAAACTTCTAGGAGGAAGTGTTGCATGTAGATCGAGGGAATTGGTTGTGTGTAATTTCCCTATGGTGTAGTGATTGGGCTCAAGGGTGGAGTTAGACAAGTAATTTGGTTATCTTTTTCTATGGTCGGGAGAAAAGATTGATTCCAATTTGTTTTCCCAAATGATGATGAACAAATATGGTTTCCTACCCTTCTCTTTAGTTTTAAATATGTTTCCTACCCTTCTCTTTAGTTGCAAATATGGTTTCCTACCCTTATTAAATGAACACCAATATCTAAGCAACTGTATTAAATGAACACAATTTTATATGGAGATAACGTGTATGCAGAATCAATGGAAATTGTTATGGATATTTACTCAAGTATCACATGGCATAACTTTGGAACTCCTCCATTAAATGTAGCGTAAGATGTTATATAATAAACCATGGGAGTGTAGCATGGAAAACTGGGTATTACTTAACCGTTAGACTACAAATTTATCATTTTTTTCAATATTAAACATTATAATATATAAATATACATATTTTAAACATATTTAAATTATAATTATCTTATATATGATTGACTATATATAAAATAAAATGTCTTATTATATAATCATTGCATTTGTCTCACAACTTTTCAAGTCATTAAAATAATAATACTTAGTTACACACGTCATATAATAACGCCAAACAAGTCACACCCTATAAACTGAACATTAAATGCAGGATGGTGGGTTTTATAAGAAACATGCATATAATATATTTTCCAATTAATAAATAATAATGGTACTTAGTGACATGGGCCATTTATAAGGAAAGAACATAAATGCAAGATCCTTCTGAACATATATTATATTTATCATTTGGCAATCGCTTGTGTAATACATAATTCACACACACACACACACATATTTCATTTTATATTTCTCATTTGGTAATTGTTTAACACATAACGGGAGGAACATATATTAATATTATATTTTTCATTTGATAATTGCTTATGTAATATGTTATATTGAATTTAAGTCATTACATGTATTAATAAACTTTGATATTTGTGCTACACCTCCATATATACATAATGACTTTTTATTATTATTTATATCTTATAAAAAAATTATCATTTTTTCTTAATTTATATTTTTAAAATATATTTAAATTATATTTTTCTTAAATATAATTGGACAATACCACTAAAGCTCTTATTATGTAATCATTCTGCATTAAAAACGACATTCAATACAGTCTCTTGCTATTGTACCATGAATGAAAGTCGGAATTCAATATAGTCTCTTGCTACTATATCATGAGTGAAAGCCATTGGACCACTTTTGGCCTGAATCAGGACATGCCCTTATTATTATATCTGAATCATAACAAGATTATTTAATTTATAATAGTTTATTTCATGTCCTATAATGAATAAACACAATTTACATCATTCATTGAATGTTGAAAAGCATGTATTTAAGGTTTTAAGGTTATAAACTATTGCACACTAACCATTATACATATCGATATATATTATTATTTAATATAAGTATATATTAAAATTTTATGTTTTTAATTTAAATATTTATAAAGTAAAACAATATTTTGTATTTTGTTTATATTTTTTTCTTAATTCAATAGTACATTAACTTAAATTTATCATAAGAACATATACTTTGTCAGATTAAGTTTGAGAACAAAAGATTGTTATTCTTAATCATCAAAGCATAACATGTTAAATTTTTTATTGTTCAAAATAAAAACACTTATGATTGGAAATATGTAGATATTGAATTACACTTGATTCAAAATAAAAAAAACATAGGTTGCAATTTAGTTATCTTCAAACTAAGTTTAAAGAACAAATTTATTTATAACATATTATTTTTTATTATCTCTAAAATAAATGGCATCCACTATATTATTATGTTACCTATATTATATTTCCTTTATTATTTTGAAATACAATTTAGTTATTCCTAAACTAAACGTCAAGGACTAGCTACTACGTAACACTTGTTTCATGCATGAAATAATAAATCTAGCCTTTTTGAGTTTATAATCAAAATGACACCACGTTTAAATCATACATTAGAGTATGTCTTTCATAACGTATTTAAGCTTATACTAATGATGTAAGTGTGAAAGGTAAGAACTATGTGCATGCGATAATATAAGTGGAGGAATTCAATAAATGTATGGTTTTGAATTATGAAACGACTCCTTTTTTGGGTTGATAATTAGAAAATGTACAAGATTAATGTATCCAATACGATTAGTGAATCTAAAGTATAAGAATAGTAAGACTTATATGCATTTTTTTTAACTGGGAGTATTATATTCTTTATATATGTGGTATGAAAAATATAGGCGGTACATAAAAAAAGTTATGTTTTATTAATAGATAATCATAAAATGTTGGGATTAATTACTATGATTTTTTAGCATAATATGGATGTCAAATAATGTGAATGTTTATAAAAAACAATAAGGATTATGAGTTGCACAATCATAATTATAAAGATTAAGGATGTACATTCTTTAAATAATCGATATTATGAAGCTTGCATATGAAATATGAAACATTGAAAATATGCATTGACAAAATTATGGTTTACTTCCACAAAATCAAGAAAAAAAACTGTGACCAAATTGGGTATGGTCTTGGGTGTGTTACAACAACATTAATCAAGAAGCTTGTTCATATTATTTCACCAAATCAAGAGACATGTTAAAGGATGGTCCTTGACATAAGATAAGGGTTTGTTTGAACAATTTTGTCCATGAAAACAAATCAATTGTATTCCCCATAATTTGTCCAAATCAAAGCACATGTTAAAGGATGATACTTGATCAGAGATACAAGTTATAATTGAGAAATTTCACTTGGATAAAAGGAATTAAACATGAGGCTTATCCTCAATATTTCCTATATAAAAAAGAATGACAGAATTGAGAAAAATAATCCATGACAGGAGATACAAGCTTTATTTTTTTTAAAATGTTTCTCATAGCATCTTACATATTTCATTTGGTTAAAATGTCAAAATCACCCAAGCGTTTCACTTGACCTCGTCCATGCCCACTAAGGGGGGTTTGAACCTGAGAAGCAATATACCCTTCTAATTTCAGGATCACAAATTTAGATATCTTCAAGTTATCTATACATACAAGGGAGATGTGTAAGAATCTTGATCTGCCCCACTCAACTAACATGGGACTCGAGCACAAGCTAAAAGGAATGACATGCATCATAGTTCTGAATGGATGTGAATTGCTTGGAATTGAATCCTTCAAGATGAACTAGAAACACAATGAAGATGATAGTCTTGCGAGGACAAATTTGTATTGTATATGTGGTCAATATATTAATTTCCTTAAGTGGTGATGCTCCAAGTTTTACTGTAGAATAACTGCTTAGTGTATAAGAAAATCAATTGCAAAATTACAAGAAACTTGTTACTTGTAGTGTAGCCAAGTTTCCATCATTTTTTATTGCAAAACTTATGTTACCTTTAAAATACCATGTCGGTGTGCAACATATAGGTAATAACTAAAAACATCACTCCTTATGTATTACCTTCCATTTTTTCATAAATTTATGTATTATTAAGGAAAGTTCGAAACAAACAAAAGCATAGAAGAGGGAGTTTACTAATTTCAAGGGCCTGAAGTTATTTTTATAGTATATGGAAGACTTTTGAGTGCCACTTGTTTGTCTAGATCAATGCAGAAAGACTATGTTTTTTTTCGCAATAACCATCATTGGAAAGTAACACGTCATGAATGGGGCCATGCAAGGAAATACACTACAAAAACCAAGTTGGAACTAATGGGGAAAAAAGTCCATATATTCTCCAAAAAATGCCATAACATCTTCTTTGTTTGTTTCTCCATTAAGTAAAATAATTACTATGTTATCCATGTAGTATTATGTAGCCCTCAGGAAATGTTCTTGTAGAACAATATTAAGACATAGAATATTCACATTGATGGATCAACAACCAAACTATATCCAACAAAGATCCTTTGCCTAGAATCAAGAAAATTTAATACAATTATATGACAAGAAAAATTCAAAATATATGCTAAATGAGACAAAAAATGGATTTGTTTAAATTTCATATAAAATTTTTAAGGACGCATTTAAACTTGAAAATACTTTTTGCTTGGATTACATAGAGCTTGTTTGATATTCTTATAGAAAAAAGAGACAAAATTGGTGATATTTCTATTCATTTTCCTCTGAATTTCAAGCCAAAAGATACATTCCACCACAAACAAATATGTGTTTCATAATTTTGCATTAGTAAAACTGCATTTTATATTTAGCCAACATTTTTCATTAGATATGATCTATCTATGATACAAAAATACAAGTGAATAATAAAGTCCCCTAACTTTAAATTATTTCACAAATTTTTATATTTCCTCTATTTGCATTTTCTGTTAGGTTCTAAATGTCAAATTTTAAGATTGTTAAATTGTCATTTGATACCTAAGTTACATGGAAACTGACATTGATCCACTGGAGTTTATATAAAACTAGGATCATGATACAAGGAAACAATAATATATTTATTTATATTTTTCCAAATAAGAACCATGTATTAAAAACATTAAAAAATCAGATCTGCAAATATATTTTGCTCCTCGCTCTCTCAAAATATGAAATGTTGACTGCTATGAAAAATCTAAGAATTATGTGTTGTAGAGTGGGATAAGGAGCTATTTTATAGTCCAAAGTCAGGCTTTGGGGCCCCAAGTGGATCCAATATGCAAGATCTGGATTGGGATCCATAGAAATGCAGATCCCAGACCCTCTCAATAGGTAAATTTTGTAACATAGTTTGACACATTTTTCCCTTCAAATACTATTAAATGGATTACATATTCAGAGTTATCTACACAACGACTGTTGTGGAATGTCATAATTTTTCATATAAAGGTGAAATATTTGCAGCCTACAGGTATGTCTTTTTGGACATATCAATCCTTAATAAGAAACCAAACAATTCAGAGACACTTGACTGTGTAAAGGAATCATATTATGCACCAAGAAATAAAGGCCCACTTATATATTGACAAGGATAAATGTTCTATGAAGTAGAGTGCAACCATACAAAACAAACTAATTTCAAATTTCTACAAATTGCAAAGCTAAGAGATCTTGAAAATAGATTCTGCGACATTATCCTTGAGATGATATTAAGCAAGGATATGGTTGGCGTGGAAAGAAAGTTAATGGATTATGTTAGTGAATATAGAGGCAAATAATGAGAAAATATTATGAACATTAATGGCACGATAAAGTTGTCCCTTGAGACATCTTCCACCTGCATTTTTAGTGCATGGATTATGGAAGTCAACAATTTCTCTCTTACCCCTAATGATATCAAATTTCATAGATTGAAGGAACATAGTTTGGATCCATCTTATCACGGGGAGAAATAATATTTTGACCTTGTGGTTAATGAGAAATTGAGAATAGAGTAGAAGAAAATCCAAGAAAAGTTCAACATTATTGTTAATCCAGGCATAAACATAATGAGATTTTCTCAGACGGTGTTGTTTCACTAGTAAATGACAGATTATTTATCCATATGCTAGGGTTCCATTCTTATTGTTTCCTACCCACCCAAATTGAATAGGTTTCATAGGGTTATTTTGGTGGAATATATACCCCTAAGAACAGATTCCTAAACCATAAGAAATTCAGTCATGTGGGAAGCAAGAAACCTAGAAAGTTGATAGTCGATACTAGGATTTTCTTGCAAAGATCCATTCCATATCTCCAGGTAAGGTAAATTAGTATCAAAGTAGAAATTAGGAACTATGTTTAAGGATTGAAACTCTCAACGTTTCGATCCTTAGTCTAGGATCATCCTCAGGAAACCGGAGAAGCCAGAGGGTGATCTCAAGCAAGGTAAATTAGGTTAAAGACTTATATTTAAAATAGACCCCTATTTAAAATGGATTATTCTTCCTTTCTAAGGAAACCCTAGATCAGACAATATTCTCCAAATATTGTGAGTTGTTCTGCCACTTCAATGGATTTTGACCTCGTCTTATAGATCTTCATAACTAAATATCACATGTTTGGAAAATCCTCCTTTATGATGAAGCTCAAATACTGTCATTCTCATGTGATATTTATAATGGAATTATAATCTAAGTACATATACATTATCCTTCATTATGGGCCTTGATTTATGGGACATACAAGCTTATTCATCAAACCTTTGGTCCCCATTCTTTGACTCTACCTATGATTTGTTAACTCCAATTCCAATGTGACTTAGGAACCCCAATATGATTTTCCACTTTTGGGGATCTAAGTCCTTGGTATCCATTAAAAATTCACTAGGGAAGTTCCTTTTTTGGTTCCCAGTAACCAACAACAAACAACTCACAATGTATCTTATTTGTAGAGGTGGACTTTGAATGGCCTACCTAAATATATCTTGATTCATATAATAGGTAAGGTACATAAGAAAAGATTATAATATGAAAATGTAACATTCAGATGTTGAGCATGCTTTGAATAAGTTCACTTGGAGGTTTCCTACACAAAGCAAAGTGTGAATATTGTTAAGTCCCTCAAGAACCGTCCTGGAAGAAACATAAAAAAGAGGAACTGTAGACCCACTTGGTAAATGGTGTTGACCATCACTTGATTCAAGTATGAGAATTCACCAAGGATGTAGGGAATCCAAAGAAGAAAATGGACCAACTAGCAATAAAAATTATGTGTACGATATTGGTAGGTCAGACTAGGGTATGGTAGCTCCCCCACCTAGTATTCCTTCTGGGGAAGTGCGACCAAGGGGATGGAAAGAAGTCAAGAAGATAGGTGAAAAATAGAGCACTACTCCAAAGGGTTCCTCTGAAGAGACAATTTTTCTTTAGAGAATAAAAAAGAAATGTTCATATTGGGGTCAAAGGGTTCAGGCCCCATAGAGGTAAGTGGTAACCAAAAATATAGGGAAAAAGTTGGATAGCTCCAAATAATAACCTTTTTAACAAATAGATGATCCTGTGATTTCAGTGGGAACTGAGATCTAGTAAAACATATTTAGATAACATTTTTTTATAGTTTCATCTCGTTCTATGTTTCCCATCAGGTATAACTTAGTTTTATCATTGTTGTAATTTTTTTTCTATTTTAATAAAAGGGTGGATTTGTTCATGTTTAAAAAACCATGTAATGGATGCATTTATTTATAAGGGCCTATTATTTATAGCCAACCAAAATCCAATTGACTGTGTTTTGATGGACATTGGTTCTAAAATTTCAACCCTAGTTCAGATGTTGTGAAAAATCCTTACAACAATCTTTGAATACCAAAATTATTAAAATAATCCAAAAAATTTAATAATAGGAAGAAATTCAAAAAGTAAGAATTAACCTAGTGCTCTTTAATTACATAGCGTTTGGATTGCATACGAGGATTTTATAGACAAATAAATGAATAAATGCCATGGGTTCTCTTAAAACTAGGATTCCCACATAGTTCATCTAAGGAGACTCGAATTATTGACCTTACTCTAATACCATCCATCATCAACATTAACCCAAGCCCCTTTCAACAAATTTACACATGTACTTCAACTTCCCAACGAGATCCTACAGTCGTTCATCAATGCATACAAACTTAAGATTACCCTCCAAAGGAGTGGTAAAATCCAAAATTTTAAGTCCTAGAGAATAAAGTTCAAGCTCTTTGCAAGCCTTGTCCTTCGATGTAGATACACAATAATCGAGGTTCCAGTTGATTCCTATAAGCCGCGTTATGGGAGAATGGATATTGGAAGTCCAAGCCAAAAGCTTTCATAGTTCCTTCTTATTCTCTAGGAATATATCCCTAAGAGGATTCAATGAGGAATTTGATACGACACGGTCTTGTATGAGATATAGGAAGAATTGATGAGAATAAAGGTCTCTACTGGTTGCCTCCAAATATATGAAGAAGAAGCTATATATATATGAATCCATCCCACGATTTGAATGTTATTCCTCAGACCACCCGAATAAAATAACCCCCAATATTTAAATTACCATGTGAAATTAAAAATCCTCCCTCACCCCTTAATACAAGGCAATATATTTTTTAGGTTTTTAGGAATATTCAAACCCCCAATATGAATGGGTGTGATATAATATTGCCTCACTACTGAACCCCCCATGAATTTTTCTAGAGGACCAAACTTATTCAAGTCATATGTAACCCATGTGGCCCTATTCTACTCTAGATTCAAATATACCCCAACGATAGTAGGATCCAAAACCACCATCTTAAGAGTGCCATGCTTTAAATCAACTATGGATAATAGAATGGGATATCCTTCTGATTTGAATTCTCCACTAGGGAACATGTATTTCTTTACTTGCACATTCTTAGAACTTATCTAAGAAAGAAATCCAACTAATCTAGATGTGAAAGGGAGGACCTGAGAAGATGTTGTTGGTCCTTGTGGCCACTTAACTGTTGGAAAATTTTCAACAATAACAACTAATTTGGAAGATGATGAGATTACTCCCTCTTGTGACTGATGAACAACCATGGTGGACTATGGATCAATCCCGGGCCTTTTAACTTTAGATAGGCTTCCTCAGTTCCTCCCATCTCCACATATTCATATGTGGTTTCTTTGTGGGATCTCTTGACTCCTGTATCTAGTTTGATATGAGATGAGATGCTCTATGACTGGGTCTACTGACATGTCATAAGAATCTTTTTGAATTATTTAAGCTTTCCAAGTTGGCAATCTTGTCAAGCTCCTCTAGGGGCAGGTGCACATACTATGCTAATTTGACCTTCATTCTTTTCTATGAGATAATACCCTTTGGTTCATAATTCCACTTGAATACTAAGGAGGTTCAAGGTTCTCAACATTTCTTCAATAGTTGGATAGGCCAAATGAGTCTTGATCAGGAAGGGACCAATTTTTTGTAGTATTTGTAAGGATATGACACTTTTATTATTTATAAAGTTGACCTGGTAAGAATCAAACCTATGATGTGAAAATTCTCGGGGTCAAGAATGTGGGGAGTTGATGCGGGGGAAGTTGACAACCATAAATTCTGATCTCAGTATGGTTTTGGAAAAGGAACCAATCTCCTACAACTGCATTGGGACTCAATTGGAGCAACCTTTTATATGAAGAGAACAACTTCTTGGAGGAGGGTTTCCATATAGGATAGTATAGACATTGCATATGACTCTATTAACAAATTCAATGTGCCTAGCATATGTGGTATGCTATATGAAAAAATCAAGAAGGGATGATGGGAAACACTATGGAAAATGGTAAAAAATCAAGTAAAGCAAGTAAGTCTGGTACCTAAAATATTTGACATTGAAAAATTAATAATTGCTCATGCATCGTATTATCCAGGAATTGGGAAAAATAAAGTTTAACATTTGATTTTGAGGCAAAGGGTGTAATTTCAATAACATTCCTAGAAATGATTCATCAACCAATCTATCGTTAACATATCTAAGGATTTGACATATCACGGCCACAACTATCCTAGATACTTCAGAAAATAGTTTAGACACAAAAGGGGGTTCTTCTATCGACAACTTGGCTCTAGGTGGAAGCATAGATTTGATGAAACTTTCCTTCTCTTCAACATAAAGTTATTTGTACTTGTTTCTCAAGGCATATTCATCCAAATAATTATGAGGAATATCAAACACAATCCCCAACATTTTATGTATGAAATATTTTTTATTTGGAAAGATGGTCATCCCATTGCATGCCATTACCACTCTTCTCTCTAGGGAGTAAAGCTCTAAGCACTAGGTAACTAGATCAGAAAAATGACACATTTTTGGAACCACTGCCAGAGGCAAACCTAGCTCTCAGAGATGCAATAAGCCTTTCCTTGAAATACATATTTCTTTTGCATATTTAGCAACTTGATGTAGAGTTTATGATGCAGGTGACTATGTCAAATACCTTTGATAAATAGTCTCCTAGGTGATGATATGGTACAAAGGTAGTGGTTGAGGAATTAGGAGCTGGTGATGGAGGTGAGAAACCCCAATGGATGTTAATTGCATTGGATATTACAATCACATGGGGAGGGGGGAACTAGGCACTTTGAAGTATGATGGAAGCAATTCGTAGGGAAGAAAACCTAGGGTAGTGCTCACAAGCTCTTAAGAAATTCAAAAATTTGAATTATTGATGGGCTTGAAAACTATTTATAAATTTGAATTCATGCAATAAATGATGATTTCAAGTGGCATAAAAATATTTACCGAGTGACTGTGCATTGGGGCATGATAATTGTTCTTATTCATTTGAAAGTGCAGACATGTGTCATGAGATTATTGACAAAGTGTATCAACAAGATGGGAGGTGGGACACACACTTATTCATTGTCGGAAGTAAGTAGTATGGGAGGTGGATTTTGAAACCTACTTTTGGAAGCCTGAATTCCTGTCAAGGAATGACACATCCCAAGTGATTCTCCATTCGGGTTCATACATTTTGAATAACACTCGAGCATCTACATAGGCCTTAAAGCTTGACAACCATTGATTTGATTAAGAGCAATCTGTGCCGTCAAAATTTGCCTCTTCTTATCATTCATCGAATAAAGAGAATATGGTCAAATTTTAGATGTTTTCATTCAATCATAGACTTATACCATGGATCATATTTGTATTTTTATTTCTCTATCCCACACAACCCATTCTCTTTCTCTTGATTTACTTGGGATCTAAGAAAATTCATCTATGACCCCACCACCTCCATGATGTTTTGAAAAAAAACTCAATGGTATTTTTCTTTTCTATCATCATTGATCTAGGTTGATCTTGGTACCAACATTGGCTCTAACAAGGATAGTCTTTTTCTCCAAAATAGGGTGAGAACCGAAGATTAATACCTTTGTCCCCTGGGTTATGGAGTTTGAGTATTTCTTGGAGTTAGCTCTAGCGCCTCACTTTCATCTCTTATTTTTCAAAAATTTCAGACATGAAAAATATTATACTAAAAAATTACATTGAATGAAAATAAAGCAAAACTTGAATTGAAAATTGCTCAGTGATACTATTTTATGTAATTTTACAATATCTTGAAGAGATTAGTTATGAAAGAAACATTTGAGAAATTTGTTGTTGAAAATATTTCAAACAATTCACCATCCATGCGAGCCAACTCATATGTAGTGTTGTCTTTCATTGTTATGACTTTGAAATGGTTAACCCAGAGGTTATCATATTTTCCATGTTTTGACTTATCTTCTCTTTTGGCATCTAATTTCAAAACTAGATCTCTTGGTTGAAAATATCTTATCAAGGATTTTCTGTCAAAGGAAACTTTTATTATGTCCTTATGTAGTTGAGTTTTGATATCAAGCTATTCTATGAATTGTTGCACTTCTATCAGCTGGCAAATCCTTCTTTCCATATCATTTGGTTCTTCTTGCTCAGGTTGGAGAAGCTTCATGGATGGTAAGCCTAAATGAATATGAAAGATTTGGACACTTTACCATAGACCAACCGAAAAGGAGAAGTACCTATAGATATTTTTATACTATCCTATCTGCCCACAGTGCACACTTGATGTGTTAATCATAAGCCTCCTTATTTTAAGTGAGCATTTTCTTAATAATTTTCATCAAGCTTTTGTTTGATGATTCTACCAATCCATTCCATTAAGGGTAGTATGTTGTTGAATGGAATAGTTCTATATTGTAATCCTGGAAAAAATTCATCTTCTTAGAATATTTAAAATCCTGTGCATTATCCCTAACTATTTTTCTTGGAAATCCAAACCTCGACATAATATTTTATTCCAAAAACTTTATGATAACCGTGTCATTTACATTTCTAGTTGGAATAGATTCCACCCATTTTGTGAAGTAACCAATGGTAGTAAGGATCCATCTATGTTGACCACTAGTGTTTGGGTAAATTTATCCAATGAAGTTCGGTCCCCATTGTTGAAATGGAGCTTCCACCTTAATAGGTGTGAGAGGTAGTGGTAAAAGTTTGTGTTTTCTTGAAAACATCTAACATTCCATGTATTCCCTCACCATTTTTTTAGTATCAACAAACAAAGTAGGAAAATAATAGTGTGCTCTTAGAATCTTATAAACAGTTTCCCACGATGCATGATGTCCACCACAAATTCCTTTATGAAACTCAATAACTGGACCTTTTATTTCTTTCTCTAAAACACAGTTCCACAAAATGCTAAGTGGATCTTTCCAAAACAGGTACCCATCCAAGATACAATACTTTATAGCTCTGAGTTTAGTGGATATGCTTTTGGATTTATCAAAAGATTGAGGAAAAGAAAGATGTTGAAGGTAATAGACAATGTCCTTATACCACTCATAATTTATAAACTTTCGATTAACATCTGTGGACACATTTGAAGACACAAATTATTTTGCAAATATTTGTCAAGCATATTGATATCCAAATCCTGAAAATTTGACTAAACTAGAAGATTATATAGTCCTTAGCCCTTAACCAACTTGGTTAGTTTCATTTCTAAATCATATTCTTGAATTTTAGAGATCCATTTTACTTTCTTCCTTCACTTTCAGGTTGAATAAGGATGTCCTTGATTTTACTATAAGGAACATAGGAAATGAATTTTGAGTGTAGAACACAGTCTATGAATGGCTTACGTGACATAACAAGAGCATAATCTTATTTCTCAAAAGTGCTCAGCTTCAATTCTGAATCTCTTAATGCTCTACTGAAGAAATTAATGGGTTGTTCATGACTTGTACCATTTTTATGCAAAATGATAGCTTCAATAGCGACTTAAAAAGAAAATGAAAAAAACATAAATATTTAGTATAATCTAGGATAATCAATACATGTGATTGACCCAAAGTGTCTTTCATCTATTTGAAAGAGTTTTTTGCTTTAGTAGTCCATTTGATCTCAACTCATAGTGAAATCAGTTTTCTCCATGTCATCAAGGTGCATATCTACCTAATTGTAGCCTGAAAATTCATCCATCATTGAAATTCTGGTTGATCCTACTACTTTTTGAAGAATATGGTCCATATTTGGAAGAGGATAGTTATCCTTTAGGGAGCATTTGTGTAGGTTTATGAAATCAAAACACAACCTAATTTACCCATTATTCTTTATTACTAGTGCAAGGTTAGAAACCCACTCTAAGTATTTGGAGGGAATAATGATTTTTGAATCTAACAACTTCCTAACCTCTTTCTAGATGATGGGGATAAAAATATGATTGACTTGTCTCAGCTTTTGCTTCACCAGTTTAACATTTGGTTCGAATGAAATTCTGTGTTATATTATGGATGTATCATAGGTTTTCAGATCTTCATGCTTCCAGGCAAAAACATTGAGATATTATATTTGAAAATATTACATACCTTTGTTTTTTTTTCACCTGTCAGGAATTTGGAGATATTGATGTACCTTGGGTATTCTTGGGTACAAATATTGAATTCTTTGACATATTTTTTCTTTGGATGAACAATAGGTTTGACATAGACATCATTTTTATTAAACAACTATTCCAACGGTACCAATCCTTTTGTATTAAAGTTGTTCTTCAGCTGGAGGATCTTATGTCTATCAATTTGATTCACCATTTTTGAAACATCTATCATTTTTTGTCTAAGTTTTATCATCAACATATTCTTCATTACCTTGATCAATATTGGTGACTGAAAACTCATCAAACAATTCTAGAAAACATTTGATTTGAGGTAATCTTCGAAAACTTTCTAGTGCTTCACATTGTCTAGAATGCATGGGTGATAGCACGATTTGATCTCATATTTCAACCTCATATTCTTTGGTGGATTGAAAGTGCTTGTTTCTAAGGACAAAGAATTATCTTGTTAATTAATCTCTCTGGGGATTGTAATTATTTTGAAGGTGTCAAAAAAGTTTTCTATCAAATCCTAGACCAAATTTCTATAAGCTCCCATCTTCGCGTGTCTCGTTTGATAGATCCCTTTGATTTGATTAATGACTAGTTTTGAGTCTCCAAAGACAACCAATTTAGTTATTTAATGTTATAGTGACTTGGATATCAAGGATAAGAGATTCATACTCCGCAACATTGATAGTCGTCTCAAATTCCAACTTGTAGACAATGAAATCTTTTCTCTTAAGGGTGGAATCAAAAGGGCAAAAAATTCATCTTTGTCTAAGGCCCTATCAAAATATAATTTCCACAACTGATCACTACCATTTTAAGGAATCAAAGGTAAATCATATTCAAAGTACTCTTCCTCAAAAGCTTCATTCATTTATGAATGAAACAACCCGTGTCTTCGTTAGTTGCATAGAGAAGATAGTTCTGTACACTATTATGATCACATATAACATAATAAAACTTAGCTTCTCTATATAATCTTATAGTTTCCCATATAAATATAGGCATAGTTACATACTTCATGTCCATTTTCAATATGCCTCCCAAATTTTTATCCCAATTTCTTGATAACAACATCCTGTATTCAGCATGTACATCTGCTACAACCACATCCATCATAATGATATAAGTTGGAACTTGTTCTAGTGTGACCACAATATCCTTTATAATTCTTACACATTTAATCTTTATGGAGTAAAAACCGTAGAGGTCATGATAGGGTCTTGTTATTTCCAAACCAAGCTGCTCCATGATAATCTTGGGCATTAAATTATATGAAGCTCCAAAGTCAACATACGCTTATGTAGAAACCTACGATGTATATTGAGAGTCATATAGAAAGGAGTTGTGGGTTCATCTTTATCATTCGTGTGAGGATCACATTGGATGGTGGGGGACTCATCAATAAGGTTTATGGTATTGGGTCAATCCAATGACTCGATTCCATGAAACAACCTGTATACTTGTCTATGATAGATAGGGTTTTTAGAGAATTGATTTAAAGGGACAATAATCTTGATATTAACCAGTTCATGTTCAAAATTGAAAGATACATAAGTCTTATCAAGCTCTTTTTGATCATTGTTTGATTTTTTGGGAGAGGTTTTATTAACTTTGTTGGGAATTCTTGGCCTCTTTAGTTTTTTCCTTTAACTGGTGATTGGTTTTGGCAAAGTTTTCAGTATCAATATTTTTCACTTTGGATTGTTTTTTTGGAGACTAATTTCTTACAAGAGGATTAAGAAGTTGACTGGTCAAAGAGGGTCTAGGCTTAAGGTCATATTTTCTTTGAATTTCATATTGAAGAGTATATACAAATAAAAAATATTGATTGGATGATTGATCAAACTCATTTTCATGATCCCGAATAGTTCCACTGCATTGTATAGCAATGAATTTTCAGAGTCATCCTAGGTCAGATGCATAGTATTTGATTAATCTTGCAACCAATTCATATATTCTTTTGTATCCAAATATTCTTCTTCCTTAGGCAGGTTCAAAAGGTTGTTATTATTATTTTCCTTGGAAGGAGGTTGAAGATGATCCTCCTTGGTTCTTTTTTATCTATATATCATTTGAGGGTTGCAAGGCCTTCTAAACTAAGTTGGATTTCTTAGCCTAATACCTTGAGGTGGTCTATTTGGGATACTTCCCTCTAATTCCATCCTAGTCACCTTATTGGAAAGATTCTTTATGATATATGACATTTAGTAAATATTATCCTCTTGAGCATATTTGGCACCCCACGAGGTACCAACCTCCTCTTTGTATTTTCGTTTATCTTTTAAATCTTAATCATTTCTTGGCTTAATTTTACCACCACCGGTCATGTTTCCTTCTACATCAATTGAATAATATTGCATAAGGAACATGGCAGTAGATATTATTTCCCTTAGCATGATGGAAAAATATAATTGGAATGCCCCATCATAAGTAACCTTTGTTGCTTATTGCGTGGGTCTAATATCTATGGGAATTTAGCTGAACAATTTATTAAATCTCGTAGTAAAACTACCATTGATTTATAATTTCCTTTCTTAAGTGTTGTAAACTCTGTTAAGTAGTACAGATGGTCCCTTTTTTCTCCCCATTGCTTCATGAACGCAAATTCAAATTCATCTATCGACCCAGTTGAAGTAACATGGAGTGATCTGAACCATTTTCAAACATATCCTTCTAGAGTTTGAGTAAAGACCCTCATGTACACATCATCATGTTCAATGATTAGGTTGTCATTGAAATCTTGGAAGGAAACCATATGATATTCAATAGAGGTCCCCTTCTCACCATCATATTGTTGATGTATTTGTAACTTCGAAATGTATTCATCTATGTATCTTATGTCTTGTACCCCGATGTTTATTTCAGGATGTGTCTGTAATGTAATTGAGTCATGATGTCATGCCGCGATGTTCTGATCGGGAGGATCTATAATGTAAACAAGTCATGTCAAGTCATTTTGGGTAACGCTCCTATTGTCTAAGGGTTAAAGTCCCCGTAGTTCCGGGGCACTAGGGTTATTAGACTCACCTAGTGAAGTCAACCCTAGTAGGGTTTTAGTCATGCTGGGAATCAGTATAAATAGAGAGGTGACCTCTCTATTTAACAAACATCTCATACACACTCAAGTGTAGCGCATAGTTGAGGAAGGAGAAGACACTGGGGCTAGATAGAAAGAAGGTTACTGTTGTCGGGAGATCATCTTACTGTTTTGGGATTTTCTATTTGGTGTTGATTCTATCTCTGAGGAAGTTGCGGGGTTTTCTCCATTTATGGTTTTCCCGAGGAAAAACACTGTGTTCATTGTCTCTTGTGTTTGATTGTTGTGCTTGTTATTCTCTCAGTTAAAAGATCCTAATAATGCTAGCTTAATGTTAAAAATCTAACATGGTATCAGAGCTAACCTGAGAAGAAGACACTGTGCAACTGCGAGAACCAGGGCTTCCTACTTTGTGGATCTTCCTCCATAGATTTTCAGCAAAAGAAGGGTGGAATAACTCTCCTCCCTAGGGTGCATATTTCTGTCGAAGCATAATCTAATTTTAAGGTTTTTTAGTTTTGGACCCAATACTGCTGCTGGAAATTAGGGTTTTTCACAGAAGAGGAATTTTTCAATGAGCCCAGGCCTGGATTGATCTCCCGCCCAAAATTGAAGTTAGGGATCAATTTCAAAGCATTTGGTTGGACAGAACTCCGGTAAAGCAAAACCCTAATCTGCTCATGAACCAGTACTGTAAGATTTCAGCTCCAAATCCAGATCCGACATCTTGAGCTAGTAAGATCTAAATATTTTGTATTTCCATTTGAGGTTCTCAGTTAAGATGTCTCATCATACCAAGCTTGATGAAAATATTTAGGGAGCTGATAACTTCCGAGCCTGGAAGTATAGGATCTCCCTGGTCCTAGAAGAGAATGAGTTGGACTCCTACATCAATGAGGAAGTTCCAGTTCCAGAGGGAGATGAGGCTAAGGCCTTACATAAGAAGAAGTTGGTTATGGCAAAGAGGATCATTGCTAATTCTATTAAGGATCACCTTTTACCACAGGTGTCCTCCCTCAAGACACCTAAAGCTATGTTTGATGCCCTAACCAAATTGTTTGAAGGGAAGAACATAAAACGAAAGATGAATTTGAGGAACCAACTAAAGAATGTGAAGATTCAAAATGCAGAGACCATCTAGTATTACTTCACAAGGGTTTCTTAGATCAAGGAACAATTGGAAGAAGTAGATGAAGAAGTGGAGAATGTAGATATTGTGATGACCACCTTGAATGGTCTCCCTAGGACATGGGACTCCTTCATTCAAGGGATCTGTGCCAGGAAGAAGCTAGTCAAGTTCAGCAGACTATGGGAAGAATGTTCTCAAGAAGAAGCTCGGATAGTAGCTCAAGAAGAGAAGATGGGAAGTGAAGATCAAGCTCTCACAGTACAATCCAAGAAACCCAGATCCAACCATCACAGAAGTAAGTACTCTAATCAAAGAAATAACTCTAGAAATCCTAGAGATAAGTCTAAGTTCATTTGCTATACATGTGATGAAAGAGGACACTTTGCTAGAGATTGTCCTAAGAACAAAATTAGCTCTCACAAGAAGAAGGGAAACAAGAGAAGACATCATACTCATGCTGCAGAGGATGATGAACCTTCATCAAAGAGAACCAGATATGAAAGTGAAGATTCTTCAAGCGAGGAAGAATATGTTTTGATTTTCGCTCTCACGGGAAACATTACTCATGGAAGCAATGATTGGCTTATAGATAGTGGGGATTCCAAACATATTACTAGATTCAAGGAATCCTTTGTGAAACTTTTAGAACATGAATCACCTCACAAGGTGAAACTAGGAGATGACTACCAGTATCCAATAAAAGGTAGTGGGGAATCCTCCTATAAGCTAGACTCTGGAAAGTCTATGACAATGAAGGAAGTATTGTTTGTACCAGGACTCAAGAAGAACCTTCTCTCCATATCTGCATTAGATGCAAAAGGAATGAGGGTTGCATTCATATATGGTCAAGTCATCATGTGGCCAAAAGGAAAGACTGTTGATGATGCAATAGTGATTGGGAACAAGAAGGAGGTTTGTACAAATTGAAGGGCCATCCAGAACAAGCCTTAGTCCATGACACAGTAGAGCCAAATGAACTTTGGCATAGAAGGCTTGCACATGTGCATTACAGAGCACTACCTCTTGCAAGAAAAGCTATTGAAGGTCTTCCAAAAATACAAGCAAAACATGATGGGTTCTGCAAAGGATGTGCGAAAGGAAAGAACACAAATAAGAAATTTCCAAGTAGAGAAAGCAAAGCAAAAGGAATCTTGGAAATCATCCACTCCGATGTATGCGGTCCTATGTCATCAAGCTCACTAAGTGGGTATGTATTCTATGTTTCTTTCATTGATGACTTTCTAGGAAGACATGGATCTACTTCATGAAGAACAAAGACGAAGTATTCAGCAAGTTCAAGGAACTCAAAGCCTTGATAAAAAATCACACTGAAAAGAAGATCAAGACCTTTCGATCAGATAATGGCAGAGAATTCACTTCGAATGAATTCAAAGAGCCATGTAAAGAATCAGGGATTAAGAGGGAGTTTTCCACTCCTTATAATCCACAACAGAATGGGATTGCAGAAAGGAAGAATAGAACTATCATGGAAGCTGCAAGAGCAATGCTTCATGATCGAGATCTTCCTATGCATATTTGGGCAGAAGCTGCCAGAACAACAGTGTATGTATAGCAATGTACTCCACATAGAGTACTTGAGAACAAGACTCCTAAAGAATTCTTCTTCAGCAAGCAACTAGAAGGCAGCCATCTCATAATATTCGGTTGTCTTGTGTACATACACATTCCAAAAAGAAAAGAGAGCAAAATTAGATCCTTCAGGAAAGAAGGGTATATTTGTGGGATACTCTGAAAGCTCGAAGGCTTACAGAATATATTTCCCAGGATACAAGAAGATTGGCATCAGCAGGGATGTGACATTTGATGAAGACACAACTTACAACAAATCCAGAAAGAGACCTGTTGAAGAACCTGAAGAAGCAGAAGCACCCAGAATTCATGATACAACCATGAACGAAGAAACTCAAGAAGAAGATAGAGAATTTGAAGAACCACAAAGACCTGTAGATCCACCTCTAGAGAAGAATCCTCATAAGAGGAAACCTGCTTGGGTACGTGAAATTATCCAAGGTGCGGAAAGATATGGGGCTCCAGAAGAGAATCATAGAGAAAGAAAGAGGACCAAATCCTGCTTCGGGTATGTAGCATTACTATGTGATTTCATTGATAAGAACCTTCCAGTTATGAAGAAGCGACCGAACGGAAAGAATGGAAGGATGCTATGATCGAAGAGTATCAATTGATCATGAAGAATGATGTTTGGGATGCTGTCCCAAGACCAGAAGGGAAGTCAGTTGTAACTTCCAAATGGATATACAAGATCAAGCATGCTGCAGATGGTAGCATTGAAAAATATAAGGCAAGATTTGTGGCTCATTGTTTCTCACAAAAGGAAGGAGTAGATTATGAAGAAACCTTTGCACCTATAGCTAGATACACTTCCACCAGATTAGTACTTGCTCTGGCTGCAGTGATGAAATGGAAGATACATCAAATGGATGTCAAGACTGCCTTCTTGAATGGTGTAGTGGAAGAGGAAGTGTATGTAGAACAACCACTCAGTTTTGAGACACATGATAGGGAGTCTCATGTGTGCATATTGAAGAAAGCCCTGTGTAGTTTGAAACAGGCACCTAGGACATGGTACAACAGAATTGACAGCTTTCTATTCAGTTTTGGCTTTACCAAGAGTAAAGTAGATTCCAACCTTTACTATAAGGTTGAAGATGGCAACCCAGTGATGCTTCTACTATATGTAGATGATCTGTTTGTAACAGGTATGGATGGGTTGATTGCTGGTACGAAGAGAAAGCTGGCTGCCAAATTTGAAATGAAGGACTTGGGTATGATGCATTATTTTCTAGGCATGGAGGTGTGGCAGAGTGCAGATGGAATCTCCCTTGGACAAGGGAAGTATGTAGTAGAGATCCTGAAGAGGTTTGGGATGATGGACTGCAAAGCCATGGCCACACCTATGGCATCGAACCTGAAGCTATTGAGCGATGCTTCATCAAAGTCAGTTGATGCTACGATGTATCGTCAGATGATTGGGTCCTTGATGTACCTAATGAACACGAGACTAGACATTTGCTTTGCTGTGAACACCTTGAGCCAGTTCTTGATAGATCCGAGAAATGTTCACTTGATTGCTGCAAAGCATATTCTGAGGTACCTGAGGGGTACAGTTGATTACGGGCTCAAGTATGAGTCGAATTAGAAGATTAACCTGGAGGGTTATGTTGATTCATATTGGGCAGGCAGTGCCATCGATAGGAAGAGCACTTTAGGGTGTTGCTTCAGTATGGGATCATGTGTGATCTCTTGGTTTAGCAGGAAGAAATCCTGTGTGGCACTGAGTACAGCTGAAGCAGAGTATGTCGTAGCTTGTTCAGCTAGTTGTGAGGCAGTATGGCTAAGGAAGCTACTATCTGATTTATTTGATCTCCAGTTGGATGCTACTTGTATATATTGCGACAACCAGAGTTGTGTGAAGTTGTCAAAGAACCTAGTGTTCCATGAAAAGTCGAAGCATATCGAGATCAAGTATCACTATATCAGGGATATGGTGCAGAGGGGAGCAGTGAAGGTCTAGTATGTTGCGATGGATGATCAAATAGCTGATGTGTTGATGAAGCCATTGGCTAGGGTGAAGTTTGAGTACTTCAAGGAGAAGCTTGGTGTTCTCCAGATCGAGGTTCCCTCCGAAGGGAAGTGATGAGTCCATGAGCCATTCTGACATGGGAGAGGATTAAGTTCCCTCCATGGTCAGATGTAAGGGTTGAGCCATTTTGTCATGGTGAGAGGATTTAGGTTCCTTCCATATCAGATATGAGTGCTGAGCCATTCTGATATGATTGTAGGATTGGTTCCTACATGATCATATATAAGGGCTATTTCCATTCTTGGAATGGAGGTGCCTGGTCAGTTACCAGGAAAAATTAGTCCAGGACTGAGAGCCATTCTGATGTGATAGAGGGATGTGTTCCCACTTGATCAGATGTAAGGGCTGAACCATTCTTTCATGGTTAAAGGATTAGGTTCCTCCCATGTCATATGTGAGTGTTGTCCATTCTAACGAGTAGGTCAGATGTAAGGGCATCTGCCGATCTCTGGGAGAATGGAGGCACCTGGTCAGTTACTAGGTAGCTCAGTCTGGGACTGGGGGCCATTCTGATAGGACTATAGGATTAGTTCCTACATGATCAGATGTGAGTGCACGCCCTTTCGATGTGATGTGTTTACACATGGTCGAATGTAAGTGCATATCCTTTCTAACAGGATGAGGTCGAATATAAGTGTTGAGCCATTCTGGCGTGATGTGTTTACACATGGTCATATGTGAGTGCCATGCCTTTTTGACAATATGGGTTCGGATGTAAGTGTAGAGACTTTCCAATGCGATGTGCTTGCACATGGTCGGATATAAATGCTGAGCCATTCTAGCACGATGTGTTTACACATGGTCAGATGTGAGTGCTAGGCCTTTCTGACAAGATGAGGTCATATGTGAGTGTTGGGCGTGCCTTTCTGACAAGATGAGGTCAGATGTAAGAGCTAGGCAAACCATTCTAACTTAAGTGTCAGATATAAGCACTGATGAAGACCTACATGAAGGGTAGGCCTAAAGGATTTACTCTGTAGAACTTCCTGTGAGGAGAAGAATCAAGATAGCACCATTCTGAGATAGCATGTGATGATGATCCAGACTTGATGATGATCTAGATCAAGTGATGATCCAGATGTGATGACAATCCAGACTTGATGACGATCCAGATCAAGTGATGATCCAGATGTGATGATGATCCAGTAGTCGTGATGATGTAGATCCCGTGATGAAGAAGACTTGAAGTAGAAGATGACTTGAAGACTCAAAGACGAAGAAGGCTTGAAGATGAAGAAGACTTGAAGACTAAGAAGACTTGAAGACGAAGACAACGAGATAACTCAGTTGATACAGAGAAGAAGACCAGTGCTGAAAATTGTGTCGAAAGAATACCTTCCTAGTTAAGAGGGAGTGTTGATGTATTTGTAACTTCGGAATGTATTCATTTATGTATCTTATGTCTTGTACCCTCATGTTTATTTTGGGATGTGTTTGTAATATAATTGATTCATGATGTCATGCCCTGATGTTTCGATCGGGAGGATCTATAATGTAAACAAGTCATGTCAAGTCATTGTGGGTAACCCTCCTATTGTCTAAGGGTTAAAGTCCCCACAGTTTTGGGGCACTAGGGTTATTAGAATCACCTAGTGAAGTCGGCCCTAGTAGGGTTTTAGTCATGTCGAGAATCAGTATAAATAGAGAGGTGACCTCTCTATTTAACACACATCTCATACACACTCAAGTGTAGAGCATAGTTGAGGAAGGAGAAGACACTGGGGCTAGATAGAAAGAAGGTTACTGCTGTCGAGAGATCATCTTACTATTTTGGGATTTTCTATTTGGTGCTGATTCTATCTCTGAGGAAGTTGCGGGGTTTTCTCCATTTATGGTTTCCTTGAGGAAAAGCACTGTGTTCATTGTCTCTTGTGTTTGATTGATGTGCTTGTTATTCTCTCAGTTAAAAGATCCTAATAATGCTAGCTTAATGTTAAAAATCTAACAATATTTGGGTAATAATTTGAGGTAGTTATTAGGAAATTCATGTAGGTTTGAAGGTAGATTGAAAATCCTCCCATGCCTAGATGCAACCCAATAATGAATCCATGGTTGATTCCCTCCTCCACCTCTTGCTTCTCCTCCAACAACTCTAGCCATTATATGCTAAAGAGTGAAATTATTGTCTTTTAGGGTGATGTGAATTCTTGATTTGTGAGGGTTAGAATGAGATGAGGGATCACTAGTTTCAACAATGATGATGGGGGGATCTGGTATATTTACCAAAGGGGAACAGAGTGTTCTGAGGGGATAATGGAGTCTAAGAGTTAAAAAAAAACAATTCATATTTTGGAAATAGGAGCAAAGAATGGAGGAGATAGGATTCCATGAGGATTGCCTAGTAGTGGTGATTTACCTTCCACGATGGTTTCTCTGGGAGACTATATTTTCATGATATTGCAAGACATGAAAATATTCATGTGTAGGATTATCTTTAGTGTGCCTTCTTCTAGATGGTAGTTTTTCCTTTGTGGAGTCATCAGGTGAATATTACAACCAACAATCTAATTATTTTTCACCTCAAGAATTCAAAGCATATGATTGGCGTTGTCCCTAGGGAAAAATAACTTCGTTCCTTCATTCCCCAACAACGGTGCCATAAAATATGTTAGTTCATGAGATGCTCCAAGGATGCTTTGGAACTATTCCAAGGAATCAATAAATTTATGCTTGTATTTGGATTTCATTGTTCAATGAATAGATAAACCATATTTGTTCTTCTCTGTAACTTGCTTGAATTAGTAAATCAAGGCTATTAAAGGAATATAATATAATGAAAAAAGATGGACATTATTCTTGATACATCAGAAAACTAGTTTAATGTAATATGGGGTGTGATTGAATGGAAATTAGGTACTATGACAAGTAAAACTTAATTCCATGATAACGAAAAAATGTACTGAACACAGATAATT
Organism: Pseudotsuga menziesii; assembly: GCA_001517045.1. NCBI lineage: Eukaryota > Viridiplantae > Streptophyta > Pinopsida > Pinales > Pinaceae > Pseudotsuga > Pseudotsuga menziesii. The sequence goes on from LPNX010858624.1 coordinate 564,441, forward strand.
CAGTAGTTCAACATGAAATATAATTGCATATACATAAATATTCCCATGGATACAACATATTTTGACTCATGTAATATATCATGAATATGTCACAAAACATTAATAGGAAAATCAAACAATCATCACATTAGTTGATCCAAATGTGGGACAAAGGATGCCTCATGGGATTCAATACATGCATTTATGGAGTAATTACATAGACAATGAAATATATGGAATAATAGAAGAAATAAGGGTGGAAGAATGATATGACAAAAGGTCTAAATCCACTAGGACCAATTACAAAAATGCCATATAACAATCTCTCTTAAGTCTACTACAAAAAAAATTCAAGGAGTTATACTTTGCTCATACAAAATGTTGATCCTTGTCTTGAAGTAGCTATTCCTATTTTATAGCTACTGTGCTCCTTTTCTGTTACAACAAATTATGTTTTTCTGTTGGGCGCCACTCTCTGTTTTTGTTTCTCAACAAAATTGTTCGGATGAGGCTTGAATCAATTGTTTCTGGTGACTATGATGTTGATTGGTCCTCTTCCTTGAGTTTTAACATGGCCTTTAGTTGGAGTGTTAACCTGGAGGATGAGGTGGTCACTACAAAAACTACTAAGGTGGCATTTGAGGTGAGTAAGAGGAAGAGGCTCCAAGAGTTCCTTGCAACCTGGTTGGCTGAGTCTGTTGAATAGGAGCCAAGGATTTATATTTGGATATATCCCTCCACTCATTCCCCATGGGATACTTAAGCAAGTTCATCTCTGTTAAAAACATATCAAGATATTTGCAATGTGAATAAGAGGGGGGAAGTATGTTCTTGAACATGGATTGGAGACTTGATAACAACCCAAATTCATCAATAAGTTTGTCCAATATAGTCTGGACGTTCACCCCACTTCCCGTGTTACCAAATTTATTATCACCATTGTAGAATTTAGATATCAAATCATCATACTTTGGTTGGGCATACAGATCACTATTCCCATCCCAATGGGATGGAAGTCCTTGACTAAGAAATTCATCAAAAGTAATTTTGAAATAATTTACATACTTTTCCAATTCAATGGCCTTCTTTTGCATCATTAAAGTATTTTTTTTTTCATAATCAATTTGGATGCATGCATGGTAGTCACATTTATTTCTTAGATGAATAATGCGTCCATTTCCTCATTATCTTTTGAATTCAAGATGTTAATGATTTTTGTGGAAATTTATGGCTTGTTTTTCAACTCGGTAGTGACTCTCTTGGCATCACATACTATGGCAATTGCTAGATCTCATTCATATTGGGAAATAGTAGAATTATTGCAATTCTTTTTCATAATTACTGAAATATGGTCCCATGATAAGTGCTTTTCCCCTAGTAGAAGTGTTTTCCAATAATGTATCTTGGTGAGATGATCTACTTCTTTTTGTATCTTAACTCTTGTGTTTTGCAAGTCTACAACAATAACATCTCTTCTATCCCACTTGGTTCAAAGCTTATACTTCTTCTTTGTGCTTGTTGGGGTCTTCTTTAATCCGACTGAGTTTTGCATATTTGAACATCATATATGCCATTCTTTTGGCCAGTTGATCAATGAGATCCACTAAAACAAATGCCAATAGGGTGACACCTTTGGAAGATGACAGTTTGTAATTCTCCTCTTGAGAGTACTTATTTCTTTCTCCAAACCTTCTGCTTTAGACTTGTATTCTTGGGCCATATTATCCATTTGATATTTTTATTCTTGTGTTGCCATTAATTATGGCATTTGCACATTTTCAATAGAAGGAATATTTAGCTTTTTCTTTGATGCTTGAATTTATTTGTTTTTCTCTTTTAGGATATTCTATATAGGAGCGAGGTTGAGAGGATCCAAACCTCTTTCAAAAATTTTATTTTCAAACTATGTGATCCTCAAAACTTTATCCTTGTTGGCTGTCTTTTCATTTCTTAGTTGCTTCTCCATCCTACTCACTGTGTTATACAACTTTTTTATACTCATGTAAGATTTTAGAATGTCCTTGTACAAAACTTCTTTGGTTTTCCTATGTAATTGTATTTTGTCTAGAGGAATGAACTTATCCAAGGTGTATGTAACTTGTGTGGCCCTGTACTACTCTAGATTCAAATTATCCCTAGCAACAAAATGCTCCAACATCCCTATCTTAAGAGTTCCTTTCTTTTGATCAACCACATATAGTATCCTAGGTTATCCTACCAAGCTGAATTTTCCACTAAGGAACACATATTTCTTTACTTGCACATTCTTAGACTTTATCTTAGAAAACAATCCTACTAATCCAGATATGAAAGGGAGGACCTGAGAAGATGCTACTAGTCCTTGTGGCCACTTAGATGTTAGAAAATTTTCAACAATAACAATTGATTTGGAAGATGATGAGATTAATCCCTCTTGGGTATGATAAACTACCATGGTGGAGTGTGGTTCAATCTCGGGCCTTTTAGCTTCATATTCCTCTTCCTTGATTCCTCCCATCTCCACATAAGAGCGATTTTTGTGTGGGCTCTCTTGAATCCTACATATATTTTAACACTAGTTGGGATGATCTATAACCGGGTCTGTTGACTTGGCATGAGGATCTCCTATACTTATTCCCATCTTTTAAAGTTGGAAATGTTGTAATGTTGCTCCAGGGACTAGTGCACATATATTCCAACCAAACCTTCTTTCCCTTTTTATGAGATAAAACCCTTTGGATCATAATTCCACACGATTCCTAAGGGTAGTTTCAAGGTGCTCAACATTTATTCAAAAATTGGATAGGTTGAATGAGACTTAACCAGGAAGGGACCATTTTCTTGTGGTAGTTTGAAGGTTATGACACTTTTATTCTTTCTAAAGTGGACTTGGTCAAAATCAAACCTATGATGAATGTACTCAAGAGAGAAAATTCTTGGGGTCAAGAATGCAGGGAGTTGATGTGGGGGGAGTTAAAAACCATAAATTCTGACCTCAGTATGGTTTTAAAAAAAGGAACCATTCTCCTACAGTTAGATTTGGACTCAATTGGAGCAACTTTATACAAAGGGAATAATTTGGGAGAAGGGTTTCCATACAGGATAGTATGGATAGTGCACATGACTCTATTAACAAATTCAATGTGCCTATCATTTGGGGATGATATATGACCAACTCAATAAGGGATGATGGAAAACATTATGGAAATTGGTAAAAGATCATGGAAAGCAAGTAAGCCTTAGTGCTTAAAATAATTGACATCTGTAAAATTAAAAATTGCTCATGCATCATATTAGTTAGTAATTGGGAAAATTTTGGTTTAACTTTTGGTTCTAAGGTAGAGGGGGGTCATTTCCAATAAAATTCCTAGAATTGATTCATTAACCAAACCACCATTAACATATCCAAGGACTTGACATATCATGGCCACAACTATCATAAATACTTTAGAAAAAAATCATACTTGAAAGAGGGTGCTTTTGTTGGTAACTATGATCTTGGTGGAATTAGAGATATGATGAAACTTTCCTTATATTCAACAAAAAGTTTGTTGTACTTGTTTCTCAAGGCATTTTCATCCAAAGGATTATGAGGAATATCGACCGGAATCCCAAACATTTGTTGTATGGAATAGTTTTTAATTTGGAAGATGGTCATCCTTCCTATGCCACCACTGCTCTTCTCAATGGGGAGTAAAGCTCTAAGAACTAGGTAACTAGGTTGGAAAAGTGGTGCATTTTAAGAACCAATTCTAGAGGAAAACCCAACTCCCAGAGATGCAATCAATCTTTCCTTGCATTAAATCTTTTCTTTTTTGCATCTTTAGCAACCTGATGTATGTCTGCAATGCAGGCCCGACTGTGTCAAATACCTATGATAATGAGTCCCCTAGGTGATTGTCTAGTACAAAGGTGGTGGTTGAGGGATCAATAGATGATGATGGAGGTGTAGAGGTCATGGACAATGATTGATGGAAGCAATTCACAGGCCCATAAATTGTAAGGAAACACTAATAAGCTCTTAAGAAATGAAAAAAATGAATTATTGAGGGGCTTGATGGCTATTTATAAGTTGAATTCATGCAATAAATGAGGATTCCATGTGGCATAAAACTATTTATTGAGGTGAATAGGTGTACAAAGATGATAAATGTTCTTAGCTGTTTGAAAATGTGGACACATGGCATGAGCTTATTGGTGGAGTGAGTTGAAAGGATGGCAGATGGGATACACATTTCTTCCTTGTAGGAGGTAACCCGTTTTAGGCATGAGAAAGAGAGGTATTGTGAACCCTCTTTTAGAGGCATGAATGTCTATGAAGGCGCCACGGGTCCTTAGCAGATTTGATTCAGGATCATGCATTTTGGATAATTCCCGGGTAGTTTTTAAGTCCCGAAAGCTTGCAGACCTTCAATCTTATGACACCAAAAATACCTCTTCCTCATGGACCATACAACTTCCAAAGGAGCACATCATGTCATTTCCATCATGTCATGTTGCATCGCCATTCTTCTTGTACCTTATGTAGTCATGAGAAGACTGGCTGGTAGAGCACTTGAGCCCTTTCTGCCTTTGTGAAGGTAACTAGTTTCAGGCTCGTGAGGACGTAGATTTCGAAACCCACTTTTGGGAGTCTAAACACCTATTAAGGTGCCATGCATCCCATTTGGTTCTCCACTTAGGATCATGGATTTTGAATAATGCCTAAGCATCTACACATACCTGAAATCTTGAGAACCATTGATTTGTTCAAAAGTGATTTATGCCGTTAAAATTTCCTCTTTTCCTCAGTGATCGAACAAAGAGCATAATATTGGCTTTTAGATGTTGTCATTCAATTAGATACTAAATTATATAATGGATCATCTTCGTCTTTTGGTTCCCCTATCCTGCATGACCCGTTCTTGTTCCCTTGAGTTACCTGTACTGTGAGAAAAGTCATCTGCGACCCTGCCACCTCCATCATATATAGGAAAATAACTCAACAAGAATTTTCTTTTCTATCATCATTGATGTAGGTCAATATTAGTACCAAAAACTCCCACCTTCACTTAAAGATATATTTCTATTTGAGAATGAAAAAGTCATTAAAAACTTAGATCTCACCTCTCATCAAATTAATCACATACAAGAGCATACGATAGTATCATTAAAGACTTGTAATATGTGAGTATCATAACTACATAAATGAGATGATATGACATTAAATTATAGACTTGAATCTTATAATAAACTATTGAATTCTAAATTTTCATCCGATAATTAACTCCATCTACAAAGCCTTTATTATATTATTATTATGAAGTGTTACTTACATTAAAAACCAACAATAACCATTACATTAATAAAATTCAAAATTCAATATTATAATTTAAAAATGACAATACAACAAATTAAAAATTTACACTTAACATACACATACAAACAAAATTTTTAATAAAATATTAATATAAATTTTAATAAAATATATTTAAATAATAATAATTTCTTTAATAGGGTCTTACCATTATGAAGAAAATTATTCCATCAATTTAGGAATTCACATCTAAGAAAGACAGTGATAGTATGACAAATATTGATAACATCAATTAGTTATAAGTATGAAGAAGGATGATAATATGATATACAACTTTTGAGTTGGCAAACATTTAGTTTTTCTTTTTAACACTTGTTACAATGTAGGAATTTACTTTTGAGTTGGCAAACATTTAGTTTTTTTTTTAACGCTTGTTCCAATGTAGGAATTTTTATTGGAGCATAGTAACTAATGTTGAAAGGTTACTCATATTGAAATATGAGTGGAAGAACGATCGACCCAATCAATTGTTATCAATTTCTTTTATTTAAAAATGGGTCAAAGTTTAAGTGAAGTGCACATTCTGCTCATACTTTCAATATGCCTTACCTGTCATCTTTGTAATATATGATGGACACAGTAATGATAAGAATATGTCAAGTTTCCAATGAAATTTAGATGCCTTACCTGGCATCTTTGTAAGATTGGATATACATTACTGTGTAATATATGATGGACACAGTAATGATAAGAATATGTCAAGTTTCCAATGAAATTTAGATGCCTTACCTGGCATCTTTGTAAGATTGGATATACACAGGAATTATAAGAAAAGTTGTATTCTGCAAGCTTATTTTTGGTTGGATATACAGAGTAATTATAAGAAAAGTTGTATTCTGCATGCTTATTCTTGGTTGGAAGGTTTGTGACCATGATTTGAGTGTGAGAGAAAGCGTGCAGATTCTTCCTGCATAATAGAGCGAGCGTGGAGATTCTTACACAATAATGCAACAACTATATGTTATGCAAAAATGCAAAAAACCTGAATGATAATGATGCTCTATTGAGTAAGAGAGCTGTACACATCTTTATATAAATGACAAATAGATAACTATTTTTTGATATTGCATCACGATTTTTAGAGAGCTTTAATAGCAGTTCCATATCATATCAAAGTTAATCCATATTTACACACTTTTTACTTATGTATTTTGACCACAATAAAGTTATCTTCACATTTGAAAGCTTAAGCTTCACCATCCTTATTGCCTTCCAAACCCACATCCCATAGACAAATGTTTAAGCTTCAGCATCCTTATTGCCCTCCAAACCCACATCCCATAAAAAAAACATGGGAATCAATATTGAATGAATCCAATACATGACTAAAATTGATTCAACTGAATTTAATTACTATGATCATGACATTATGGGTTGAGGTTGCTATGCTATACTTAAATGACAAACAAATGCTTAAGCTTCAACATCCTTATTGCCCTTTAAACCCACATCCCATAAAGAAACATGGGAATCAATATTGAATGAATCCAATACATGACTAAAATTGATTCAGCTAAATTTAATAATTATGATCATGACATTACTTAAATGACAAATAATTGGGTTGAGGTTGCTATGTTATACTTAAATGACAAATAATTGGCTTTAGATTATGTTAAAAATGAAAGGAAATATAGTATAACATAAAATAAATATGCTCGTTCACAAAAATTACTTTATATAAAGGTATAATTATATTAATAAGGTTAAAAAATTTAGAGGTAAGAATGTTAAGATGCAAATCATAATCTTAATATGAAACTAGTGTTGAGTTTGACATTGACTTGTAAATTTTTTTTTTGGTTTAGAACATAAAATTTAGACTTTATATTGTGTTTTAGGTCACTAATATTATTAATAAGTCTTAGATATTGATATTACATTTCTAATATTACATTAATGTTGTCTTTATTACACCTAAATTGTAATTGTACTATTTGTTTCCTATATATATATATATATATACCAAGGAAATATAGTTTTAGAGATCATTTAATTTTGATAGTGCATTGGATTCATTGTAAACGAAGGTTGTTTCCACAAAGATTGTTATTATTCATTGATTAAATTTATCATTCCAAGGGCATGGAACTACTTCTCTTTTTGTTTTTATGCTATTTGGGGAATTCAATTTATATCAATTGGTTTAAGAACTTAATGCCCTTGGCTGAGCTCTTTCAAAATGGGTCATCTTAACATTTTTTTATATAGTTAGGAAGTTTTAGAAAACACAAATTTTTTCAGCCCAAGGAGACATGCCAAAGTGACTATGGTACAAATTTCATATTATGGTTCACTATAATTTCAGACCTATGGTCTGTGGAAGTTAGGGTTTTGGACTAGTCCAAAAATTAGTCCCAAATTGGTGTTTTAGGTAAAATTATCATATCAAAATATTGGAAGCTCTAATTTTAGTGCCATTAGTTGCACGCGATAGTAATAAACCACAATATTTTAGGTAAAAATTTAGAATCAAATTTGTAAACTTGGACACATGGCATGCTTTACAAATTAGATAAAGAGCATCCTAAAGAGGATACACTACTTCCCAAGGGTTATACACAAACAAAGGACCCATAAAGACCCATCAGACAACCTTAAAACACCCTAAAAAGACCCATAAATGATGAAAACACATCAATACAGGGAACTCACGAGTTTCCTTAGGCAGTGTCACGAGTGACCCGCAGGTTCCCTTAAGGGAAGTCATGAGTGCATCTAGAACTGACACTTGTGTAGTGAAACAACTGTGAGTGGGAGACAAAAGGCTCAGAAATGGTAAAAAACAACCCTAAACAGGCAGGGGAGGTGTCCTATCAGGCTTAAGGGTTACTCCTAAGTTGTAAGAAAAAATTGAAACCTTAAATATACTAGAAGAAAGGGAAGGAAACCCCAAAACAGACAAGGCTCCCCATTGGAGTCTCCAGTTCTATTGTGGAGGAAAATGTTCCTATGGATGGGGGTTAAGAGGCCACCGACATACTACGGTGTAAAGACTAATGTATAAAGTTCTACAAGCAAACATAAACAAGATTCATAGTAAGAAATGCTTGTATCTGATTCACTGAAGGATGATCCAAGCTTCTCTTTATCCCTCCTCCTACTCCTCAATCCAAGAAACCTACAAGACAAGTATCAACCTTCCTCAAACCAATTTGACTATATGTAAAGCAATGATAATCAAAACAACATGAAACCCTAATATGATTAACATTGACATCTCATCTACATTAGATAATGATTTGGAAAAGGAATAACATCACATCTTTATTATCAAGTGGAAGAAGTACAAAGTTTTCCTTCTCCTCAAGTTAGGCACCTCATGGAACCTTGATCTGGATCTCCTACTTCTCTCCTCTAAGGATCTCATCCTCCAAGCTCTACAACACAAGAGGATGGCATCTAGGGAAAATGTAGGGGGATGAGAGTCCCAATTCCACCATCATAACAATGCAAAGGTTAATTCCTCCTTCATGGACCCCTCTCCCTCTCTTATATATGTTTATAAAGAGTTAGGGTCGAATAGGGATCAATTACAACTACAGGATCAGTTCCAAAACCACCCAAACCACCCGTAATTCGAGAATTTTCATATTTTCATATTTTTTGGCCATTTCAAGGAAAACTTGTAGGGTTTATGAAGTAGAGTCGCAAGTGTCAAGGAAAACTTGCAGGTTTTCTTAAGCAAAACTCGTGAGTGTGTCAAAAAATATCCTTTTAGGGTATTTTCATGCATTTTAAGGGGTTGGTGTCTTCTGGAAAAGTTTTCCTTATTCAGATACATTTCCAATGGTACATAGAAGAGGTTAAATGGAGTTACAAAAATCAATATATGTCTCCTCCAATCAAGGTGTTTTTTTTAGTGACTAACATTGACTTTTCATGAAGTGTCATCATGGAAGTGTCAACATGCGACAGAAACATGTGAATCTTGTCACAGGTAGAGATGCCATCGTTTTAGGATATAAAAATAGGTGCTTAGGTATCTTAACATTCAGTATCCTACCTTGTCTTTTGGTTTCTCCTGCAAACCCCAATTCAATTCCTATGTTTAATTGGAAAATTTTCCCACTTGCCAACTAGTTATTTGAATTTTTATTATATATAGTTAGTGGACTTGATTGTTGCCTTAGTTGTTTACAACTGAAATGAACTTTTCACCACTCCAAGCAATATCTTGGAAGCTTGCATATAAGGAAACAAAAACCTTCCTCGGGTTCTTCCAATTATAACAATATCAACCATAAGGGAATTAAAATTAGTTAGATATTGGTCTTAAGTAATCTATTAGGGAACTGGTTCCACTACTAAATAAGTATATATGTGCAAGGAAATTAAACAATTGACAATCATATTTTTGAGGTAGGTGGAGAAGAAAGATCTCCATATCTATTAATAAAGAACAACAAATACAATTACACTTGATACTTCCAACACCTTCTTTACCAAGATTTGGATTAACTTTCCTTGACCAATTATCACTCTAACCTTTGCGCCAAGAAAATTTGTTATTTGGGAATGGGGAAATAATTAAATACTTAGGTCCAACCTCTCATCAATTCAATCATGTACATGAACAAAAGTTCCTATAGAAGAGAAGGATGCTAAAAATCGAAGATTCTCACAAACCTCCAGTGTAAGGATGCTCAAATTGTTTCTGTCCCCTTCACCAACCTTTGTATCCTCATTGCATTTTCAATGGTCAATTAACGTCATTAGAGATGGGAGTTTGGATAAGAAATCCTATACCTCCACTCATAGGTATATAAAAAATACACATTTATTTACATTTTTTACCTTTTTAGAATGCATACAAATTTTAAGAAATATAATCATACATATAATACATATAATAATAAATCACACAAAATGAAGAAGATGTTTTTTAACTTGGAAACCCAACTTGAGAAAAATGACAACAATAGATAAATTACCTTTGACCACTTTGACCAAGGCATGGCCAATATTGTCACGACCACGTTTTTCAGCACACCTAAGTGGTGGCGCACTTGGGCAAGGTGTCGTGGACATGACGGTTCGGCATGGAGTTGCGCTCTCGCTTGGCAAAGATAGCAAGCGCCCACATTCACCACCAACACGGAGGTCGGGAATGTGGCGTGCCCCAAGGTTAGCGCCCACGTGACTTAGCATGGACGCCCATTGGCAAAGATGACATTGGTGATGAGCGCGTGGCTCCTTTGAGGTGCGCGACCCTTGAGCATGCGGATGGGCATGCAAGCTAGTGAAGGTGTTCAGAAAAACGAGCGTCTGTCCCTTGGTGGGGGTGCGCGGCCCTAGTGTGCGGTTGGACAGATGTGCAAATGGACAGACGTGCGGACAGTTGGGCGCTCTGACAAAAGAGCGCTTTGGTAAGTAAACCGATGGGCGTGCGGACGACAACAGTTGGACGACGGGTGCGCATGCGCGATGGCACGGTTAGCGACGAACGACGGTCAAAGAGATGGGCACTTCGGTCAACGTAAAGGGGAACGCGGCTCACAGGCAAAGTGTGCACGCGACACTCTAGAGGCTTCGGCAAGTGGACTCGTGAATGCCTAAGTCAAAGTGCACCTTGGTGCAGTGACACCAACAAAACGGTTAAGTGGGCCAAGTGTGTTTTGAAGTTGACTTGGTGAACCGACAAGGGGTGACCTGTGCGGTAAGCAAGATGGCAAGTTGACATGGGCAAGACACCTAGAAGGCTATAAGTAAACGAAGTGCAAGTCATTTCAAATCAGCTAAGGGAAGCAAGGAGGAAAGTGAAAGTTCATGTAGACAGTGCACTTGGCTAAAGAGCACATCTATTTCTGGGGCATCCGCGCAGGGGTACCCCAGGCATCCGTTTTTGGCACAGTGCTCAGACGAACTGCAGTAGAGGCTAAGTTCATACAGTGGCATGTTTTCTGGGTTTTCTGCGGTGCGACAGCAGCTTACAGTGAGGGTTTGCAGCAGTCGTTTCGGAAGCCAAGTTAGTCGCTCAGTGGAGGTTGACTTGGGTTTTTCCAGTTTTGTAAAAGTGTGTGTTTTAGACGATTTGGGCGCACACCCGGAGAGTTGCCAGTTTTGGCATCTTCGTTTATTATACTTGTGAAAGTATTGAAGACGGGATCTGCATTGGGCAACCCGCAAACTTCCATACTTTCTTGTGTTGTTGCAATTGTTGTGTAAGAATGACTAAGTAATGATAAAACATGTTTCCGCATAATGAGTAGGCGTAGTCTGTTAGTTAACATCAAGTTGGCCAAGCCCTTGAGAGGTTGCTAGATGGTGCCGCACACCCTCTTAGCGAGTCAAGAGCGCTCGGCTAAGTGGGGCTGTGACAGGTGGTATCAGAGCTAAGACATTGGGGAAGTTTTGCTCAGAGCCGCAGTTTGAAGGAGTTCGTGCGACAGGTGGTTGCAGCAAAGGTGACAGTTTTCACAGAAGCTCTGCAGGCTCAGAAGTGGGCGTCCGTAGCTTAGACGCTCCGTAAACGGGCGCTCCGCAGGGAGGTGAGCATTCCACAGACAGAGCACTCCACAGAACGAGCGCTCCGCAGACAGAGCGCTCTGCAAAACGGGCCCTCCGCAAACAGAGTGCTCTGCAGAACGAGCGTTCCACAGACAGAGTGCACCATAGGGTGGGCGCTCCACAGACAGGGTACATCGCAGGGTGGGCGCTCCGCAGACAGTGTGCACCGTAGGGCGGGCGCTCTGTAGACAGAACATGCCGCAGGGTGGACGTTCCGTAGACCACACAGAGTGCTCCGCAGATAGACAGAAGCTTCGCAGACTGGATGGGCACCTAAGTTAGGGCGCTCCACTGTTGGACGCTCCGCAGAGACAGGCGCTCAGAGAAGGGCGTGCGCTCAGGAAACGGGCGCCCCGCAGCGCTCCCAGATGCTCTTAAAGGTGACTCCGCAAAGCTGCACTCAGAAGCTTCGGTAAGAGGCATGCTTTGGCAGGGTGCCCAGAAATGTGGGTTTTCAGCAGTGTTTGGCAAACATTCAGTTGGTTAACGGAAGTGCCGGAGCCAGTTTTGGCGATGGTGACTTTGTGACCAAGTCCATTGAAACGACAAATGCTGTACGAGAGAAGTTAGATGAAACCGAGGCTTGACTGGAAGGTGTCTTTGGTAGCCTTGCAAACTGTCCAAAGCAGTGGAAGGGAAAGATTGGTAGACAGAAGCAGACGGTACAGCAGCGAAACTCACAGGAGCCGGGGTTCGTGACTCTTTACTTGGACCAAGTAGAGGGCAAGATGGTTAGACATAACGCAGATCCAGCTTCTGGCTCAGAAGCAGAAGCACCTTCGGATGGAGAGGAGTTCGTTCATGAAGAACGGGAGCCTAAGGCCAAAGGTAAACAGAGGCTAGCAGCGATTGAGATGAACATGGGGCAATTCAGTGAAGCGCTCTATGCTCATGGAGAAAAGGCTGCAGCTATGCGGGACGAGAGGGAAAGGATGTGGAAGGCATTCAAGGAAGCTGTTGAAGAGTGCAAAGAGGCGATGGATGTCTTGCACGTTGCGGTGCAGCAAGATATAGTGGACAGAGTTAAGAATCTCGAGGAAGTTGTGGAACAACTTCAGCTTCACATCAAAGACCAAGATGACATGATTGCGGTGCTGAAACGTGCATTGGCTAATAGTGGTGGCAACGGAGGCACGACCATGAAAATCAGGATGAAGGAACCACAACCGTTTGATGGTACATGTGATTCGAAGTTACTTGGAAATTTCTGCTGGGATGTCAGATAGTACCTTGATCAGATGAATGGATGTTTAGATGAGGCAAAGGTTAATGTTGCGGCAATGTTCCTCACCGACACAGCAAAGCTTTGGTGGAGGAACCGTGCGGAAGATGTAGCTTTAGGAAAGAACACAGAGAGGATTGAGACTTGGGAGCAAATGAAGGCAGCTCTCAAGTCACAGTTTGGTCCTGGTAACCAGAGTTGGGTTGTGCGGAATGAATTGATGCAGATTCGTCACACGAAGAAGATTCAAGCTTATATCAAAGCCTATACCATCGTGATGTTAGAAATAAAGGATATGAGTGAGGAAGATCACCTTTATCACTTTATGAAGGGTCTTCAAGGTTGGCGCAAGCGGACCTGTGACGACAAGGAGTTAAGACCCTTGCTGAGGCAATTTCTGTTGCATGGAAGTTGCCTGACTTTCGAACAGATAGACGTGACGAAGGTAGAGGCAACGAAGATGGCAGCAGGAAACCGCAACATGGCAAGTTCAAAAGGGAGCAGACAGGTAAGCCTAAGTTTCAAGGCAAACGTGAGGATGAAAAGCCGAAGCAAGTTGGTGAAAAGAAGGAGAGAAAGCCAGTCTCCTGTTACTTCTATGCAAAGGATCATTATGCGAAAGACTGTCCTTTGTGGCCGCAGAAGGTGGCTACGGTTGAACAAGGTGGACTATCCGTTGGCGTGATGCAGGTGTTGAACGCTATCTTGGAGACATCGGTTTCAGCTGAACCTAATTACGGTGAGTTGAGCTATGTGCCCATTGAGTTGAATGGTCACCAGATTTCGACACTAATTGATAGTGGTGCCACTCATAACTTTTTTAACGAGGAGGTTGCGAAGTGGCTTGGTTTGCAAGTCGAACAGAAAGAAAATATGTTCAAGGTAGTCAATTCAAGTGTTGAGAGAGTTGCAGGTGTGGCTCAGAAAGTTTCTCTAAGTATTGGAGAATGGGTAGGGGTGAGTGACTTCACCGTTGTGCCCCTCGATGAATTTGAAGTTGTGATTGGCCAGGACTTTATGAAAAAGGAGAAGGCAGCGTTGCTACCCCACCTTAACTGTTTTGCATTTCTTGCGAGAGAGAAACCCATCCATGTGCAGACCATGAAGAAGGCAGGGGGAGGACAGAAGGTGACTGCATTGGCAGCCACTCCACAGACTACCATAGCCGCAGGTCGTGAACAGCTTGATGTGGTGAAAGGCAAGGAAGGCACTAGCAAGGAAGAAGTTGTTTCTGTGGAAGAACGATTCGCTAGCAAAGAGTCAGTTGTTCAGGTGGAACAACGACTTAACGTGATGGAAAGGGTCATGGAAAAGGCCAAGACAAGTCTGGAAAAACTTGTCAAGTTCTGCAAAGGTGCGGAAGGAAAATAGTGTGGAGAGGGGACAGTTTCGGTTGAGACGTTTGGCTGTAACGCAGTTACGACAAATGTGTGGCAGGATGACCCGGAAGCACAAAGATTGTTTGATGAGGGAGGCGGAATTATTGGGGGCAATGTTCCACTTCTGTTGTATTTGAGCCAAAAGGAGGAGGCGCGGGAGCGTGTGAAAGAGGATGGCGAGGTGCGCCGTCTCTTCCTTTCTTCTACCTAAGTGCAGCAAGTGAAACGGTCGCTACCCTTGGCGAAGGTAGATAGACCGCGGGTGTTGCAGAAAGAGTAAACCTGAAACGAAGCCAAGTGTGGATGAAGGTGGTGTCTTCATTCACTTGTGACAGAGTTTTCTAGAGAGGACTAGAGGAAGTGACCGATGGAAACGATGGAGCAGACTGATCAGCCGGTTCATGCGAAGAAGAAGGGAACAAAGACTAGTGTACAGGCAGAACTACATAGTATGATGGTTTTTACAGGTTGGTGTGAAACGGTAGCGACGGTTGACGTTGCCAAGGACGGCCAACGATTTTAAGTGGGGGAGGCTGTCATAGCCACGTTTTTCAGCACACCTAAGTGGTGGCGCACTTGGGCAAGGTGTCGTGGACATGACGGTTTGGCATGGAGTTGCGCTCTCGCTTGGCAAAGATAGAAAGCGCCCACATTCACCATCGACACGGAGGTCGGGAATGTGGCGCACCCCAAGGTCAGCGCCCACGTGACTTAGCACGGGTGCCCCTTGGAAAAGATGACATTGGTGATGGGCGTGCGGCCCCTTTGAGGCGCGCGACCCTTGAGCGTGCGGATGGGCATGCAAGCTAGTGAAGGTGTTCGGCAAAACGGGTGCGTGACCCTTGGTGGGGGCGGGTGGCCCTAGTGTGCGGATGGACATATGTGCGGATGGACGTGCGGATAGTTGGGCACTCTGGCAAAAGAGCACTTTGGTAAGTAAACCGATGGGCGTGCAGAAAACAACAGTTGGATGACGGGCACGCGCACGCGATGGCACGGTTAGCGACGAACGACGGTCAAAGAGATGGGTGCTTCGGTCAAAGTAAAGGGGTGCGCGGCTCACCGGCAAAGTGCGCGCGCGACACTCTAGAGGCTTCGGCAAGTGGACCCGTGAATGCCTAAGTCAAAGTGCACCTTGGTGCGGTGACACCAATGAAACGGTTAAGTGGGCCAACTGTGTTTTGAAATTGACTTGGTGAACCGGCAAGGGGTGACCTGTGCGGTAAGCAAGATGGAAAGTTGACATGGGCAAGATACCTAGAAGGCTATAAGTAAACAAAGTGCAAGTCATTTCAAATCAGCTAAGGGAAGCAAGGAGGCAAGTGAAAGTTCATGTAGACAGTGCACTTGGCTAAAGCGCACATCTGTTTCTGGGGCATCCACGCAGGGGTGCCGCAGGCAGCCATTTTTGGCACAGTGCTCAGACGAACTGCGGAAAAGGCTAAGTTCAGACAGTGGCACGTTTTTTGGGTTTTCTGTGGTGCGGCAGCAGCTTACAGTGAGGGTTTGCAGTAGTCGTTTCGGAAGCCAAGTTAGTCGCTCAGTGGAGGTTGACTTAGGGTTTTCTAATTTTGTAAAAGTGTGTGTTTTAGCCGAGTTGGGCGCACACCAGAAGAGTTTCCGGTTTTGGCATCTCTGTTTATTGTACTTGTTAAAATATTGAAGACGGGCTCTGCATTGGGCAACTCGCAAACTTCCATACTTTCTTGTGTTGTTGCAATTGTTATGTAAGAATGACTAAGTAATGATAAAACATGTTTCCGCATAATGAGTAGGCGTAGTCCGTTAGTTAACATCAAGTTGGCCAAGCCCTTGAGAGGTTACTAGACGGTGCCGCACACCCTCTTAGTGAGTCAAGAGCGCTCGGCTAAGTGGGTTGTGACAAATATGGCCATCACTGACCACTCATAGACACTTTACAATGTAGTTACTCAAGCCTTTAAATATACTTCAGCACATGCAATACCAAGGGTTACCAAAATCCATGGGTTAGTAAACCACCAATGTTAAACCCATATTTGATTCTTTAACTGAGTCAACATTAAACTAAAAATCCCCTCAAAGTTTTTAACAAAGTATCCCCCCACTTTGGTCTACCTAAATCGACATCTATAATTTTCATAGGTGATCCAATAAACTAGGGTTACACATTCCTAAATAGGTCTTACAACTATATGTCCATTTATACTGTGATTTAATCAAACCCCCAAATAATACTTCTAATGAACTGATCACTTTTTCATGCTTCGCTTCCATCTGCTTCCTCCAATTGCTCGTTTGCAATGCCTTTGTCATGCATTTCCCACTACCATTTACCATGGTTAAAAATCCATGAACTATCACTTCATTTTGTAAGTTCTCTCTCTAATACTAGTTGTCAGGAAATATAATAACACATAATACATATAATAGGAAAGCAAACACAATAAACAACAAGTTATTTACCCTAGAAATCCAAAACCAAGTAAACCAACAACAATAGATCTATTACCCTTGACCAATCCAACTAAGGCATGACCTATTTGGCCATCATCAACCACTCATAGGAACTTTATAATGGAGTTACAAAAGCATTTAACTAGGATTCATCACATGCATTATAATGGGAAAATACCATGGGTTACCTAAAACCATGTGATCGTAAACCAACAATGGTAAATCCATCTTTGTTTCTTTAATCGGGTCAAGATTAACCTAACATGTATTCCTTTCAATCAGAGAAGGAAAGCATGTACACATGTTTCCTTAAGAAAACACACCGTGGCACACTCCTTTCAAAAAGATAGAGCACGTACCTAAGAAAAACTGATTTTTTAATATTTGTCTTCAACGAATAAATTAATCGAATTAGTGATGTCATGGCCAACAAGTCATTAGTGGTAAAGAGGATCAATTCATGTTGTAACATACGCCCCTTAATGTATGAGGTCATAAGATAATATGATAAGTGGAACTAGGTGAAGTGCACCAAAACTTGGATTAGAAAGGTAGTGCAAAAAAAACCATAACATGAGATTACTCTCTTCCCCAAATTGGGCATACCCATGATCGAGTGAAAAGAAAGCATGGATTGGAAATCAAGTACAATGAATATCCATGTAGTATTTAATATAGAATGCTAAATGATGGACACAAAAACATAAAGAATAGATCTATGTCTCAATGTACACTAGGAGAACAACTGAAATTGAATGATAACAAATTGTTTCTCAAAATGGTACCAATATCATATAGGTAGATGGTAATGTATGTTCAACTTGGGAAGCAATAAAGGAATGATATGATACTATGATCCAAGGTATTCAATCCAAATACGTTGATTGTACAAATCTATGCTATGTGAATAAATGTATTGATGTCAAACACCAGAGAAACTATTTGATTGCTAATAATTGATGTATATAATTGATAAATGCAGGACAAACCATAAATGATGATATTGGGTGTCAAGGTAAAGGGTACATTCCAATAAGTTTGAATAGATGTGTTGACATCGAATACTCATAGTATCTCTTAGGTAGGGGACATTGATGTATTCCCATTGTAAATAGTGATGAAAACTACTACTGATGACTACAATCCCCAAGCCACTAGAAAGGTCTCTAAATATTATTCCTAGAGAAAATGACTCAGTGTTCGTAGGAAGAGATCCATTGAAAGGATGGCATTAGGGATCCCTCATAAATCAACATGAGCGAGTAATCAGGACATGAATTGATTTAAAGCTATTCCGAAAAATTGATAGAACACACCATCTAGTATGTCTCTTGCATGCACCAAGTGAAAATAATACACAAAAAAGACCTTGTAAGCAACAACCGATAATGAATGCGACTGAAAAAACTGAGGAATTCCACCAATAATGAAAATGGAAACCAAGGTACAACATGAATCCAACTGTGAAAATAGATTCCTTGTTGTTAAAAACTAATGATGAGATGTCATCTACTAAGTGAAAGGTAACCCACAAATTATTAAAGTAATCCTTTAGGTGCTATTGAATCTATTCCCATCTTTCAAAATAATGTGTTGGAGTCGACAAGAGAATACCTATCAATAAGAAGGAAATGATAATCATTGCATACTAGCATTAGTAAAATGTTATGATGATAAAATGAGAGAGACTTGACCACAAGGAAGTATGGCATGTGAATTTAGGAAATCTATGGATGGCTTATGCAGGTTTAAATGGTTCTTTGAACATAATAATGATATAGTAGTCACTTGAGAAACAATTAGGACCAAAAGGAAACTAGTGATATAAGCTAACAACATATGAGGCATTAAGGGCTTATCCATAGTGATTAGAAGAGTATGAGAAGAGTAACCAACCAAATGAGTATGAAAGCTCCATATCATGGTTCAATTTATAGGGACAATGCAAAAACATAAATTTTGAAGGAAGAGATAGCATAAGTTATTTGTTCAAAGGTGACATAATTTTGTTGCTTCACAGAACATACTAAATATATATAATCTCTCCCCCTTATCTTTCTCTCTCTCTCTCTCTCTCTCTCTCACACACACACACACACACACATACACATATTCTTTACCATATTATGAAATTTAAAAAAAATTAAAAGAATGCATAAAAAATGGAGGAGATGAGTGTCACACAACAAGAAACTATGTTCAAATTGCATGGAATAGACCTAAGCAACCAGAAAACAAAAGGAAATGTGTAGGATGTAGAAACTCATAAGCATGTCTCCTATAGGGTGGGTTTGAAATGCATAAGAAACTAATTAAAATGATAGTGGTAGTTAAGAATGCAATGGAGGTAAGCATAGTGCAACATATTGCAACAAGGAATTAGAAAAAAAAACACGTGAATGGTAAGTAGAACATTTTGGGGTTCACAAAGAGAAGGCATTGTGAAATCCATGTTAGCAGAGGTGAAGGGGTGCCACCAAGCTTAGATTATTGGGTCCCAATCATGGACTAGAGCTAGTGGGAGGATGTATCACCTGTATGAGGGATAAGTTTAAAGGTCAAATATGGTGGATCCTTGGCTATAGAAATGATGGGTTCTCGTTGACATAGGAGGTGTTGTGAGGAAATAAAACGAATACCACTATGTTTTATGTGTTGAGTACGCTCTAAACAAAGTGCTTGGACTAGTCCGATGATTTTTGAAAACACTAATTGTTGGGGTGATCATTGAACTTGAAACTGACACATGGGTGAGGAATCTAAGTTGGAGTGTCATGTTTCTACATGGTTCAAGTGCCTTTTGAACAATTTGCAAAGAGAAATGCCATGTTGGTTAAAAATTAAAAGTTCTTTAATGAGGATTTAGATTGAAGGTAGCAACCTAAAAGATATTCTTATACACATGCACAAATTTATTCATATGTTGTTGATTTGTGATTTTCAACATGGATTTAAGGTATTGGTTGCATCATAGAAGTTAAAAATCATGGCATTGATGTAGATCTTAACTTAGATCATGGATGATCAAGTATTAATATATGAATACTAAAATGAAGATAAGAGGCCAAACTTCCCATTCCTCTATTCCATGGTTGTAGACATGATGAACTATTCTTTTTTCATTTACAATTTTTAAAAAAAAATTGAAGGTATAAAATTATAAAGGAATATTTGCACCAACAAGGATATGGGTGTGTGCAAGAAGTTGAGGGACCTTTTAGATGCATACTTTTTAGGAACAGGCTCACGTTACATAGAAAAATAACGCGCTCCTCTTCCATAGCACTTGGAATAGTAAATTCGAGCCTGACATATCAGCAGACATGTAGGCCAGGTAACAATAACGCGCACATGTTATAGAACTCCAAAACGCGCACGCATTTTGTAACTCTATAATGCGTGCGCATTTTGTAAATCTAAAAACAAATAAAAAAACACACAGTCCCGACCCGAGAGTCATTTTCACCAAACAGGATTGTGAAGACGACGGCGTGCCCGTGCCCTAGGAGCTTGGAAGAGTGCCCATTCCTCGATTTGAAGACAAATCCTCCGGTGAATCATCATATTAACAGGTAATTCTTTCACCCATAGCTTTTTTTTTCAATTAGATACTTAAATTACCATTTTTTATTTGTAAATGCAATAAAAACCACAAAAAAATAAACAACCATCTCATAGCCAAAACACCAACCAACCAAAGATGATGATATGCCAATGTCTTTCCCAAGACTAAACACATAAATTGATCACATACAATTGACACAAATGTTTCTAGGCAATGCCATTGGAAAAAACCCTATTGACATGCATTATGTAGGAAGACTAAGCTTTTTATTTTCTTTTTCCCTCATAAAAAACAATTTAGATGCTATTCTATATCTAATCAAATGAAACTCTCTAGTACATAAAAAAAATAGAATAGTCAATAACCCAAACAATTACATGACCAAAAGAGCCTACCCTTCAAGAGAAATTCACCAACAAACCAAATATTGCCTAAAAATCTACATCATATGCCATACATATGAATTAAGGCCTTTAAAATTACAAGCAAGCCAAAATTCCTAGAGATTGTGAAAACCATAACCATTAGAAAAAAAACCACTCTCACTAGAATCTAGGAAGCATAAACAAACATCTTTTCAATATGACTGGAAGCATAAACAAGCATCTTTTCAAAAAGTGATGAAAGAACTCGTACTCGCTATAGAACCATGGACAATTTGATAATGGCATTCCCTATTAATCTACCCATATAGAAGAAATATGGAATTTTAAAACATTTATTACACACCTAAAAACTTGTGCCAACTGGGGAAATCGTGCCAAAGTCTGTTGTACACTGTACAACTTATGTACACATTGAACTAACCTCGAAATCCATGCCAAATTAGTCCCAAATAGAAATAGACATGTATGGCCCAACTTGGAAATAAGGTATAGGCTATATGGCCCCTGAAACCTCTCTTAAATGCTGTTGTACATACCGATTTTTGATGTTGTATGGAAAATACCATACCTACCTCAATTTCCATTCCTAGGCTATTGGAAACTTCCTCTTCCTCGATTTCTTGCAATGGATGTCTTGGGAAGTGCGCTCTCCTTCCCTCCTTTGGATTTGCGCCCTCTTTTCTCTTGCTACAGTACTCTTCCTCATTCTTTTTTTCTTCGGCTCCAAAATATCTCTCATTCATAATGTGCCTCTTCCTCTCCTTAGATATCCCTTTATAATTCATTAATGACAAAATCCCTAACCCTTCATCTCCAAGAGTCAAGATTAGATATTAACCTCACAAGATCGGCAATTGTGACTTATTCTCTTATTGGGGTCACTTAAATCACTTAAGTTCCTCAACATTATAAAACTTTCTTTTTGATTAAATATAAAGGGTAACATTATAAAATCACTTTATAAAGTGTTCACCAAGAGAGTGTCGCTCAGACAATTCCACATACTAGACACCACCAATGCAGAAGTACATATCCAAGCTACCCCAAAAGATAACGGTCCCTCTTAGTGAGGAAGTTACTCTTGGTACATCCATCATGATATGTCTCCAATCTCATCATGCCATCGATTGTTGTAATTTATCCCTATGAAATTGAAATCTTTCATGCTAGTTTCCCTAGATTATGTGACGAAGGCTTGCCTACAACCCATTCTCCTAGGAGACTGCTCTCTCTCCTACGCATGCAACTGTGTCAAATTATACCCACTAACTCTCCTAAAAGTACGAAAGGAAATATCTTGACCGAATGTCTTGGATATTGGTCTTGACACTAAATCTAATATCCCTTAAGACCTACCCACAGGTTGTCCTAGAAACCTTTCCAACTTCCCCCTTTTAACACTAAGCACCACTATTGTGTCTTGGGTAGCCCCCTATGACAATATAAGCACATGGTTTGCCCAGAACATGTCTTTATGCCATGCATCTGCCAAATTTGTCACTGAGATAAAATGTACCTTCTACTCTGAACCAAACAACACCTTTCCCACCTTGAGCACCGATCATTTTGACTCTGTTGGAATCTCCACACATCCAACCACCTTCAGTGCATGCATGGTGTTGACCCCACAATCCACATGCTAGTCTGAGTCTATCTATGAAACATTAAGGAACACTGAACTCATTCCCGTCATATGGAAAGATGACTCACTATTTAGAATGCATGCCCCAATATCCTCATACACTGCACGATTACATCCTGAAAGACAAGTAGAAAATGAACACTCCTCAAAATTCTCTACAAATTCATCAATCTTAGCTGATGAACCCCGCATGTACATAACATGACCTACATGATACATATCAAGTAATCAGCAAGGATCATCATAATACACATCATATGCTCTACATATATACACATAGGAGACCATCGTAAGCTTGAAATTGTACTCATACAATGCCCATTGACACATATCATCGAGGTTTTCTCCTGTCGAACTCTAGACTATACTAGCTCTGGAATATCCATCATCATGCTCTAAGAAAGATTGTCCTTGATCAAGCAACATCATCATAGCCTCCAAGGCATGTCCCAAACAATGAACAATTCCTCCTTTCCTGCCAAAATCCAAACCTTAAACGAAAGACAAACCTCTCAACAAAATTCAAATCATCTTTCTAAGTTAGCGCAACCATCTTTCTAAGCCAGAACAAGTTATATCCAATTCTTACTTACTCATTAACTGAATGTAGTCACAAGTTGAACGAAACTTACGTTTTAATTGTGAAATGTTTAATCTTAAGTTTAAATAAATATATGTAAGTGAATTTGTCATTAAATTGCTAACTTGAGTTTGATTTAATACATTTTCAATTTTGAAGAGACGTCATTATATGCCATGTATATGTTTCTAATGATTTGCTTATTGATGTTTTTTTTGCAGTTGCTGCAATGGATCCGAATGCCGTGATTCTAATTGAGCTTGCCCGCTTAAGGGGCATCAATGTTTCTTTTCGTGGTGGCGATGAGATTCGTCGCTCGCTTGCATCCACCATGGATGCTATTGTTGAAACTATTTCGCAGTAAACTAATATACTATATGATATCACATCATATAGAGAGAGGAAAACAAGAGAACAAGAGGATGGATTGGATTATGTGGCAATAAGAAGGTTAAAAATAACAAAGGAGCAAATTTTTGCATTATTCAGGGATCCTCGGACTGGAGAAATCCCAAATGCAAACCGGCCACATATATCCATTGAGTGGTGCACATTCCAACCATTTATCGATAACTGGATGGATAGATGGTATATGGCCATTGATTCGCCACCGCATAACAACAGGGAAATGCCCCTGTATTTCCTTCGAAAGTTGTATGCAGAGTTCGTGTTGCATAGACACGTGAACTATTTTTCTTACTTGGAGTTTCAGGGGATCGGTGGGGGGATGCCCCAAAACCGACCCAATGCGAGGGTCCAAGACCCTAATCACCCTATCCCTGCACCTCGTGCGCCATTGCATGGGCCAGATGTCCCACCTGCAACTCGCGTAGTTGCTGAGACACGGGATGCTTTTTTGACACTGGCATGAGTGGTCCTTCGCCATAACACTACTCTTCAGCAGATGGGTGGGGATACAGGACCTAGTGGTCACGATGCAGGGACATCGTCTTCTTCGGGGCCATCGTCTTCTTCGAGGCCATCGTCCAGTGCAGGACCATCGGCACATCCCCAGCAGAGTTCTGATCCTCACGAGTGCACATCGTGTGGTCGTCCCTGCTATGGTCTTTCCACAGATGTTACGTTCAGTGGTTTTTTGAGTGAGGTATGTAGATCTGGTTAATTTTAATAAATTCTTCATTTAGTTTCCTCTTTGTACACATATATATAGTTTGAGCTAATATATTAATTTCGTGAACTTGCAGTTTTTGCGTTTTGACGCCAGAGACCCCCCAGACTTTGGATTGGGGCATGGCATTGCAGCGACCGATCCCTTTGTTGGTGGAGGGATCCATGATGGTACAGGCCCATCTGGTTCTACTGAGGTAAACATTCAAAAATTTCAATTTTTCAATTATGCTTGTCAATAATTTGTTAATTTCCACATACTTTACATGTTAGTTCACTAATTCTATCTATGGTCTAATATTTACAATTATTAAACTTGCAGATCCCAGATCCGTCAATGGGTGGAGAGATCCACGAGACACATCATGGTACCCAGGTAAACATTTTAATATGGTAAACAATTACAGTTGTCATTTTTTAAATACATGTACATGTTTGTTGAATTATGCATACATCTAGCTACATGAGTTCACTTGTTGATTGTAGGCACCGACCCAAACATCTGGGCCATTGCCTACAGATGCATCTCCTCCCAGGCATTCCGTGGACAAGGGTCGTGTGTACATGAGGAGGTCCACTCCAAAAAAGACTCGAGCTTCCCACGGTCATGGAGTTACTGAGCCCATGGTAATGTATATCCTTCGATGATATTTGTTGCTTAACTTGAAATCCGGTGCATAAGTTGTTTTTGTTAATGTTTGATTTGCATGTTTACTGCATTAGGAGCCGGAGTTAATGGAAGAAAGTCTAGCATCGATGGTTGATGCAACATTTGATGCTGCTTCATCAATGGCAGCTAGTCACACCGAGGTATACCTAACTATTTCAACGTGATCTTGACATAGTTTATTATTGTTGTCTATTGTTTATTCATTCATGTCTAACTATTTCAACATTTGGTGATTGTAGGCTCCAGCAGCAGGAGTAGTTCCTGCCCCTCCTGTTTAGACCATAGTTGAGGCACCAGCAGCAGGAGCAGTTCTCACCCCCCTTGGTTCTACCACGGTTGAGACCATGGTAATGTATATCCTTCGATGATATTTGAACTCGTTAAGTTGATATAGACATATAGTTTATTATTGTTGTTTAGATAGACATAGTTTATTATTGTATTTTATTGTTTACTCATGCATGTCTAACTACTTCAACATTTGGTGATTGTAGCCACCAACAGAAGAAGTAGCTCCTGGCCCCCCCCGGTCCGACCATCATTGATGTTGAACCAACGGCTCCGTCTGCGACACAAGGAACTGAACTCCAGCTATCACTGGATGTCGTTGAGGTGAGATGTCTATTGATGACTAATTGTTTCATTCAATTTCCAACAAGATGTTGATAGGTTTTGAGTTAATTGAGATATGGTATTGCAGAGTCCGGCTCCACTGAGGAGGAAATTGGTGATAGGACGAACATTAATAATTGATGTTTAATTTGCAGGATCCATCGACGCACATTGATCCCAGAGATGAACCTAGTGGATCAAAGTCGGGAAAGAACAAGAGGAAGCTTGACTTCTGATACATTCCTTATAGAATATATGTACATTTGCATACATGTGCAAGTGGCTTGGATAGTTTTGGATACATGTAATTTTGGATAGTTTTGGATATATATGTACTTTTGGATACATGTACTATTGGAGACATGTACTTTTGGATATATATCTACTTTTTGATACATGTACATTGAAATTTCACTTATAAATGAATGATATATTTCACTTCGTATGAGTTCTTCGGTTTCCACATGTTGTTATGTCAATCTATTGCGTGGATTATCTATTATTTATGATTGCACTATGTCAAAGTTCTTGCACGTGTAATTAAATCAAACTAAGTGCAATACAATGTAATACAATGTTTCAATGAACTCACGACATGCACACTAATTGG
>LPNX010858624.1:603645-761781 GCA_001517045.1 Pseudotsuga menziesii
TTAATGCAAGATATTTTGCATAAGTATCTCAAAAAATCCAAGTAAGTTGAGGGATGCCTAATTTTTCAGGTTTATATTGCATCTAACGCGCCAAAAAGGTCCCTCATCTTCTTGCACAGGCCCGACTGTCAAAACTTACTATAACATCATAGGAAAGAAATTACAGCTTCATTTTTTAGAGTAATACAAAACAATTATCATTAAACTCCTGTGGATATTGAGCATACTTCGTAAACAAAATATAGATATAGAATTGAATCATAGGTAAATAACAACAGTTAGAACCTAGATAATTTGCAGAAGGGAGACAAACACCCAAAGGAGACTATTCCACCCAACTGTCTCCTGAAGCAGCCAAGATTACTTGCTTAGGACCCTCGAGCCTGTTTACTGAACCACTAGGACGAAGAGACTATGTATAGCACACATAACTTTCTTAAATTTAACACTTAGTAGCAGACTTAACTCAACAATTCCACTTTAGCTATCCCCTCATCAAATTCCTTGTGTGCCTGACTTTTCAATTTGTAGCAGTCACAAGGTTCATTCACTTGGAATAGAATGTAGTGAGCCTCCTGCTCAATTTGATGGTATTTATAAGATTGCCTAGGCCTTGGGTCAGTTTTGGAATTAAATGAGCCACCTGCCCAGTGACCACAATTTTAGGAACTTTTTTATTTATTTCAAGTAATGTTACAAAATCTCAGAATTTCATGATAAAATTTTAAATATATATATTTAAAGTTACATGTGCACGTCTATCCAAGTGCAAGTTGGCTTTTGGCTTGGAGAGAGAGTTGGCTATTTTTGGCTCTTATTTTTAGTAATATTACCGAATCTCATCATTCTAGATGGAATTGTGGTGCCTTTCATGAGCTCCTAAATGAAATAATCAACATGATAGTGTCAGCAATCTAAATGTTGGTACTAACGTTTCTCATCTTTTACTATCTAAGTGATAATTGAGTAAGTTACTTTTAGTATACTTGGATTGAATAAATAATTGGCAAAAAGCAGAGTTGTTGTTTTTAAAGCTAAAAAGCATATTAATGATAAAGAAAATATAATTGAAATAAAGAAAAAACTCATTTATAATTTAACTATATTTGATGGTCTCAAATAAATTTCTATTCCCTTCAACATATTATCTCAAATAAGAGAGAGTTATATATATATATATATCAGAAGAAAAACACTGTAACTTGTTATTTGATAAGAAATCAAAGTTACAAAATATCTTAGTGAAAATAAAACAAGACCTCCGAGACACAGTATCTATAGTTCATCTTAGTCATCTAAGTGATGATACCCTTTATCAAGATCATCAATAAAAAAATGCCATATGTAATACCAAAACTCATGGATACCTACATGAAATGCCCAATCCAAAACTATTAGAATTACAAGGGGTAAGAACCCTTTTTTTTTTATAAATAAAACAAATACCAACATCCACAACAGGTCTGAAAAGTATTCCTAAAATAAAAATAGTCTATCCATAGGGCATATAGCCTTCTTAGAGAGATATACGCCTGTACATGCAACTCCCTAGAGACATGTTCAAAGGTTATTTCTGAGAATTCTTCCTTCAGAATATCGATCTTGCTTATTTGGTAAGAAAACATATGAATGGCACTCTCTATAAGATTTAATAACAAAGAGGACTTCCTCAATAATGCAATATAATTTATAAAAAATTTGTACTCTCCATCATTAAAATGACATTGCAAATAAAGACTAACATTGCACATAAAGAAATCTTCCAATTCCTTGGTATGTAATAATGAAATTTTATTTTACTCCATTCCTTTATAGGAACTTCCTAATTATGATCTCAAAAGGGATTAACCTACCATGAGAAGTAATAAATTGGAGTGTTTGTCAACGATATAATGTGGACACATGTTATGTATCCGAGCTTTATTATAACTGTTATTGTCCACAAATTCAAAACATAGACTTCAACTTTGTGCAAAAATAACACTAACTAATTTCATGCCGATAAAAAAAGGCATAGTAGTATTAAAAAAACATTTAGATTATAAATTATGATTCATATGCACAGTATAAAAAAACATTTAGATTATAAATTGTGATCCCTTACTTCATCAATCTACTATCAGTATATGGGGATTCTTAAACATGAATTGGTAAGAAAGAGAAACATACCCAACCAGGGGAGGTCTTGGATCATACTCCATGAGAGTATCATTGAATAGTTCCCATATCTATCATATACCATCACCTACCTGCAATCCATTCTTGAACAATAGATCTACTAAAGAGTTTCTCTCTTTGAAAATATTTTCAAACTTTATCTTTTGAAACATGCCAATTATAAGTAGCATATCCTCATAGATAGGCCTGAACAAAATGTTTTTAGAGGGCCTTCTCAGTCTCATCCAATCCACCACTAGTTGAGAATCCCTGGAGACGTGTAATTGTTTGACCCACTTTGACAAGGCAAGGATGAACGATATATTCTGTACACTTTGTTCCATCGCTTCATATTAAAGAGAGACCAATTAAGTAGAGTACTCACCTTAGTTATTTGAGGTGAAAGATACTCATCTAAAATATGTTATCCTGGCTATCCGAACGTCCTAGTTTTCCTTATTTGTTATGAACTTTGGGGCGAAGTTCTAAATAAGGAGGGGCGTATGCAATGCCCCATTTTGTCTGTTAGACTTTGAGGGGACTTGTGGAAGTGACCCAACTAAATAATTTAACATAAATGTTGTTTTGATGAACAAAATGCTTATTGGTTAGCATATATAAATAAAGTGTGATTATTTTTTTGAGCATGTTATGGATTAACTAGCACCTGTGAACTAATATGATGATTATTGCATTATCATGAATAAATAAAAAATAAATAAAAATAAATAAATAAATAACTTTGTCAGCAATTAAGTAGTTGAGTAATGGATGGAAACAAATGACATCAATTATTTTATGATGATTTTTTTTGGGCAAAGCTACTAAAATATGCTCTGAGTATGTGTGTAGTGGCAGGTAAGACGGTTTACCGAATGACTCACAAAGGGATAAAGAAGGGGTCGTAGAGAACAATAAAAACACACGTGGGGGGTTTGACGACAGATAGTCAACTCGGAATAGCATTCCATGCATGAGTGGAAAGCCTTTCCAACTTTTCTCAGGTGGCATGATGTTGTACGGGTGAGACCATAACGACTTGGTCATGTACAAGGTTGTTGAGGGATGCGCAGTAAAAACGAACTTACTCCTCAATGTCATTAATATCACATAGAATGTACAGGATGGGTGCAATGTAACGATTCCTACACCACTACATGAACTCCCCACACAACATAAAGAAGAAGTTATTGTCAGAAGGACCCTTATATGCAGTACCTAGACATTCTCATGGGAATAACTTAGGTAAATGTCACACATTAGACATATAGTTATGCATCAATAGACTGTGCATAATAATAATTTATTTTTAATGGGAATAGTAGATATGGAGAAAATTTGGACTAGGGAACATCATTGAGTTAACTTCACTTGCACCCACTAATCTAGGGATTAGAACCATAGCATAAGGGAACATCTAGGAGGAAATTGTGGGATTTATGTGCACTCTCATGTGAAAGAGACACATGGTGGGGTGATTAATAATAATAGGAAATTGCACAAAAGAGATGTTTTGCATGGAGCGACATGTGTGGCGAGACATTTTCCTATTTAAGAAAGGGGCAAGGAAGAGAAACAGATCTCTTAGCTCTTGAAGGCAGGATGATTATGGGAATGGAAACCAAGTTTGGATAAATGATCTATGTGAGTTTGGCCTGAAAAGTTCTGGTGAGGGGAAGCTCATTCATGAACTTTTGCTTGTGCGTATACTCTTCGACCCCATTTGCTCGAGGGACTGGGAGGAAGAAGATTACTCCCAGTGTGGTAGGAAGGTCAACTGAGAGGTCATTCGATAGTCTGGTGAGCTCTTGGATCAAATTGGAACATAAGTAGAAACAATTGTTCAACCTCAACATTTACTGGACTCTTCGATGGTTTCAGGTTCTTTCTTTTATTTGATTCTTCTTTGTCAATATTTATGAAATGAAAATGAATCCGTAATTTATTTTGTGAATCGCAAGGATACATTGACTATTAAATAGAATGCTTATTTTAGATTTATATTGGATCGATGAAAACAAACCTAGGTTTCAGATCTGATGAAGAATTTGAGAACGATTTATTGATTTTTCAATAGAATATGGTTATTTCTTTATTTACTTTTCGTAAAAATTTGATGGATTATTAAATTGCTTCAATGGTCAGTGATTAAATATTTAAAAGATGTATGTGTTTTAAATTTCAAATATACTTTGGACTGACTTCGTGTTGGGGACTCCGATCTACTAAAGGGTGACTATATATCAGTGTTATAACTCCCTGCATATCGAACTGATACATCTATGATAGATAAATCTCTAGGTTAAATACACAATTGTAATCCTGTATGTCATTATAGACTTTTGTTCATTTGAATTTTAACTATCTCATAAGTACAACAATGCTCTCATACTAGACAACTCTCCTATGGGTATATCTTCCAAAATCCCCTACAATTTTGCGTGCCTTCCTCTGCTTCTTCTTGACTATTTCAACGACTTCCATCACACCTCTGTTCCGGTCGTTAGACGAAACCTATGCAGTCGAATCCAATCTGGATCTGGATTACGTGGGTTCATAGACTGGAATCGCTTCCCCATCTGATGATATTCGGCGTTGCCAAAATAAATAAATAAACTGCCGGTTGAATTAAAGAACGATCCCCACCATCTCTTAAAATTTATCCATTTTTTTGGTTATGCCCAGGAAAAAAGCGTGTCCGTCCATTTGATGCAAAGGTACTGGGCATTGACATAATTGTGATATTTTATTTCTGCAGTCAGAATTCTTCAATTTTAATTGCTACGAACCAAAACCGTAGTGAACATCTTGTTACTCTCCTTAATTTATTGTTTATAGATACCAATATTTGACAGAACGTAGCTCGATGTTAATGAGTTACCTACTGTTAATAAGTTAAAAGAAGGATCCATGCATTCTGCTAACTAACAAACTTTGCCGACCTTCTCAGTTCATTGATAATTGTTATTAAGTAACGGAAATTTTTCTTATTTAAGAATGATTATGTGTTACGTATTTGAATTGTGAATAGTTATCCTACGTTTGGATTATAGTGAACAATGGTTCTTTGTATCAGTAAGAAACGTTGAAATGTCTTATTTAAAAATGATTATGGGTTTTGTATATTTGAATTGTGAATAGCTATCCGAACGTTTGAATTATAGTGAACAATGGATCTTTGTAATGGTAGGAAACGTTGAAATGTATTTAAGTGTAGTTCCCATGTATATAAAATTCAGAGGATTGAAGTAGCTAAATCAAATTGGAATATGTGGTTAATTTCTTATGAAAGGAAATTAAATTAAAGCAACTTAACGTAATAAGTTTCTTTACAAAATTATGGATCCTTCTTTTAACTTATTAACAGTCTGTAACTCATTAACGTTGAGCTACGTTCTGTCAAATATTGGTATCTATAAACAATAAATTAAGGAGAGTAACAAGATGTTCACTACGGGCTTGGTTTGTAGCAATTAAAATTGAATATTTCTGACTGTAGAAATAAAATCTCACAATTATGTCAATGCCCAACACCTCCGCATCAAATGGACGGTCATGCTTTTTGCCTGGGCATAACAAAAAAAATAGATAAAATTTAAGAGTTAGTGGGGATCGTTCTTTAATTCATATGGTAGTTTATTTATTTATTTTGGAAACACCGAATCTTATCGGATGGGGAAGCGATTCCAGTCTAGGAGCCCACGTAATCCAGATCCAGATTGGATTCGACTGCTAGGTTTCGTCTAATGACCGGGACAGAGGTGTGATGGGAGTCATTGAAACAGTCAAGAAGAAGCAGAGAAAGGCAAGCAAAATCGCAGGGGCTTTTGGAAGATATACCCAGAGGAGAGCTTTCTAGTATGAGAACATTGTTGTACTTATGAGATAGTTAAAATTCAAATGAACAAAAGTCTGTGATGACCTATAGGATTACAATTGTGTACCAAGGATATTTTCAGTAGTAATCCTTAGCTACTACTGAAAATATTCCCTTGCTACGCGCAGAAACATCTACCTTCCATCTATAGGACGAAAGGATAGAGTCTGTGGATGGAGAAGAACCTGCAACAAAATTTTAGAGGCAAATAATAGAGAACCTACAACAAAATGTCAGAAATCACATCATATATGTCTAAACAACCTAGGGAATAAAAATAAATAGAAGACATAAGACCATATACCTTCTAGTTTAGTTCAAAATTGGGCCACCATGCCCAGGCTTAGGAAGCTACCTCTCTACCAGGTTGGATGGTATGGAGCAAGGTTCAACATGCAAGAGGTTTGGCTAGTGGAGAAAAATGGAATGAAGGCAATGAATGGCTTGAGAATGATGGTTTCTCAAGGCACTCATACGGGCAGAGTAATTGTAGGAAGAAACGGAAGTCTGTTGATAGTGACCCCTACACCTCCATATATTTTTTTTCTCAACTTTTAAGGGTTTTTAGCCCCTGGTCGGGGTTTTAATCCCTTTCCACCTGTTTATTAGCTCCTTTTGGGGTTTTAGGCCCTTTTAGGGTTTTTAGCCTTTTTCTGAGGGCTTTAGCCCCTTTGTGAACTATTTTGGCTCTTTTGTGGATTTTTAAGCCCTTTTTTATGTTTTTTGAGCCTTTAGGAGAAAAGCATAGGTTAAACAAGGGTATAGGGGTCAATAAGGGTTAGGAAATAGATTTTTTCATGTGGTGTGGGCCATATGGAGAAAGTTGGGTAATTTTTTGGGTTAACAGATTGCCCCCTGATGTGTGAGGGCAGGAGCTCATCGTATGGCCGAAGGACATCATAAGATATTGGGGAGAGGCGGTGCTTCCTGGTTTGGGACAAGGTGGATTTGGTTTTGTATTAATATTGGTTCCCATCAACGGGTGAGATACAAAGAATATGTGACATGTATATGGACGAGGTAGGCATACCCATGCTCATAATGATGTCAAAAGAATAGTGCGATCAAGGCTCTTAATTGCGAGAGTTGATCGTATACAATTGGAATTACATGTTGGTTGCCTCAATGAGAGGCTCAATACAATAGTGATCTAAAGAACTGATACATCGGACCCATGGCATTCTCATGGAATGATGTATCTTCATAACTGATGATCTGCTGGATTTGGAGAGGTACATAACTATAGGGACTCACTGATGGTGAGTTAAAGTCTTTGTGGTACAATATGCCGCATCAACCATGAATCTATACAGAAGCACTGCTCTTGAGCTTCTGAACACTCTCTCCAATGCAACCCAGAAATCACAAGGGACACGAACCTGTTTGGGTCCCTTCATGGACTCACCAATGTGCTAGAGTCAGGTGACACTTGGGGCCTTTGACCAAATACTGCACGAACCAATACCCTGTACGAATCTCAATGGTGCGATGATGTAGCTGAAGTCGAGCATGTGAGACACAACCATCCCGAGAGGCACTAAGGAATCCTATCAAGTGGTCCAAGGAACTCATCAATGAGGTTAATGAAACTAGGATAGAGGGACCTCTTGGCCTATCCTCTAGAATAGATGTGTTGTCATCGATAGAGGGAGACCTACAATTGACCAAGGCGATGATGTTTCCTTGGCCAGAAGTGCGAGGGAGATAACCAAAGATGTGAGACAATATGGGGATTGGCACATTGATTGGGGAAACAGGGGAAGGGAATCATGGGGGGATCAAACTTCCTTTGTTCAGAGTACGACGACAGGGCTGACCTAGAAGCAAATAAAACTGACTCAAGGGTGGGAGATAATGGGTGTTATACCGGGAGCGTAACTGCAGATGGGAAATACTTGGGGCGGGGGAGATAATTTGTTTGATATTCATAGAATCCAAGGATGACGCATCGCAGAATAATCTGAACAAAGGTGACCCAAAGGGGGAATGTTGTCGAACTGTAACTTGTGGGGNGTAGATAATTTGTTTGATATTCATAGAATCCAAGGATGACGCATCGCAGAATAATCTGAACAAAGGTGACCCAAAGGGGGAATGTTGTCGAACTGTAACTTGTGGGGTGGTGTCTAAAGACACCGTTATGGTACAATCTCGTGGATTTTTAGCGAGCCCAAAAAAGTAAATACTCAATGGTACTTTTACTTTTAGAGAATCTAAAAGCATGAAGAAGACTTCACTGGGGTCTCTTTTTCGTTGATAGTCTCTTGTGCTTGAAAAAAGAAAAAAGTGTACATAGGAGAGCTCTCCCATCCTTAGGGGGATGGGAAACTTCTTTACTATTGGTAGTCCAATCAGGCTAGAAAAGGTTAAACCTGTATTGAATGGACGGTCATTCAAATACTTTTATGGGCATGAACGAAACCAATTTTTCTCGGTAATCTTTTCTTTATGAGAAGGATGGAAAAGAGCTTAAAGACAAACCAAGGTGAGCATTTTCGTAGAGTTTAGTCCCAATGCCCGAGAAAGCATAAAAAGATGCAGAGGAAAATGTTATTGGCTTGAGTGTGCCAAGGTGGTCATTCTCATATGGTAGTCTACATAGTCCACAAAATGAGATAAATGAGACTATGTAGACACCCTTTCCTATAATTTAACGAGCAGGAAAGGAAGAAAGGGTGCTCGGAGACCTTTTCATTCTTTTAGGAGTAACAAAAGAGCTTAACAAAAACTCCTAATATGGTCAACCAGGATAGGGGCATTGGTGGTGCCCCATGGCGGGACAGTGAAAGGTGGTCAAAGGTGACCAACCATGTAGCATGGACGGAGCAAGTGGCTCTTGAACATACCAACACGTGCATGAGACAGTTTGCGGCAGAGGCACACAGATCGATGCGGTAGAGGCATGCACATCGATGCAGAAGAGGCACGCGATTTGAGGTGACCTCCGAGGACAGGTCCTGAGATGGAGAGTCGATGCGTAAGTTGCAGTGGATGGACTGGACTACATATGATGTAAGTGCAGGTCCGGAGACAGTTATATTCCAAGGGCATGTAAACCAAGGTAATATCCGGGAAATGGCTCGAAAAATCTGTCTTCCGTCCTCTATCTCTTGATGAGACCATTGTCTCGTGTTACAATCTTCCAATATAAACATAAATATGATGCAAATATTCTGATATATAAAACATTACTCTATGACTCTTATTAAAATATATGTACTCATGTTTTCCAATTCTATAAGGATATTTATAAAGCATTTTCCTAAAAGTATTCTTTACAAGCAAATTACAATTTTCTGAACAATTAAAATTCATTTTTCAGATTACACCTACCTACTATATGCATTTTACAAACATATAAAACATATAAAATACATTTATAAACATATAAATATCTTATTACATATAAAGCATATAAAATACAGTTAAAAACAATCATGAATCTAACTTTATTACATATAAAGCATATAAAATACATTTATAAACATATAAAAACCTAACTAAATTTTATTGCATTTTAAAGCTATATCAGCACATATGCACACATATCATATTCCCAAAGATAATTCATCCATAATTTTGTAAAGAAACTTATTATGTTAAGTTTCTTTAATTTAATTTCCTTTCATAAGAAATTAACCACATATTCCTATTTAATTTCGCTACTTCAATCCATTGAATTTTATATACATGGGAACTACACTTAAATACATTTCAACGTTTCCTATTATTACAAAGAACCATTGTTCACTATAATCCAGACGTTCGGATAGTTATTCACAATTCAACTACAAAACCCATAATCATTTTTAAATAAGACATTTCAACGTTTCTTACTGATACAAAGAACCATTGTTCACTATAATCCAAACGTCGGATAGCTATTCACAATTCAAATATGTAACACATAATCATTCTTAAATAAGAAAAATTTCCATTACTTAGTAACAATTATCAATGAACTGAGAAGGTCGGCGAAGTTTGCTAGTTAGAAGAATGCATGGATCCTTCTTTTAACTTATTAACAACTGGTAACTCATTAACGTCGAGCTACGTTCTGTCAAAATATTGGTATCTATAAACAATAAATTAAGGAGAGTAATAAGATGTTCACTACGGGCTTGGTTTGTAGCAATTAAAATTGAATATTTCTGACTGCAAAAATAAAATCTCACAATGATGTCAATGCCCAATACCTCCGAATCAAATGGATGGTGACGCTTTTTTCCTGGGCATAACAAAAAAATAGGTAAATTTTAAGAGATAGTGGGGATCGTTCTTTAATTCATCTGGTAGTTTATTTATTTATTTTGGCAACGCTGAATCTTATCAGATGGGGAAGCGATTCCAGTCTAGGAACCCACGTAATCCAGATCCAAATTGGATTCGACTGCATAGGTTTCATCTAACGACCAAAACAGAGGTGTGATGGGAGTCGTTGAAACAATCAAGAAGAAGCAGAGAAAGGCAGGAAAAATCGCAGGGCTTTTGGAAGATATACCCAGAGGAGAGTTGTCTAGTATGAGAACATTGTTGTACTTAGGAGATACTTAAGATTCAAATGAACAAAAGTGTATAATGACCTACAGGATTACAATTTTGTATTTAACTGAGAGATTTATCTATCATAGTTGTATCAGTTTGATATGCAGGGAGTTATAATACTGATATATAGTCACCCAACAGTAGATCGGAGTCCCCTCTAGATTTTGATCCCAACATGAAGTCAGTCCTAAGTATATTTGAAATTTAAAACACATACATATTTAAATCTTTAATCACTGAGCATTGAAGCAATTTAATAATCCATCAATTTTTTACGAAAAGTAAATAAAGAAATAACCGTGTTCTATTGCAGAATTAATAAATCGTTCTCAAATTCTTCATTAGATATGAAACCTAGTTTTTTTTCATCAATCCAATATATCTAAAATAAACATTCTATTTAATAGTCAATGTATCCTTACGATTCACAAAAGAAATCATGGATTCATTTTCATTTCATAAATATTGACAAAGAATATAATCAAATAAAAGAAATAACCTGAAGCCGTCGAAGAATCAATGTATCCTTGCGATTCACAAAAGAAATCACTGATTCATTTTCATTTCATAAATATTGACAAAGAAGAATTAAATAAAAGAAAGAACCTGAAACCGTCAAAGAATCCAGTAAATGCCGAGGTTGAACAATTGTTTCTACTTCTGTTCCAATATGATCCATGAACTCACTAGACTAACCTCTCGGTTGACCTCCCTACCACACTGGGAGTAATCTTCTTCCTTCAAGTCCCCTGAGAAAATGGGGTCTTAGAGTATGCACACAAGCGATAGTTCAGGAATGAGCTCCCCCTCACCATAACTTTTCAAGGCAAATTCACATAGATCACTTATTCAAACTTGGTTTCCATTCCCATAATCATCCTTCCTTGGGGAGCTAGGAGATTAGTTTCTCTTCCTTGTCGCTTTCTTAAATAGGAAAATGTCTTACAACACATGTCGCTCCATGCAAAAACATTATTTTTATTCAATTTCCCATTATTATTATTCACCTCACCATGTGTCTCTCTCACATAAGAGTGCCCATAAATCCCACAATTTCCTCCTAGATGTTCCCTTATGCTATGATTCTAATCCCTAGATCAGTGGGTGCAAGTGAAGTTAACTCAATGATATTCCCTAGTACAAATTTTCTCCATATCTACTATTCTCATTAAAAATAAATTATTATTATGCACAATCTATTGATTATGCATAACTATATGTCTAAAGTGTGACATTTACCTAAGTTATTCCCATGAGAATGTCTAGGTACCGCATCTAAGGGTCCTTCCCAAAATAGCTTCTTCTTTGTGTTGTGTGGGGAGTTCATGTAGTGGTGTAGGAATCGTTACCTTGCACCCATCCTCTACATTCTATGTGAGGATAATGGCACTGAGGAGTAAGTTCGGTCTTACTGTGCGGCCCTCAAAAACCTCGTATGTGACCAAGTAGTTATGGTCGCACGCGTAGGATATCATGCCACCTGAGCAAAGCCGGAAAGGCTTTCCACTCGTGCATGGAATGCTACTAGGAGTTGACTATCCGTCGTCATACCCCCACGTGTGTTTTTCATGTGTGTGGTCCATGGTTTGAAAGATACTCATCTAAAATACATTGTCGTGGCCACTGAAAGGAAGAGGGGCGTACTCCATTGGGAAGCGTAGGCCCAACGATTCCAAACATTTCACTTAAAATTATTTATAACAGTATTTACTAATACTTTGTGAAGGAAGCTTCTCATCATCCAATTTTGATAACTGTAAAGTGCAAGTTCTGTAGATCACTACAAATTAGAGAGATGAAAAACGAAAATATCTAAAGGTTCTTTGGGGTTAAGAAATTCTGCATCAAATTTAGGATTCAGAAATTATATATGGGTTTAAAATTATAGAACTAACTTCCATTACTTTTGTATCTATACTTAGTTATATTGTCTTAACAAACATGGGTTTGCAATCACCGAAAGAAAGATCCTGCTACATAGCCACAGATGAATTGTTGTCTATTTGCGATGGTAGAGAAGGGAATTCCTCTGAAGATTATATATGTATATAGGTTAATTGGATGGATAATTATGTTGCTAAGAGAAAGGACTCTTGTTTTGAGAAACAATACTTCTTTTTACTATTATTGGCATTCTTATTGCTTATGATAATTATAGTCTAATCGAGAGAGGGAGTCACCCTTTTTTACTATTTTAGTCCGAACATGTTCTATAACCAGCATAGACCCATATAAAAGGGGATCTTCCAAGCACCCAGAGGGATCAAATCTCTGAAGATGCAAATCTTTTTTTAGAGTGGAAATGTTGAAGAAATGTGTAATCCAATGTTTATGGTTTTAGTTTATCTAATTTATGTTGTTTTATATACAATTTTAAATAATTTAATTTTAATTTAAGCGGACATGTTATTTTTAATAATATTTTATTACTTTTTATAAAGGACACATGTCAACTCTAGGATGAGCACGGAAGGAGTTACATATTTCTCCTCTACTGGGCTATAGAATGCACCTCTTCGGTGCAATCAGACAAATGTATTGTATCCTTTAGTATTATACTAAGTCATGTACTTTTGACAGAATTAACCAATCCTTATGGTATTTAATTGGGAGGGGTTAACTTTTTATAATGTTGTATTGGAAGATACAATCAGTAACGTAGTAAATACAAGTTATATAGTCACATAAAGAAAAATATATATTTTGACCTTGATAGAGGACCTAATTTAAACTAATAAACATCTCAAGAGTGAAATAAGATGTTTAATGAGAATGTAAAATATGTAAACTACTCTAGTACATACTCCATGGATTCATTGCCCAGATCGAGGGTGGCCTCTCGACAGTAAGTTGGACAGAGAGCCTAAGGTAGGGTGGAAAGTCAAAGGTAGGGTGGAAAATCAAAGTCAAGCCCTCAGTCGCCATGTTAATTGTATCGGTTAAAGTACTTTAAATTGTTTCCTTATTATTGAACAATGTAGTAAATATTTTATTCTTAATACTTGAGATAAAGAGAAATTTTGTAAATGAGTAATAATAGTTGGCATGTTGAATTCGGTATAGTGAATAGTTGGACTAAAAATTCATAGATGTATCAAGGTATACATTTCTAGAAGTACCCTTGTGATTGTAAATAGAAGCCAATGGAAGTGTTTCTGATAAATTAAATAATTATTATTAAAAGTTTGACCTTTGATCTTATCTATTTGATAATTTAGTAAATGGTTGATCGGAGGTTTTCTTTAACCACATTATGTAAAGGCTATTCTACTAATATGAGGGAACCACTTTATGTAAATGACATAATATGAGGGAACCTTGTTCAAAAGGTTAGGGTAGTCTTCCCTCTTTGTTAAATAAATTATTTTAAAGATCAAGGTTTAACTTGTCATGGTAATGAAATAATGTCGAATGCTACAATACTTTCCCTGAATTCATAGCATTATTCAACTTGACCTTATTATTAATATGAGATTATCTAAACTAAGATTTTTTCACTCTAATTTAGTTATATGTTAGCATATTCATGTTAAACCATGGTCCTAAGAGGTTTAGATGCGTTGGATGCAAGTTTGGTAATTTTAAGGTTAATAATTCTACTCGTTTGAGAGATGGGTTAATTCCATATTTTTGTGGAGCATGCATTCCATTTGAGTCAGGTATCAATTATTATATATCGAATTATGACTTGGATTTGTATGCTTCGTCTACATGAGAATGTAAATGTGGTGATTCGATTAACATATTTAGTTTGATGCAGTAAATAAATAAATAAAAAATTTACCCCATTTCCTTAAAATCACCGTGTGGAAATTGGGTATGTTACAAATGGTATCAGAGCGATGTTTGCAACACTTGGACCTCATTGGACTCACCTACATATAGGTATGCTGTGAAATTTGTGAAGAATTGATTATTTGAATATAAGATTTTACGTTTATTGGTTGGCATGCATTCTATCAAAAGGATATTGTTTTAATGTTATGATCGCCAATTACATGAATTAGTTCATTTAGAATCATGTGCTTGGATGCATAAAGCTAATTGCATAAACTAAAATGCAAAAATAAATGCATATTACATGCATATTGTTGAGTACAATGAAAGCTTAAGTATAATTCATTAAAATTATGCTAGAGAAGTTGAATGCATGGTATCAATACATTGAGTTAAGGATGTTGAAGAGGAAACATAGTGAAGTAAAGTTAGAAGTAGCACTAAAAGCTTATAGAAAATAAGAAATGCATTTTTCTTAAAGTTCGCATTAATAAAATGTCTATGCAAGTGTAGTTACGACTAATTTGTCATGAAAGTAATGCTTTGAGATTATGCAAAAGGCTAGTTTGATGTATCAAGAGATTATGGACATTGTAAATGCAAATTACTATTATATTTTAAAGTTTGCTTTAGATTATGATGCAAATATTTTTGGCAATAAATTGTGGGTAAAGTATACACGTACTTAAGGTTGCAAGAAACACCGCCAAATAGGAAATCAATGACATGATCAAAAGAAAAAGGTGAATTCCTAGATGGAAAGAAGTAACATCTAGAAAGAGTGTGACTTAATGATTATTATGAAAGGTTAGCAAGATGTTGTCGTATGATAAATCAATTGCATTTATAGAAAAACATAGTTTAGATAACTTGATATGTTGAGAATGCACTTTGTTAGAAGTTCTGAAAGTTTCTATTCAAATACTTAAGCATGGTAACCATAGCATTCTTGAGAATGACCACTTATGTATATGGCATATCTGTGATAAGGCAATTGATTCATTGAATTTTTGAAATGGTTTGTACATATATAAATAGTAGAAGTATCATGTTCTACAT
Organism: Pseudotsuga menziesii; assembly: GCA_001517045.1. Classification (NCBI taxonomy): domain Eukaryota; kingdom Viridiplantae; phylum Streptophyta; class Pinopsida; order Pinales; family Pinaceae; genus Pseudotsuga; species Pseudotsuga menziesii. Next base: position 619,061 of record LPNX010858624.1, read on the forward strand.
AGTGATAGAGTGTTGTTTAAACATAATGGACGTGTAATGTTGTTAATTAAATCTTGGAAGAATTAGATAAACATGTCTTGATGTTGAGAGGGTAAGCTTTGGAGCATCAAGATTATTGAATTACCATGTCGATATGGTGTTGATTCGGTGGACTCAGTAACATTAATTATGTTCCAGATTATCAAAAGTTTGGTTTGATGTGGAGCTGGTAGGATTTGAAACAAAGAGTATTATGATTGACGGTGCCTTGAAATTATTGTAGGTAATGAAAAAAGGAAGCTCCAATAATACCATTATAACTGAAAAACTAAATATGAATATACGAAAACCTTAAATTTTTAAGGCTCTTAAATTTTTAAGAAAACCTTTCTACACTCAAAAGGAGAAGACAAAATTGGATAATAAAAATGTGAATAAGCAAGAAGAACTAAGTGTGGTGTTGAAATTGTTGGCTCTAGAGCACCTAAACTTTTTAGTCTCATTATGCATAATTAAAAGATGTAATAGGATTTGAAGCTAAGACTTAATTTCTAGAATAAACCAACTAAAATATTGAAATGATTGAGCACAAAATATTTTCTAAGCAAGAGAAAAACTCCTGAATTTAGAAAATCTCTCAGTAAAGTTTAAAATAATAATAATAATAAAATTAATTATGAATTAAGTAGAGCTGCCATGGAGCACCTTTGAGAGGTGTTAGGATCTGAAATTTATGATAAATTAGCACAGAGCTACCAATGAGCAACGTTGTGAGGTGTTAGGCCCTATTGAGCGCTCTATGTTATTAAAGTCCTAGGCAAAGAGATGCCAGTGAACACCCACATGAGGTGTTAGGATCTAAAGCAGAACTACTAGAGAGAACCCAGGTGAGGTGTTAGGTTCTGCAATGGCATCCTTTGTGATCTTAAGCTTTTAGGATCAGAGATATGTGGGATTCCAGGTTCTAAAACACTGATGAGGGATATCGTCTTTGTATAGGATAAATATAATATATATAGATTGAGTAGGCCTACACATGAACTAGTGGTTCCGTGAGGAGATGCCCCTCATGTAAATATGCATGCCAAAATTCTTGAGAGAAGTTTTCAGCCAATAAATGCTTGGAACATCAATTCCATACAAGAGGTATGTGTGTGAATGTTATGTTTGGTATTTTGTACATTATGATATGATTAAGCATTGACTACAAAGTTATATATGTGGTGAATCCTTGTGCGATAAATGTGATAAAAGGATTGTTGCTATATGCATAATTATTAATTTTTTAACTAGTATATGCTTCTGAATATGTGGGAAAATTATGATTATGCACATGATATGTTAATTTAATATGATTATTTATGTTGCAAAGCAAAGTGGAATGATTAAAGGTACTTGAGAAAAATTACCACCATATCGGTAGCATGAATATTAAGGTTGAATATGGAAAAGTTATGTACCATGGGCTGCAAATGAGCGGGCAATTCTATTTTTATCATGAAAATTATATTATTGTGATTAACATATGTTGTGTAGTTGCAGGAATACTCTATTATTGTAATGAGGTAAAGCTTTCAAATTAAAGCTAAATTTTAAAAGGTTGTTATAAAAGATAGCGAAATTAAATAGGTTCAAAGGAAATGAATGCTTGTACTTCATTTTTTAATTTCAATAATTATATGTATACAAATGTTTTGTATGCTGAACAATTTGGAAGGACATGGAATTGCATGTGTAAATCACGGGTTATGGAGAGAAAAGCATTAAAGAAATTCCAAAGAAAATCCAAAACAAACAAAGATAGATGAATATTGATAACTACAAGAAAAATGTATATTGAAGACAAAGCTTTGCAAGATACGAACACCAAAGACGGTGTAATTTGAAGGGGGGAGGATGTAACATTCCCTATGCTACTTCAATTCTTTTACAATGTATAATGTGCAACCATTTGGTGAAAAGCTCAAGGCCGGTAAATCATTGTATGTAATGTTATTTATTTTCCTAAGTTGTGAATTGTATTAGTATACTTAGGGGACTGAGGGTTTGACTCGATTAAATGTAAAGGGCATGAATCCACTAGGGGAGTGCCAAATGGCTGGAAAGCCATGAGGAATTAAGTTTTTCGATGACTGATTTCATCTTAGTGCCTTGGGCACTGGAAGTAGAGTTAACTATGAGTATTCACTTGAGGATTTAAGTTGTAAGTTTCAATTAGAAAAAAAAATAATTGTTCCATGTAAGTCAATAGTGAACTCTTATAGTGTTTTTAATCGCATGCACTCAAGCATTATTAAATGAATACATAATGGAAAAGAAAATATATATATTACATAGATGATTGTTATTATAAATAAACATAATAGTAATATTATTATTCTATCATATTTTATAATTTGCCAAACACTCTCTTTATATAATAGGATAGATAGAGCATCATTATAATAATCATTTTATGGTTTTAGGGGGGCGAAGGAGGATTAAAGTATGTTATATATATTACAATGCATAAGAAATGTTGTTTTTAGTAATGGAAGTAAGGGGAACACATCAAATTTAATGATAAGGGTGATTAACATATCAGTTAATGAAACATTAAAGACTTAATGAGAGACTACACATGGGGTGATGGTAGTTAGAAGTAGTTAATTTGTAACTAACTCTTGGGTGGTTGGTGCAAGAAGGGAGTATCCCATGTTAAATTTACTTGTGTGAAAGAAACTTTGATCCTTACACTGTGCATGGACGAGGAGTAGTTCAGGATGGTCAGTGATGGAAAAGAGGATTTTACATGCTCAACAGGAGGACTTTGTGCATACATCATGGTATGGCCTCTATCTTTTGAAAAACAATCACACCATCTATGTTGAAGGGATAGTAACACTCCCCTCCCCCCCCCCTATATATATATATATATATATATATATATAGTTTAAGTGGATGGATAATTATGTTTTTTTTTTAACAGAAACTATAAAAAGGTTTGGTATTAAACAGGTTGTGCACAGCCATACATTACAAAAAAACTGCATCTCAGTAGTTCTTGTTGGTTTGAAATAGAAAAGACAAAACTAGGCCAAAGAATTGACCTTAATATGTTGAATAGAGTTCTTACATAACTATTAAAAATAGAGGCAGTATATACCCAAATGTACTGTTGATTAAGAAATAAGCAAAAAAACATAAGCTGATTATCAAACTCATTAAGGATTGCCTGGATGCCCCAGGGGCTAAGTGACCGATTCCTCCTATATGTGCCAAGCTACCCCTGGAGGTTTTTCATGTGCTTGAATTCCTTGATTCATTTGAACCAGATGATGGAGGTCCTCCTGAATGCGATCCACTTTTGCCGTGATTTCCTTTAAATTCATCACAGTATCATCAATCCTGGGATCATGGTTGCTAATCTGATAGGATGTGTAACCAACCACATCAACAAGATTTTTAATTTCTTTAGTTGTTTCTCTACTATCCATGATTCCAATAGCCACCATTTCATAAAGACACCTTAGATTTTCCTTCAGGTCTGCAAGACCTACGTTTTCACCTGCATGGTCCATTCTTTCATGGCTAGAATTGAGATTAGTGAGATTAAGGCTAGAAATACTGCTAAGAAAATCCCTATCAGAACTTGTAAACTCGTGAGCATGCCCAAAGCATATAAAACTAAGACTGAAAGGCAGATTACCGAAATCTAAGATGAGAGTAGTAATTTCTTGCTGAAGAATGTCGTGATCCTTGCAGCTACGGCAAGAGAGAGTTCCAAAAGCTCCTTCCTTCCACCCAGAATAGTTTCACCCAAAGGTCAGAGTGTTGCCTCCAAGGAGAAAATGCCCATCTGTGAGAACACTAGATTTAGAGCCTGAGACTGAATGCCACAAAGGATGAACATCTCGCAAAGAGCAGATACAATTCAAGAATGCAGCGAGAGCTAGCCTTTCCTTAACGAAGGCCCTGATCAGAGGCAAGGACTCCCAAGGGATCCCCTGAGCATAGCCTTTGTTGACGCCTGAGATAACAGCAAGCAAAGCTTATTTCGGAAATATTGCATAAGAATGAGAAAGGTTTGGGCTAACATAAGGAGCGGGGGGGTGAACAAAACTTCGGGAAGAAGCCATTGCATAGAGAATGGTGAGACCTAAATCGTGTGTTCTAAATGAGCCATTACTCCAGAGGGGATGGTTCATTAAGGTGGGTAGGATTGAGAAGGAGCTGGAGGTGAGTGGAGACCACCCGTCACCAAGGAAAGGAGCATGTAAAAAACCATAGTCTATAACCATTGTTCCAACGAGAATTGAGGTGGGGTGGGTTAGTAGCGGGGATGTAACCTTGGAAACATTAGGGTATGGATTTGAGGCTTATGTCTAAGCCATTGAAACAAAAGTGACCTTGGGGTAGGGAGGCCCCCATGTTGGCCAAGGCATCTGCAGAGGCATTATTTGCTCGAAGGATGTGATAGAACTCATAATTGTCCGGAAGGAGAGGAGTGATTCCGTCATGCAGCCTTCTGCACTTGATGCATCCTGAGGTGTAGCCATTGATCATTTTGTATATGACTTGCCTTGAGTCATCAAAAATTTCTCTCCTCGAGGAATCTATAGTGTCCAAAAGTTCTAGACCCTGAAAGAGATCCATCCACTCAACTTCATTGTTCCTTTTGTGGCACAGACCCCAAGCAAAGGTTTTTTCAGTTTGTCCTATGAGATCCAATAAGATTCCCCCTGCACTTGCCACCCCTGGATGGATAATTGTGTTGCTAAGAGAAAGGACTCTCGTTCTGAGAAACAATACTTCTTTTTACGATTATTGTCATTCTGATTGCTTGTGATAATCACCCTTTATTACTATTTCAGTTCGAACATGTTCTATAACCAGACAAATGTATTGTATGTCACAATTCTATAATCTAGAGAGGGAGTCACCTTTTCTTACTATTTCAGTTCGAACATGTTTTATAACTAGCATAGACTAATTTTAAACCCGGATCTATCAAGCAACGAGAGGGATCCAATTTCTTGAGATGTACAATATTTTACCATTTGGATCCCTCTTGATACTTGATAGATCTAGGTTTAAAATGGATCTATGTTAGTTTAATTTATTTATTTATTTATTTAAGGAGATATGTAATTTATATATTTCATTTTTCATTTTTTAATATTTTTATTTATGTCATCTAGCATAACGTGACTAATGTGGCAGGATCTCCTCCATATTGGGTTGGAGATCACCTCGCTTCTATTGGTGCAATCAAAGAAAGGTATTTATAAGTCGTGTAATTTTGACAAAATTAACAGTATTATAGTATTTAATTGGGAGGGGTTAAATTTTTATAAAGCTGTATTAGAAGATACAATCATAAATGTAGTAAATACAAGTTATACCATCAAGGTAAAGAAAAAAATATATTTTGGCATTGCTAGAGGACATAATTTAAACTAATAAACATCTCACGAGTGAAATAAGATGTTTTAATGAGAATGTAAAATGTGTAAAATGCTCTAGTACATACTCCATCCTTAGTGGATTCATTGCTCAGATCGGGGGTGGCGTCTCAGCAGTAAGTTGGACAGAGAGCCTAAGGTAGGGTGTAAATTCGAACTCAAGCCCCTAGTAGCCATGTTAACTATATCAATTAAATTATTTTTAAATCGTTGCCTTATTATTTAATGAGGTAGTAAATATTTTATTCTTAATGCTTGAGATAAAGGGAAATTTTGTAAATGAGTAATAACAGTTGGTATGTCGAATTCGGTATAGTGAATAGTTGGACTAAAATTTCATAGATGTATAAAGGTCTACATTTCTAGAAGTACTCTTGTGATTGTAAACAGAAGCCAATGAAATGGTTTCTGATAAATTAAAGAATTATTATTAAAAGTTTGATCTTTGATCTTATCTATTTGATAATGTAGTAAATGGTTGATCGTAGGTTTGTGTTAACCAAATTATGTAAGGACATTCTACTAATGTATAATCAATAAGTTATTTTCTATCATTATTGTGATAATATGTCTCTATTATAAATACCATAAATTATTGGATTTCATTAAATTTGTGTTATTTAGAAAGTCATGAAATACCTTCTTAACAAGTAAATACTAAGGACATAATATGAGGGAACCTTGTTCAAAGGGTTAGGGTAGTATTCCCTCTTTGTTTAATAAATTACTTTAAAGATCAAGGTTTAACCTGTCATGGTAATGAAACAATGTTGCATGCTACAATACTTTCTTTGAAGTCATAACATTATTCAACTTGACCTTATTATTAATATGAGATTATATGAACTAAGAGTTTGTCACTCTAATTTAGTTATGTGTTAGCATATTCATGGTAAACCATGCTCCTAAGAGGTTTAGATGTGTTGGATGCAAGTCTGGTAATTTTAAGGTTAATAATTCTAGTCGTTTGAGAGATGGATTAATTGCATATTATTGTGGAGCATGCATTCCATTTGATTCAGGTATCAAATATTATATATTTAATTATGAGTTGGATCCTTATGGTCCATCTACATGAGAATGTAAATGTGTTGATTTGATTAACATATTTAGTGTTATGAAGTAAATAAATAAATAAATAATTTACCCCATTTCCCTAAAATCACTATGTGGAAATGGGATATTTTATAACCACAAAACTCATATTTTTGCATAAAAACACCAAAAACAACCCCAAATCACAAATTGGTGCTATAGCAATGCCACCTTTTTTGTGGTTAAAAATATAGACATGGACAAAAAAATCCTTATTGGTGTTTACAAAAACCTTAAAATCAAGAACTAAATTGAAAATTAATGTTAACAGTAGCATACTTTTCAAAAAAATGATATTATTATATTATTTATTCATAACTATAAAAAAGTAATTTAAAAATGATTATAATTCTTCTTAACAACTTAAAAACCCCACTTTCAAAAAAAATTAAAATTTATAAATAAAATTAAATTCATTAACAAATTTAAAAATTAATAGTAACTTAAAAAATTTTAAAATTTATAAAAACTTAAAAAAAATTAAAAATTTATAAAACAAATTAAACATAAATAAAAAAAACTTGCCCGAACCCATCCCTCCCCATGCCCTTCCCTTCCCCTCTCCCCCCTCCCCTTGCCTTCACTTCCCCTTCCCCTTCACGCTCTCCCCCTACCCATTCCCCTTGGATATCCCTTGGGCAACCCTTTGGGCACATGATGGGTGGCAATGTTTCTCCCTCGTGTGCCAAAGGTTCGCATAGGCTGGCCATTTGGGCGCACTGGGGGTGATGACACCATTCCCTCATGTGCCTGAAGGACTGCCCAAGGTGGAAGCTCGATTATGATAATATTTAGGTGCATGACAAGTTGTGATGTCACTCTTGTGTGCGCCCGAAGGGTTTCCCATTGGATGGCCAAGGGGGACTGGTAGGGGAAGAGCACAAAGAAGAGGGGGAGGAGAATAGTGAGGGGGAGAGCACACAAAGGGAGGGGGATGGGGGAGGGGCATATGGAGAGGGAAGGGATGGTCCACAGGGAGTGAGTGGGGGGCGAGGGAGAGGGGGAGTTTTTTATTTTTATTATAATTTTTTTAATTTTTAAAAGTGGCTTCTTTAAAGATTTTATAATAAATTATTGTTTTTTAATAAATTCCTAATTTTTTTTAAATTATATATTTTTAAAGGTTTTATTTTTTTTTCAATTATTATTTTTTATTTGTTTCTAATACTTGTAATTTTTTTTCTATATTTTTTTTATAAATTTTAAATGTTTAAAAAAAATTGATTTGATTTTTATAATTTTTTTTGGCTTTTTGGAAAAAAGAGATTGTTTTCTCATTTTTTTTTAATTTTTAATTTTTTACTTTGATGTGCCAAGCCTCTTGGGCACCCAATGCCCCGCCCCAATAGGAAGAAAATGGCATACTTCACAATTTTTTCATAAGATATTTTTGCAATGTTTTGACTTTAAGATTTTAGTTTTAAAATAAATATTATGTTTTTAATATGTTATTTATAAATAGTTTATGTGAATCATCACTTTATTAAAAATAATTTTAAATTGTATCATTTTTATACATATAACTTTTTTTCTATAATTGTTTTATAAATTTTAAATGTTTAAAAAAAAATTGAATTGATTTTTATAAAAAAAAAAAATTGGCTTTTTGGAAAAAAGAGTGTTTTTTTTTTTAATTTTTAATTTTTTACTTTTATGTGCCAAGCCTCTTGGGCACCCAATGCCCCGCCCCAATAGGAAGAAAATGGCATACTTCACAATTTTTTCATAAGATATTTTTGCAATGTTTTGACTTTAAGATTTTAGTTTTAAAATAAATATTATGTTTTTAATATGTTATTTACAAATAGTTTATGTGAATCATCACTTTATTAAAAATAATTTTAAATTGTATCATTTTTATACATAGAATAGTTGAAAATATGTTAAAAATGGTCTGAAATGTCTTTATTTTCTCACTTTTTTTACAAATTTGCCCCCTTAAATGACTTATTTAAGAGAAAGTTAAAAAAAACTTCCAAAATGTATACATTTTTCATTCTAACTAGTTTTTACATGTATATATTTTTTCAATATAACTAACTACTTATTGTATATTTGTTTGTAAAATTTGAAAAATCTCATTTGTATATAAAATTATAGTTTTTGCTACTACAATTGTCCCCCCAAAAAACAAGAACAAAAAGGTTCTCTTCAAGTGGCATAACTTGTTTACCAGTCCTATCAATTACTTGTTCTACTACTCTTCTTACTTTTTAAGGACCATCAACCTGAGGAAAATGACTAAGAATGACCCATCCAAGTGGATCCACTATAAAAATGAGATTTGCTTGTAATCCACTACAAAAGAAGAGTATCAATTTCAGGGATAATTTTAGGGGCGAATTTTAGCCCAGTGGGCTATTTTTCCATGTTTTTCTCCCCAAAAAGATTCGCCATTTTGCATTTTTTGAAGCCTTGTTTTGCCCAATTTTGATGGGGTAAAATCTTTTCACCCTAAAAATTGCCAAATTATTATATAAACGATATAAAATCCTTGGAAATTAAAATATTTTTTGAAAAATATCGCCATTCATTTTATAGTTGGCGTTTTAAGAATTGGTAATATTCGCCAACATTTATAGACTTTTAAATAAGTATGGTTCCTTAAAATCATCCATGATCAATTTTTAAGTGTTTATAGATTACTCTAATATTAAATAACTCAGTCCTCTTTCTTTCATCAACAACAGGTTCATTCTTTGAAACATAAATAGAAGGATTTTTACCTTGAATGCTTGTAGTAACCACCTTAGTTTCATCCCCAGAATCAGATCCCAAATCATGTTGGATTGTTGTCATAGTAGTCTTCTAGTCTTCTTTATTCTAAAGCTTTTTTAGGCTTGCATTCTAGATAAATTTTCCAACAGTTGGAAGCATCATGACCTTTTTTCTGAAAATGAGTACATGTAGGTTTTTCTCCTTCTTTCTTCACAGTAGTTGTATGTTTGCTTTTTCCTTTACCTTTGAACTTGTTTACTTCTAGCTTAAAAGGTTTCTTGGAAACGTTTTTTTTTGTATATATTCCCTTGTACTCCATATGAGTCGCTTGAACACATACCTCATCAAGGATAGTTGGATTAAACATTAGTATTATATGGCATAAATATCTATGTAATCCTTCTATGTACTTGAGAAAAGTTTCTTGAGTGTAGAGAGGTAAACCAAGTACTAAATCTCTTTTTCTAAACTCTTGTGTGTATTCCTACACATTTGTCCCTTACCTTTCCTTAAGTTCTTCTTATCCATCATAGCTTGTTGCATATACCCCAATGGATAAAGCTGCTTTTTTTAATGTGGAAGTGAACTCATACCAAGAGGATATAATTTTACCTTTTGTAACAAGATCCTCTTGATATCCGATCTCCCACCATATGAGAGTAGTCCCTCCAAGTCCGAGAGAAGCCAACTGAATTCTGATGCTACCTTTAGTAAATTTTTGAATCCTACAATAAGATTCTTTTTAACAGATCCAATTGTCTATTTTTCCAGCATTAAGTTCTCCATTGTAAATAAGCAATTCAAACTTAATACCAAGCTTCAATTGAGTCACATTAAAGTCAATTTTTCCATCAAGTTTCTTTTGATTTTCAAATGGAGAATGTAAAGAACCATTAAGATAAGATTGTGAAGATGGTGGAGTTTTAAGAGGGTCCCCACCACCTCCTTCTTTTTTACCTTCATCATGAGATGGACCACCTTGTCCACCTCTCTTCCAATAATGGTAATGATCCTCCACTATTGTTTGCATCCTCATGAAAGATTTAAGAAATTCCCCTTCAAATGGGGTTGAAGAAGTTGCTTCTTCTCCTTTTGGTGAAGTCATTATTCATCTTCTTGAACCAATTTATGGGTCAAATTCTTCAAGTTCTCCTTCACCACGTTGTAGCCTAGATCTTGTTAACATTCACAAACTGGCAATGCAATGGTTAAGATACTCTGATACCAAACTTAATCTAAACATTTCAGGATCTTTTTAACCATATAAATTGCATGTGAAATTTGTATGTTAAAAAATCATAAAAGGATTTAAATGATGAAATTCAAATGCTTAAAACATACACATAATCAAATAAACAATATGCAAACCATGAAATTGATAGGAAATATATAATAACGGAGTTCACCCCTCCTAGGATACGTCTCCAGGCCACTTCCAATGAGAAGGCCAGTCTTATTAAGTCTTCAAAAGCTTACATACATGAGTTTTTGGAAACACCTCTATTTTTTGCTTGCCAACAATAGAAACAGATAGCACCACTATGAGCCTCTCAAAATTTCGAGAAAAATGAGTATAAACTCGACCAAGTTTTCCTGAATCCTCCTTTGACACACAAATCGAGACACACTCTGCTGTAGCTATACATATTGTACAGTTTTTCCACCTCAAGAATCATTCCCATTAATGGCTTGTACTTGCCTCAATGTTTGTGCCCATACTCTGCCTTGGAATCTGTTCAACAACACGCTCTGTACAACATTAGAAATTGTGGTTATAAACAAGGATTTTATAAATATTTGAGGGCATAAATTGGAGGGCCACACACCCATTTTCAGGTTGTCCATCTCAAATTAAATTTTTAAGATAATTCATCTGATCCTCTTGAGATCTGATCTCCCACCATATGAGAGCAGTCCCTCCAGGTCTGAGAGAAGCCAACTAAATTTTGATGTTACCTTCAGTAAATTTTTCATCCTACAATAAGCTTCTTTTTTACAGATCCAATTGTCTATTTTTCCAGCATTAAGTTCTCCATTGTAAATAGGTAATTCAAACTTAATACCAAGCTTCAATTGAGTCACATTAAAGTCAATTTTTCCATCAAGTTTCTTTTAATTTTCAAATGGAGAATGTAAAGAACCATTAAGATAAGACCGTGAAGATGGTGGAGTTTTAAGAGGGTCCCCACCACATCCTTATTTTTTACCTTCAGCATGAGATGGACCACCTTTTCCACCTCTCTTCCAATATTGGTAATGATCCTCCACTATTGTTTTCATCCTCATGAAATATTTAAGAAATTCCCCTTCAAATGGGGTTGAAGAAGTTGCTTCATTCTCCTTTTGGTGAAGTCATTCTTCATCTTCTTGAAGCAATTTATGGGTCAAATTCTTCAAGTTCTCCTTCACCACGTTGTAGCCTAGATCTTGTTAACATTCACAAACTGGAAATGCAATGGTTAAGATACTCTGATACCAAACTTAATCTAAAAAATTTAGGATCTTTTTAACCATATAAATTGCATGTGAAATTTGTATGTTAAAAAATCATAAAAGGATTTAAATGATGAAATTCAAATGCTTAAAACATACACATAATCAAATAAACAATATGCAAACCATGAAATTGATAGGAAATAGATGATAACGGAGTTCACCCCTCCTCGGATACGTATCTAGGCCACTTCCAATGAGAATTTTGGTCTTATTAAGTCTTCAAAAGCTTACATACATGATTTTTTTGGAAACACCTCTATTTTTTGTTTGCCAACAATAGAAACGGATAGCACCACTACAAGCCTCTCGAAATTCAAGAAAAATAAGTACAAACTCGACCAAGTTTTGTTGAAGCCTCCTTTGACACACAAATCGAGACACACTCTACTGCAGTTGTGCAGATTGTACGGATTTTCCACCTAATGAATCATTCCCATTAATGACATGTACTTGCCTCAATATTTGTGCCCATACTCTTCCTTGGAATCTATTCAACAATGCTCTTTGTACCACATTAGAAATTGTGGTTATAAACAAGGATTTTATAAAGATTTGAGGGCACAAATTGGAGGGCCATGCGGCCATTTTCAGGCTATCCATCTCAAATTAAATTTTTAAGATAATTCATCTAATCCCCTTAAGATCCGATCTCCCACCATATGAGAGCAGTCCCTCCAATTCCGACAGAAGCCAACTGAATTTTGATGCTACCTTCAATAAATTTTTGAATCCTACAATAAGCTTATTTTTTACGGATCCAATTGTCTATTTTTCCCGCATTAAGTTCTCTATTGTAAATAGGTAATTCAAACTTAATACCAAGCTTCAAATGAGTCACATTAAAGTCAATTTTTCCATCAAGTTTTTTTTTTTCAAATGGAGAATGTAAAGAACCATTAAGATAAGACCATGAAGATGGTGGAGTTTTAAGAGGTTCCCCTCCACCTCCTTCTTTTTTACCTTCAGCATGAGATGGACCACCTTGTCCAACTCTCTTCCAATATTGGTAATGATCCTCCACTATTGTTTGCATCCTCATGAAATATTTATGAAATTCCCCTTCAAATGGGGTTGAAGAAGCTGCTTCTTCGCCTTTTGGTGAAGTCATTCTTCATCTTCTTGAACCAATTAATGGGTCAAATTCTTCAAGTTCTCCTTCACTACATTGCAGCCTAGATCTTGTTAACCTTCAAAAACTGACAATGCAATGGTTAAGATACTTTGATACCAAACTTAATCTAAAAATTTCAGAATCTTTTTAACCATATAAATTTTATGAGAAATTTGTATGTTAAAAAATCATAAAAGGATTTAAATGATGAAATTAAAATGCTTAAAACATATACATAATCAAATAAACAGCATGCAAACCATGAAATTGATAGGAAATATATGATAACGGAGTTCACCCCTCTTGGGCTACGTCTTTAGGCCACTTCCAATGAGAAGGTCGGTCTTATTAAGTCTTCAAAAGCTTACATACATGAGTTTTTGGAAACACCTCTATTTTTTGTTTTCCAACAATAGAAACAGGTAGCACCACTACAAGCCTCTCGAAATTTCAAGAAAAATGAGTATAAACTCAACCAAGTTTTCTTGAATCCTCCTTTTACACGCAAATTGAGACACACTCTGCTGCAGCTGTACAGATTATACAGATTTTCCACCTCAGGAATCATTCCCATTAATGGCCTGTACTTGCCTCAATGTTTGTACCCATACTCTTCCTTGGAATCTGTTCAACAACGCGCTTTGTACCACATTAGAAATTATGGTTATAAATAAGGATTTTATAAAGATTTGAGGGCACAAATTGGAGGGTCACGCACCCATTTTCGGGATATCCATCTAAAATTAAATTTTCAAAGATAATTCATCTGATACCCATCAAGTGATAGGTTTCTATCCCATACGTAACACATGGTGTTGGGGGAGCGGAGGTCCCAGGATCAAACCCACGGGCCTCCTGCTTCTCCCCTTATATATGTTTAACGTTGGTGGGGTAATGGCTTGGCACGTTGGAAGGATGTGGTGACATAAGATTTCGATGTAATGTAGTGGAAGTACACATGACATATGATATGGTTTATAATATTGTGTTTGTTTCTTGGTTCTATGGATATATGCAGTGGAAACGTTACCCATGGGCCTTGGTGTTGGCCAAGGGATTGAGGGCTATGTCCTTGATCCCACCCATTTTTCAAATGAAATCACCAATCAACTTTAAATAAGAGTTAACTCCATAGCACAGTAAGAACCACCCCCGATGATGTTGGATAGATGGACGACATAAAGGCATAGGAGGCCAAGAGGTCGAGGATTTAATGCTCTCTACCTTCACCAATTTTTGGTAAACAATACAATAGACTGCCAACATGGCAGTCCTTGATTGGCCCATGTCAACAATGCTAAGTCACCTTCTTGACCACGTGGCATTCTGCCATTGGTCCAAGAAACCTGCCTTGTCATCAAATCTATCCATGTGGCACCCTATGCTGCTATCACATGGCATACATACACTAACCTGTCCATGCCATGTGGCACCCTATGGGTGTGCCATGTGGTCCCCTTTTTTTCCCCTTAAATCATCCATTTTACCTTTTTGTTGAAATTTCAAAACCCCATATCTTTGTCATCCAAAGGTCGTTTTGCGCGAAATGAAAGTTGTCGGAAATATGTTGACGAGATCTACACAACTGTAAGATTTTATTCATTGTTTGAATAATTTCATTTTGATCTAACTTTGAGATCCTCGTGGATCACTAATGAACTCATCTCACAATTCATAATCATAGGAAATAATGTTTAATTGCTTGGGCTCTAGTCAACATAAAAAGAATTCATGAAGAATGGTTTCGTTAGTCAGTGCAGTTAACCCCTTAGTAACATAATTATGGCTCATTGTCAAGAATTGAATCTCTTGCATCATCAACCCAATATAATATTGTAGTGATTGAGTAATAACCTATGTCACGCCTTTGAGAACATTGATACCTTCATCTCTAATTGTTCTTAACTTTGTTAGTTGTTGTTCCCTAGGAATAGGTTCCTTAAAGATTCTTGGAAGTGGCATAAAACATTTTTTTAATACTGTCCCTATGGATGTTTGCATGTTTTGGCACTTTTTAATGAGGCATTAGCATTCGTTTGCAATGTTACTCTTTCCTTTTGGAAGCTACCCAATGTAGCATAGTCCAGTGGAACTTCTTCTATCGTCGTCTTGGGAAAGTTGGACAAGATATCCGTGTTCTGATTATGCCAATTTGCTACACCTTTTAGCTTGCTCTAAACTTCCACAATTTTGTGATCATGTTCTTGGGATACCTTGATTACCTCCTTGAGTTTAGCTGCAATCTTATGTATCTCATACAATTGTTTAGTGACCAACTCCTATACATGAAACAACTCTTCCTGTAATGTTAAGCGCATGCATGAAATTTGTCCAAGATTTTTTTTACTCCCCTTATGTTTCCACCTCAGCTACTAGTGTATCTTTCTAAATTTATAAGGTTTCTACTTGTGTTTCCAAGGTTACATTTCTTTTTACCATACTATTGACACAATTTGCTAGTTCACATTTCTCTATCTACAAGTTTTCTACTTGGGTATTCATGACTACCTTTTTTGCTTTGATCCCTTTGACTTGAGAGGCCAATGCATCCTTTTCCTTCTACAAATATTATGATGATAATTCTAGTAGGTTCTTTTTTGCTTGAAGAGAATCATAATCATGTTTGAATTTGTCTCCATCCCTGCAATCCTCCAGGACACGATCTTCTAGCTAACTAATTTTTTTCTTGGAACTCTTTTGTTCCTTAGACATCTTTCAGATGTTATATAGGTTGGCCTGAGTAGTGGAAAAATTCCCTAATTCCATGACTTTTGGTGCCTTATTAGTGCTTGCAAATACTAGAATTTCCTAATTAATAACCATCCTAGGTTGTGTTGAAAGATTGATATTTTTTTGAATTCTCTACATGAATTGCTTCTTGCGGTAAAACTCATAAGAGCTATGATTGGCTAGAATATATTCTTTCGATGTCATATATGCATTAATTGCAAACTCCCTAAGAGGAAAATTCCTTGTGGTGAGTGGGATAGTGGAGATACTAGAAGATGTCTTGATTTCCATATCTTGTGGCCTGCTGGCTTCATTTTCCTTGTGTTCTTCTTCTGTCTTCCTTTGGGATTATTCCTATGCTTTAAGCTCTTCATCCATTCTTGTTTTGAATTTATTCCTTTTTCACTTATTCCTCATCCATTTTTCGATCTTCTTCTTTCTTTCTTAGCAACTCTACTTCCTTATACTTCTCCTCCCCTACCTTCTTTCCGTGCTCTTCATCTCCCATATTTCTTTGTAGTTTCTTCTCCTTTTTAATAGAATCCTCTCTCATTAATATCTGCTACCTTCCTTCCAGGGTCTCTTCTATAGACTTACTAGTAGCATCCTTTTTATGCGCTTTCCCTTCTTCATCCTTTTTGCTAACCCTTCAAGACTTTGTGCTCGCCTATAATATCTTCCTCTATACAAAAGTGATATGTATAGGTCCAATGGAACTTACGAGTCACACAATGATTGGAAAATTTTCCATGACAGTCATTCCTATAAAATGTTTTTTTATTGAAATGAAAGGGCTCAAAGTTCTTGGTCATCTCCAGGGCCTCGTTTATTTTATAAATCGTGTATGCCACAACAAATATTGGTATAGGTGGTCACGATGCCTTCTTGAAATTATTTATGGAATTTTCAATCTCATTAATGAACGTCTTCCTTGAAATATCCTTTAATTCCATGTAATCATAAACATACTAGGGGGGAATACAAGGAATCCTTAATCCTCCATAAAATTGTAAATAAGTTCCTTCCCCAGTTAGATATCAATCTCTCAATCGTGTCATCATTTTGATAGTGTTCTCTAACATGCATTTGGATGGTCTTCCGTAGATGATCATATACAAAGGCATAATAAATTCTTAACATATATGCTTGTAACAACCAACATGGTTTTGCATCCATGGAGCTTGACAATACACATATATAGGGTTTTCTATTGGTTTACACCCCTATATCTTGTCAGGGAAGTTATGGAAGATACAAATCATATCTATATTAGTACACATGGAAATAAGATTGATGTACACTAAGACCATCTTGTTCCTTTTGAATTGCATGTTCCAAGTTGGTAGAGATAATGGATTCCTAGTTGAACCTTGTGGTGCATACAATGACATGACATGCACGTTGGGGTCCATTCCAAATTAAAGTGGCATGCATATCCTACCACATACAATCATCATAACATGGACATGGCTATTCGATGTGATTGCTTCAACGTCTTCCTCTCATACTCACTGCTTCCCCTTTGACATATCTGTTCCGCTAGAATCCATGTTTTATTGATAAAGTTCGTATAATTGATTTTTAATTCCTTAACCCACTAGGATGCCATATTAACCTCAGTTGTAGGGAACTTATAAGTCTTCTCTAGATGGGTTGGTTGAAAAGATACAATTCCTTAGTCTGCGACATTTCTCAGGATGTGTTATGTGCCATCAATATGGGGTATTAGCCCACTTTTTACTTTTGCGCATGGGAATATTTCAGATCTTGTTTTCACCTCATAAATCCCTAATCACTTGATGTTTTTATAGATTAAGATCTCCTCTACATTGGATAACTTATACCTCTCTGCTCTAAAAACCTGGTACATTTCACCCCATTTATATTCTAGTTTATCTCTAGTTCATCATATAGGATGTGGAGGGGTACTTATTCTGCCATATTATTTCTAGATGATACTTCTTGTATAACTTTGGATTGCTATCTAGTTCTCTAGCGAGACATAGTATAGTCCTACAAGTCACCAAGAACATTATCATCTTCTATGAAAGACAAATTACGATATGAAAATATGAAAGCAAACTAACATCTAAAAATGTGAAAAACTTCAAAGCATCATTTAGCTAGAGGGTTTATCTCATGTTTTCTATCAATGCTAGTTTTGGGACATCTAAGCTAAAATTAATCCTTTTTAGTGTTATAGGATTTTTGAGGGAAATTACATACTCAAAATATTGTTCTGTGATGTCATTTTCAAATATGAAGTCCATGTTTTGGGAGGGAACTAGTGTGTGAGATAAAAGCAAGTCTATTCCAAAATGCTTTCATTAAGGATCTGAGGTACTTGTTAAATATGACTGAGCATATTAAGGAGCATTGATAGATGCTTTTGGAATCTTGTCTGATGATATCTATCCCTAAAACTAAGTCCTCACAATGTTAGCTAGGTGGTGGCCACATTTAATTGCAAATGCGAGTTTGGACCATGTATGGGGGATGTTTGGGTTTGGTGGCCACATGATCCCTAATCAAGAGAGTCATGACATATAGTGATTTTGTGGTGTTTAAGGGTTAGGATTCAAGGAAAGAGTCTAAAATGTAGGGAATGCATTTAGGTTTTCATTCCTTAAAACTCAAACCTGTGGTGTTAAATTTCATGAACCATAGATCTACAAGAAAAAATGAGAGCTGTCTGAGAAGAAGTATGCAGTGGAATTATCAAATCAATGTAAACTAAACAACAGATTCATGACACAAATTTCACACAAATTGGATAAGTATTGCTCAGATTATCACAACATTAATATTCATTAATTAATTAATAATAAAATGGTAGTACAATATATAGAATTCAAATATTGTGGATAATATTCAAATTCACCCACTCAAAGTGACTGGTTAGCTAACTTAGAGTGGAAATAATCACAATTGTACCTCAATATTTAACTCTGGATAACTAAATCAGTTAACTGATTAGGTAGGTGGAAAAACGACGCCACACTTCCTGCATGCATGCAAAATTGGTTCTAGGCTGACTGGTTGTGATTTAAACGATAGTAACTAGAGCATAACTAAGCATTAAAAATTACCTACCACATCCAACTAAAGGTGACTGTTGGCAGCACTCATAATGGGCTCCTATAAAGTAGGGATTGGTACTTAAGGCTCCTAAACTTATGCAATCAGGTGCAGTAAGTGGCAGATGACCCTTAGGTGTGTCCCCCATGTGTTGGTAGATGATGATGAACTCCTAAGCTAGGATAAATGGATCAAATAGACTTATGAGGGTAAATGGAGGATTAATTAATCCTAACACCCCCCTTAATCCTAACTTTGGACAACTTAGGCCCTAGCAACTAGGCCAAAAGTCACTCATACAATATAAATGAAATAAAATACTACTTAATAAAATAAGGAAAATGGGGAAAACCTCATGGGAACCCCCCCGTCAAAATAAGCAAGAATCAAGAAATTTTGCTGCAATCTGCAACTCTGTGGAGCAGTAATGCATAATATTGGTTCTTCTATGCATCAAAATTATGGAACTATGCATGTGAACTTTTCAATCTTCTTATGATCTGATGAATGTTTCCTTTATCTCTTATTTCTGGAGGAAGAGTGTCATGATCGAGTTTATTATTCAGTGAGCCCAATTGTTGATCAGTCTTTACCATCATGTAGAATCTCTTTGGAAGTATGTTGCACCATTCTGAAGGTAGCAAAACCATTTGGGAGAGTGAAACATGTTCATTCTGATATTAGGACCTTGTTCTCCTTCTATCTTCTAGATTCCTAGCAACATTCCCAGCTTCTTCAATGAGCTTTTGGGCCCATTTAGGCCTTTGATTTGGAATAGGAGTTGGATATGGATCTATAATATCTTGAGGTTCAAAATCAACATCAAGATCATGATAAAATTGTTCCTCATATTCTGAATCTAAAACATTAGACAATACATTATCATCAAATGTAAATGAAGGAGTGTTTATACCTTCTTTTGCTTTAGATTGTAGTGGATCATGCAACTGATCTTCTTCAAATTGTACATTGTCCTCTATGAAGCACCTTCTAGTTGCAAGTTCCATCAATTTATATGCCTTACCATCCTCAGCATATCCAAGTAGTATGCATTTGCTACTTTGGGATTAGAAATATTTTAGCTTATCAATGTGGATTATGGCCCAAGATTTAGAGCCAAAAACTCATGCGAGACATTGGGATTATGACCCAACAATGCTTCGAAAGGCGTTGCCCCAATAATTGATTTGTGAGGTACCCTATTCTGGATATATGAAGTAAAATTAACAGGTTCAACCCATAAGTAAGGAGGAATTTTTTTTCTTTGAGAAGGAAAGTTTCGATCTCCTTCAAGGATCTATTTTCCTCTCAGCCACACCATTTTTTTGCAGTGTGTATGGAACTAAGTGTTCCATTTTGTTGACACTCATAAGCCAACATGGGTTCAATTCACTCGGCTGTCAACAAATACCAACATATACTCCTTAAACATCGGCCCAAAAAGGTTTAACCCTTTCCAGCAACACCTATGGAGCAAGTGCAGTCTCACCCGAGAGGTCGTAGGGAGGGATGCACGAACCAAGTTTTCACATTGGGAAGAGGAATTTTGCACTCTCTGTTACCTATCGCAATATCGCATAGAAATAAAGGGATGTAATTATACCATTAACTAGATCTACCTATCATGATCATAATCACTGACAAAGACATCGACATACATTAAACTAAAAGTCACATCAATACTTCACATCATTCACATTTAACAGAAAACATAGAGACGACATCATCGCAGATTTTGCTCGAACAGTACTGAAAACACATGATTCATATCTAACCTATGCTTAAAGACAATGCATTTAATAGAACCAAGGAAATCTGACATAAGATGTGAAACCGTCGATAAAAGTCACATGATAAAGAGAGTCTTTATAACTTCAGCATCAGAAATACACCGCAAAAGACAAAACCATCGCGCAATTCATTAATCTCTAGAAAAAAAAACAACAGATGCATGATAGATCAATCCCTATATCCACTTCCGGATCGATCTCCGCTTTGTTTACAATCCTAATTCTATTTATAGGCTTTCTAGGCTGTTACAAAATGGTCCACTTGACCAATTCTCTAACTAACTCAACCAAAATGTCCTAACTTGTCGGTTCCTTCCTTCGTCATGGTTGACTTCTATATTTTTCGACATCATTCTTGTCGGTGTTAGTACTACACTTTGTGCGCTTCAACCCCTTTCCAACACATTTAGATTCCTTGAGATACACATAAATTCTGAAACTTAATCTCTTTTAACATACTCACCTCCATTTTCATATATGATGGATTTGATCTTCTTACCAGCAAAGGCTTTAAATACTTTGAAAGTCTCGAATACCTCAGGCTTTTGCTTCATAATGTATACCCACCAATACCTTTAACAATCATCAATGAAGGTCAGAAAACATCTAGATCCATTCATTGAAGTTGTAGGCATTGGTGCTGAGACATCACTGTGTATCATATCTAATGTGCAAGTAGCTCTTGTTTCCTTCCCACCCTCATATCTTTTCCCTGGAGGCTTCCCTACTGAGCAATCGAGACATACTCCTTCTCATGATCTAATGAGAGGAAAACCTTCAACCAATTTGTCATTGTGTAGTTTCTAGAGATACTTGAAGTTTAGATGGCCAAACTTTTCATGACATAACTTGCTTGTGTTATTTGCATGAGTCACAAGTATTTCATATATGAAGTAGGAAGGAAATGGGAAGACTCATATGCCTTGTAGGCATGATTAGAAAACCCTTTTGCTATGATATTTATAATAGAAGTTTATGTGATTTATATTGTTTCAACATCGAATGTAACTCTCTTGGGAGAGTTAATATGAGTCGTCTGATAAACATATAACAAATTTACTGCAAGATAGGGAACATAGAGAACGTTTTGGAATTTCCCATGCTTAAGTTTAATGGAACCTATCCCAATATATGGGATATATGAATCATCCCCCATATGAATGCTAGGTCCTCTTGAGAGACCCAGAGAGGTGAAGGATTCTTTGGAAACAACCATAGTAGATTGGATGCTCCTAAATCAATCAAATAAGCCTTTGATTGTCTGAAGCATGATTTCAAGGAATGGCACCTCTCATGTCCTTTTTCTAGTGTCCATATTCAGAATTCTTTGTGCCTTGTGGAAGGGAAATATTATTCTGTTCAAGGATATTTGACAGTTGGTCAATGGTTTTCTTCATGCACTAGCTCTCTGGATGAAATCCTCTCATACAATAGGAGCAATTAGCTTTCTCAAATTTCTTGTTCTTGTTCTTCTTGGAACCTGAGGCTCCATCAAAAGGGATATGCTTCTCCTTTGACTTTGAATCAACATTTTTATTCTCCTTTCCTTTTTTAATCCCTTTAGCTTGCACATTCCCAGATTCTCTAGCTAAGAGGGCCTGATTCTTGGAGGCATTAAGCACTCCCATTTGAATCAATTTGTCTTGCTCATGGATCAATGACTCTGCAAATGCATCTAGAAAAGGAATTTTCCAATTTGGGATGGATAATATTTTGGAGTGGAATTTGGATAGAAATACTGAGAATTTTGAGACAATCTTGCTTAGAATTGACATCACAAGCTTCTCACTCGTCCTATCTATCCTGCATGGCTTGCATTGGAAGACTAGTGCTTTGTATTTTGAGAAGAAATGTTGAAATGTCTTGAAGTTGCTAGGTTGGAGTGCAATGAATTTATTCTTCAAAATATGGCCTATAAGATCATCTTGTTCTCCAAACAAATATTCAAGCTTGTCCCATACTTCCTTTGGAGCTCTGAGTCCCTCAAGGTGGAACAACAACTCCCTAGATATGTGGGTGCACATGAAGTTGAAGTGTAACACCCTAGTTTTGACCTCGTTTGCATTAAATGTATATGATGTTTATATTGTAATTAATCATGGCGTGGAGCTAAAGGAGAAATCCCCACCATTGATTTATCATTTTATGTTTCAGCGATTAAAAATCATTGCCTATGGTATTTCGTGCCATCCATGCACATTATAATTTTGGTCATCATGTACATATGCAGTTCAATTAAAATACCCACAACTAGCTATGGCAATGCAACAAATAATGAGATGGGGGCATGATTTCCTAAGGATAAGGAGGGGGGGGATATTTAACCTCTAAGCCAATGGGGAAAATCCAAATGTCAATGGGAAAACCCATCAAGATGTCAACCACCTTTCTTGTCTTACTCACCCAATAATTTATTTCTTCTAGAAATTGGTTGAAGTAGTTATTGCATGGGGATGGGAAGAGTATGGCAGTCCAAATTCGAATCGAAGAAGCCATCAGTTTTTGGGAAATGTAATTTTGAATTTTGGGGCAAGTTAACACCCAAAATTGTTTCCCATTCCCTCATGCATGGACATCCTCTCTTATTCTCACATTTTTAGAGCTCCTGGCATTCTCCATTCATGTTTTTTGCAGTGCTCTTCATTTCTCTCATGGCTGGGAAGTGTTTTTGTTAATGTTTAGTGGCTGGGATCACTCCTAGGAATTTTTGTGTTGTTTCCACATCTCCATGGTTGGGGAATTTCATTTTTTTAGTGTTGCACAACCAATGGGGGATAGATCCACAAATTTAGGGACCGATGGAGTTGCTTTTTCCCACATGAAGCCATAGAACGATTCTAGAAATCGAATTTCTATCAGGGGGCTATTTTACCCATTTGTCGTTTACGTTTTTGGTTGAAAAACATTTTTCCTCAAACCCAGATCTTGCATTTTGTTGTGTGAACCCTTGGTTTTGGTCTGAACTAGTTTGGAGTGGAATTGGGGAAGAATTATCCTGATAAAACTATTGGGGAAAGGAACCTCACAGACAGATCAAGAGGAGCTGGATTTTCTTCTTTGCACACCCTGAATAGCACCGAAATTGAAGGCATATCCCGAGGGATTGTGTAGCAAAGAAGGGTATGCCTCCTTTTGTTGGGTGTGTATGTGTTGGGAAATACAAGCTAGATCTTGTGTAGGTGTCCATAGCTCTGTGGTTGAGCTCACTATCTTAGAAATTCAACCATTCCACCTCCTTGGCTGAATTTTGATAAATCATTGGCTATGTGTGAGTCTGCTAGTGTTCCCTTATTCCTTGTGGAAATCATGCCCAGCTCGGGGGTGGAAGTGTTGCTAAGATATTGATGAGCACACTGAGCTATGGTTGGGTCGAACATTGCAGTGACATAGCTGGTTGCGAGACAAGCTTCTTTCAAGATAAGTATTCTTGTCTATTTTATCTCTGCAACTATATATGTGTTTATGAATTAATATGAACATGTTAAATGTTGTGAATGAATGAATTTTGCTTCCACTGTATGTTAATAATTTATGCATCTATGTATGTTTAACTTCAATGCAATTTTTATATTTACATCCATGTGGCTAGACTTCCTGGATTAGATTGCATCATGGTCACGTTCCCTCTCAAGTAGACGGGAGGGCAAGCCCCCTTGACCCCAGTCGTCTCCTTGAGATAGTCATTCTTTGTGAAAAGAAAACTTCTATTATTTGACAAAGTTATCAATATGAGATTATTCCAAATGAAGGTAAGTATTGTATAAATTCTTGTGAATGTTATGAAGCTAACAATTGTGTTTATTAACACATTTTGCAGAATAATAGTCACCTTCAAAGGCAACATTCCACATAGTGCAGTTTAGTGAAGTTGGGTGTTGGTTCAGCCATGAGAACCTTCAGCATGAATGATGCACATGATCCCTATGATCACGAGGAAGATGCTATGGGGGAAAACATCCATGTGGAAAATGATGAGACAAATTCTAATGGGAGAATATTTCAAGATACTCCCCCAGATTTTGCAACCACCAAGAGAAGCCTAAGGTTGTATATGCAAAGTTACATGGAATATTGGTTAAGGCTTAGGAGGAGCTGAATTAGCTGAATGTAGCCATGCTGAAAATTTTGACAGACATTCAGAAGCGGACGAACTCTGGGGACCGGACAGTGAGACCAGAAGGTAGTAAGAGCAACACTAGAAGAAGAAAAAGGTCTTCTAATGGATCATCTGACCCTAAAGGATCCACTGAGGATTCAAGCTCTTCATCTCAAAAAAGTATGAGGAAGAGGTGTCACCAGAACCTTTCACATGATGAATTTAATAAGGCAAGGCCTCCTACCTTCAATGGTGAGATAAAGAATGGTCAAGAAGTTGAAGCTTGGCTTCTTGGGATGAGAAAATATTCCCAAGTCCAAGACTATTCAGAAATATGAAGGCTAGTGTAGCCATCTTCAATTTAACTGGAAGAGCATCCATATGGTGGGAGCACTTTAGGAAAGTGAAGAATATCAATGAAAGGAAGATTGTGTGGAAGCACTTCCAGAATTATTTCAAGAAGAAGTACCTTTCCGACACCCTATGATGATAAGATCAAAGAGTTCCATGAGCTGAGAATGGGGCAGCAAACTATGGAAGAGTATGCAAACAAGTTCCTAGAACTTTTGAGGTATTTCAGGTGCATCAAAGATGAAAAGGTGAAAATACAGTGTTTCCTGAGTGGATTTCCTTAGTCTTACAAAGACATAATTAAGTTTTATGAACCTAGAACTTTGGAAGAAGCAATAAGGAAATATAAGTATTTCTATGAGCAAAGCAAAGGAAGACCTGATTATCATAAGACATGGAAGGAAAAAAAGAGTGAGAAGTCTGACCAAAGGAAGAAAGGTTTCAAGCCTTCTAACTTCAGGAATCAGCAGAAGCAACCATCCCAAGTTGTGAAGCAGCCAGCCATAGTAGTAGGAGAAAATCCCAGAGAACCACTTCAATGTTGGAAATGTGGAGGACCCCACATGAGCAGGAATTGTCCACTTGAGAATGAGAATGCAAGACCACCTTACAACATTCAAGAGGCAAAAACAATGGGTCAAGTAGCAAGGGCCATCCCTAGAATTTATGTGATGATCTCCTGTTTTTGCTTGTCTACCACCCTATTCCTAGTTCGAAGATATATGGGATTAAGCATATTTGACTCTATTTTATTGTTTTTTGTGTTTGAATATGTATTTTCAAGGACAATATCCCAAGATGCTTTAAACAGGTAAATTCTTGAAATTTTTATTACTTTGGTTATCATTTTGATGGATTTCAATTCATAGCTAAAACTTTAACTTTTGATTAAATGTTGATCATTTGTCAAAATCTTGTTTCCCACGCAGTTATTTTTCTAGTGGCTTGATCCGACACCTGTTCTAGCACTCACTGAGCATGTATTGATTGGTTTAGATATTTGGGGGATTTTTTACCTGAGATAATATATGGTTCTGCCTCAAATCATTTCCATGTTGACAATGAGCTACCTGGTGGCATTTTGTAGCCTTCATTTGCCCAAAGATCCTTGGCCTCAATCTTCAACAATGCGTGGATTCCAGAGGATTTGAATCCAATCTAATCTCTTGACCTATTTTCTGCATTGGATTGGTTATTGGTTGTTTTCATTGTCTGGGATAAGTGTAGATATTTTGGGAAGGGTCGACCCTTTTCAGTGATCGACCCATGATGTAATTCAAGTTATAAATATGTTTGAGAAACACTAAAAGAGATAGAGATTATATACTATAAAACTCTGACTTCAAGTTAATTGATTGATTACTGCATTTTCTTCCTTAAAGCTTCAGTTTCAGATCTATAGGTGTTGAAGGCCAAACCCACCTTCAACTCTTGTTGTTTATGTGTAGTTTTGTTTTCTCTTCACTACTGTAAGCAAATTTATATCATTTCTTTTCGATACTGTTATTCGTATATATGTATATTGGTAAGCTTTATAGATTCACGATTGGAGATATATTGATGCCTGTGTTGAATTGGTTTATATTACTGAATATGTGTGTGAACATGCTTGGGTAATTTTAGTTTTGGTTGTAAATTTGATTCAGTGACCTGTAGGTTTGAATAATAACAAGAGTAGCTGAATATGCTAGATCTAAATTCCTTATTCTTTAATTTTCTGAACTAGATCAGGCTATAGTATTGAGAATTGAAGGATTAAATTTCTTATCCAGAGTTTCCATAATTACAAGGTTTACAAAGCTTTTAAGCGTTTCAAGGATTTGCAGAATCTTTAGAGTTTAAAGAATTTGTAGAGTTTATAGAATCCATAGAGGTTTTAGAGCTTATAAAGTTCGTAGGGTTTATAGGTTAGCATCTTCAGACTTGTTGTAGAAGGTTTGGATTATAGATTGCTTATTTCAAGATCTTGAGAAAGTCGAATGAAATCAGAGAGAGGAAGTTACAATTTATTAATATTTGGCAGTGTGTATTTACCAGTATACTTTGATTTCTATTATTTATTTATTTGTAACTATAGATTGAATTCAAAACCTAATGATGAATGCTAAATCTTTTGGGTTGCTCAAATTGAATTCAAACAGAGCTTTATTTAAATATTTCCAATAGCATTGGTATGAAGTAAGGATTGGTAGTCTTCAAAGTAATAAGCTTTCAATATTTGTAGAAGAGCTACTATACTTGTGACATATTTCTCCTTGATGATGAAACAGTTTTAGAACCCCAGTATGTATAAAGCAGAGTTGTAGAAGCCATAGTGGAATTGTGTGAGATATTAAAGATTGATCAAATAGTATTTCTTCTATAGGCAAGTTTGAGGATCTCTTTTGACAGTAGGATTTCCTTCATTGAAAACAATTGATTGCTTCGTTGTTCTTTTGAGAAATAGGTTAACATTGAGTATGGTTTGAAATTGCTTTTATTAAATTTGGTAAACCTTTGGATTGTAAAAAACACTTAGAAGATTGATTTATTTTCCTAGATTAGGTTTATCAGCCTCTTATCTTGGTTGTTCAGTAGAATAGTTTGTTTTAGGAATTACGTTTGTGTGTGAGTAGATTAAAGTTACCCTAGGCATGAGCTTGAAACCATTTTACCCTGCACATATAGTGTAGTAACTCAAATTTTATGTGTCCCGGTCAATAACTAAATCGAAGGTGAATTAATTAGTGACATTTTACCCAACATTTTGGCGTTGTTGCCGGGGAGTTGCTCCAAGGTAAGCTGGTATTTTGCTCATTTTCTACGAATTTGTTGGCCATGTTTTTTTGGGTGTGATTAGTTGTTGCAGATTGGAGGAGAAGAGGCGGTAAGATGAGAGGTAAGAACCTGCGCATCTGTTATAAGAGGTTCCTTCAAACCCATCTGTAGCTTAGGTGTGTGATTGTTTCGTTAATTAAAAGTTTTTGTTAATTCTTGATGAGATCTAGAGATAGTAGAGGTAGATATGTTAAAATCTATTCAGACATCTTTAGATACGTTAGTGTGATTATTTTTGTTTTCTATTGATTTGTTGGTTGTTTCCTTTTGGTATGATTAGTCTTTGTAGATTGGAGGAGAAGGGGTGGTAAGATGAGAGGTAAGAACATGCACATCTGTTATAACAGGTTCCTTCAAACCCATCTGTAGCGTAGTTGTTTTGATTGATTTGATTAGAAGTCTTATTATTTATAGTAATTTTTTATGAGACCCAGAGATAGTAGAGGTAGATACGTTAAAATCCATTCAGATATTTTTGGAAACAAAACCCCATCCCTAAGTAACCCTAGGGATAGGTATACAGGCAAAGAGATAGAAAGCAACAACACCCAAAAATCTGAGGAATTAGGAACCAGAACAGAGGGAACTAAGATTCCTCAAGGTGAACTGTTACACTTTGTGGAGATTCCACAAACTCCGCAAACTTCACCAACAAGGGAAGACCCCAATTTGGTTGATATAGTGGACGTGGAAAAAGTAAATTCCCTTTTTAGTCATACACAAATTTTGGTGGTTTCTCAAGTGGAATCTACCACAAATTTTCCTTTTCAACAACAGCCTAGGGGAGAACATTGGGATTTCATCCCATCCCCAAGAAGAGATAGGTTAGGTGTCAATTGGTTCAGGAATCCTCTTGTTATGAGTGACCAGGAAATAGGACACCATATGGAAGGAGAAGGAGAACACGAAGGACAAACAGAAACAACTTTTGGCTTCCCCATTTTGGATCTTGCACGTGATGTCAATATGAAAAATATCCCAGCATCTTCTTTACCTACCTTCTACGGTAAAAGTACTAAAGATCTGGATACCTTTCTGTTTGATTTTGGCATCCTATGTAAGAGTTATAACTATTTACATGACGCACAAAAGTTAAAACTATTTCTTGCCACCCTTAAAGATTCTACACTTAGATGGTTTATGGGTTTGGGAGAATCCACTATTCGAAGTTGGGATGAGATGAAGCGTGCCTTCCTTAAAAAATACCAAAACTACTTTGGACCTAAAGACTCTCAAAATGATATCTTTAAAATGCAACAACATGAAGATGAGATTCTTGAGAATTTTCTTGAACGCTTTAGCTTTGTGCTACAGAAGTCTAAGTATAATGCTCTATAGGAAGATGTGGTCAGAATTCTTTTTCTAAAAGGGATTCTGGAAGAGTATGTGGAAATCCTCAACCTCATGGCATCAGGAGATGTGTCCCATAAATCCTTTGAAGAAATTACTGAATTATGTAGGAAATATTCTAGAAGTAGAACGAAGGCTGGAAGAAATACAAGGGAAGGTCCTTCCCAGACTTCTAGGACAGTAGGAACTAGTGGGGTCACAAGAACTGAATTAGGGAACTTGTTGGAAAATTTCAAAACTGGTATTTTAGGCACCTTGAGTTCCCAATTCAATGCATTGAAAACTAAAAGGTGGCAAGAAGAAGAGGACATGGCAGCACTACACATATTCTATCCTAAATGCAGAAAAAGACACCCTTTGAAAGAGTTTCCCCTTAATATTATTTCAGTTTGTGCTCTTTGTTCTAAAAAACACCCTACTAACAATTCCCTTCATTACCAGAATTGCAAGCTCTTTACAAGATTAATAATGAACCCATGGATCAATCATATGCATAAAAAAGGCCATGGCAGGCTAGACCCCAAAACATGTACCCTGAGCCTACTTTTCAAAATCATGCATATTACTATCCAATCCAGCAACCTCAGCAGCCATGGAATCCACAAATGTGGCAAAATTTCCATCTCAGCCTACTCAAACCCAACCATGGAAGCAAGGCTAGCGAGGACAGTCCTATGGAGGAACTCATCCAATAGCTCCATTACATACTCCTCCTAGTTACTCTCCACTTCCCCCAAATGTGCAACAGTTATTACCTGGTTTTACACCACTTGCACTTCCTCCTATACCCCCAGTTCCCCAACAGTATCAAAATCCAAACCCTACTCGACCCACGTTGTTTCCTTCTCAACCTATACCAAACCCTAATAACAGACCATCCCAGCCTCTTCATAATGCTGAAATACAAATGGCCCCAACTTATGTGATCCATTTAGCTCCTATACAAGAAATACAATTAAGGTCTAGGAAAACTTTAAATAAAACCCCTCCAGCAGTAATTATTCAAGAATAATGTGGAGAAGAAACTACTGAAAAAGAAGTTCAAGAGGAGGAAGAGGCTCCAATTGCATTAGAAAACACTCAAGTACTTGGAACTCAGATTTCTCAATCAACTACACAGCCACAATTGAATAATAATTCTCCTTATCCAGAAAGGTTATTAATAGAGAAACCTGTGGTTCATTCGCAATTTGATCTTGAGAATGAGTTAAAAAATGTTTGTATCTGAATTCCATTACTCCAGGCCATTAGAGATGTTCCTATTTATTCAAATATGGTAAGAGAATTATGCTTGAAGAAGCCTGGTCGAAAACAAAAAGATCCACCAACAATACATGTTATAGGCCAGCTGTCTGATTATATTTCAGACCATCCCTTACTTCCAAAGTTTGGAAACCCTGGGAACCCAGTTGTAACCATTTGTATTAATGAGATTCCCATAGGAAACACTCTAGTTGACTTGGGGGCTGCAATCAATGTTATTTCTATGACCACCTTGCAGAAACTACAATTGTATAATCTCCTCAGACCTACTCCTACCATTTTGGAATTGGCTGATAGGAGTACAGTTAAACCTGTAAGGGCATTGGATGACATTACAGTCATTGTAGCTTCTTGGGAGTATCCAGTGGATTTCTTAGTACTCCAAACCAAAGACCCAATGGGGGAACATCATGTTATATTAGGAAAACACTGGTTAGCAACTGCCAATTCCTTCATAGGATGTAGAGAGGGTATTTTAACTATATCAAATGGTACTTCTCTACAGAACCTTATCATTTATCCACCAGCTCATCTTGTAACAGAAAACATGTTATGGTTAGAGAGTCCTTATGGAGATGAGGATGTTGAACAAGCTTTACTATCCATTAGTCAAACTAGGGGACTGGAAGACCAAACTGAAGATGATATTTTAGATCAATTTATTTCAGCCACTACTAGTGTTGATTTTCCCTAGTCCTTTTCTGACTTAGATCATGTTTTCACTGAAGATTTTCAAGAACATTATAACCCTTCAACTATCTCATCATCAATGGTTTTATTTATAGATGAGAAAGTTGGAGCCTCAACCATACCAATGGAGATCAGTCCTGGAAGGTCTTTAATTATTAATGCAAATTTGACTCAAGACCAACAAAGTGAGTTAGTCCAAATAATGAAAACACAGTCTGGGGAATTTGCTTGGACTTATACTAATATGAAATGAATTCACCCTGACATATGTATCCATCATATTTGCACTCAGGAGAACATTAGGCCAGTAAGGCAACCACATCGGAGAATGAACCCTACTCTTAAAGATATTATAAAGGATGAGTTACAGAAATTACTTGATGCAGATTTTATCTATCCCATTTTCGATAGTAAATGGGTATCTCCATTGGTGATTGTCCCAAATAAGGGAGGTAAGTGGATAATATGTGTATATTTCTGTGAACTGAACAAAGCAACTCTCAGAGACTATTTCTCTCTTCCCTTTATAGATCAGGTCTTGGACACTTTGTCCAGGAAACGGTATTTTTTTTTTCTCGATGGATACAGTGGATACAACCAAATTAGAATAGCCCCAAAAGACCAAAATAAAACTACTTTCACTTTCCCATGGGGAACATACGCTTACAAGGTGCTACCATTTGGATTGTGTAATTCCCCTGCCACTTTCCAAAGGGCAGTGTTAGGAATTCTAGCTGACTTCATCCATGATTGCATGGAAATATATATGGATGATTTCACAATATATGGTAATGATTTCAAAGAAGCCTTAGATAACCTAGAAAAAGTCTTAATCAGGTGCCAAGAAACAAACCTTTCCTTAAGTCATGAAAAGTGAAAAATGATATTAACTAAGGGCGTTGTTTTAGGACATCATATCTCATCAGAGGTATCAAGGTAGATCCAGTAAAGATTGAAATCATTACCAATTTATCTCCACCAACTACACAAAAGGAAGTTAGAATTTTTCTGGGACATGCGGGTTACTACCGTAGGTTTATTGCCAACTTTACCAAGATAGCAGCCCCACTTTTCAAGTTGTTAGTCAAGGACATTGGTTTTTGTTGGGATCAACACTGTCAGGCAGCTTTTGACACTTTAAAAACAGAATTGTCTTCAACACCAGTTCTGAGGGGACCGAACTGGTCTTTTCCCTTTCATATACAAACCGATGCTTTTGATACTACCCTAGGAGGAGTGCTTGGACAAAAAGAGAATCAATCTTATTATGCTATTTATTTCATCAGTAAAAATTTAACACCAGCAGAACTAAATTATACAGTGACTGAAAAAGAATTTTTAGCAGTAGTTCATGCCATTAATAAATTTCGACACTACATTACTGGTTATGATGTTTTTGTTCAGACTGATCATTCTGATATTAAATTTTTGATGAATAAACCTATAACTAGTGGTGGAATTACTAGATGGCTTCTTTTACTACAGGAGTTTAACATTACTATAATTGACAAACCTGGAAAGGAAAATATGGTTGCATATTTTCTCTCACGATTGACTCATAATGATGATAATGTTCTTGTAGATGATACTTTTCCTGATGAACATTTATTTGTTGTCTTTGTTAAAACACCATGGTTTGCAGACATAGCCAATTATTTAGTCATAGGAAAAGTACCTGCTCATCTTCCATCATATGAAAAATGAAGGATCATATAACAAAGTGCCAATTATTCATGGGGAGGTAATGATCTCTTTCGAACTGGTCCAGATTTGATTATCAGGAAATGCGTAAGGGAAGATGAGATGTATGATATCCTCCAAGCCTTTCATGATGGGCCCTGTGGAGGACATTTTTCAGACAAGCAGACAACATACAAGGTGTTACATCAAGGTTATTACTGGCCCACACTTTTCAAAGATGTTGCAAAATATGTACAAGGTTGTGACAGATGTCAATGAATGGGGAGACCCACTACTGCTAATGAAATGCCTTTACAAACCTAGGTACAGATTGAACCCTTTGAAAAATGGGGATTAGACTTTGTTGGACCAATCTCACCATTGTCATGAAAAAATAGGTATATATTAGTTTGTACTGACTATGTGACTAAGTGGGTGGAGGCAAAAGCTCTGTTAAGGGCCACTGAGAAATCAGTCATAGAGTTTATTTATGAAGAAATTTTTACTCGCTTTAGGATTCCTCGTGAAATTGTGACTGACAATGGAGCACAGTTTGTCTCTAAATCAATGAAATCACTGATAGAGCAGTATGGGATTAAACACTATAAATCCTCTCCTTACCACCCCCGAGAAAATGGTCAAGTGGAGTCAACAAACAAAGTGTTAGAAGCCATTTTAACCAAAACTGTATAGATGCATCATAAGGACTGGGTAGATAGGCTTCCAGAGGCATTGTGGGCTTATAGAACTACGTGGAGAAATACCATAGGGAATACTCCATATAAGCTTGTTTATGGGGAGCAGTTCTTGCTCCCTATAGAATTTCAAGTGAAAACCTTCCGTACTACTGCACAATTGAGCCTAAATTTAGATGAAGCCCAGGAATAGAGATTGATGCAGTTGAATGAGCTTGATGAAATTAGACAAGATGTTGTCCAATGAACCGATTTAATACAGAATCAAAGGACTAAATGGCATGACAAGTTTTTGAAGAGGAAAACTTTTCAAGAAGGTGATTGGGCCTTGTTGTTTGACTCAAGGTTTAAACACTTCAAAGGTAAACTTACAACCAGGTGGATGGGACCATATGAAATTGTGACTGTTTTTTATAGTGGCTCTGTCAAGATAAGAACAATTAATGATGAACAAGTTACATTTGTGGTAAATGGACACCTGTTGAAGGTATATCATAAACCTCTTTCTAAGCAGGAATTTATTCATGATATGAGTCAGCAATCTAAGCTAGAGTTGGTAGGTGAAGAAGTGACTTATTCACCCCTACTCTCTTGAAGTGATATCTGATGAAATTGTTTCTTTGTATATATGTATAGGAGTGTGTTTTTCTTATCACTAGGTTCTTTTTATGCAGGTATTTTCTTTGGTGAGGCTCAGGGTATTTTTAAAATGGAAGTCTCTCTGATACCTTTCCTATTTTAGACCGTTGATTCCTTTTACAAAGAATTTTCAGGAACTTTCCTAATTTGAATTAATCTCTGAGAAACACTTTGAATATTTTTACTGGTTTCATTGGTTATTGGAATGCCTACATCAAATAAATAAAAAAGTGTGGTTTGTCCTATTTGATAGGACTTGTTGTTTTCGACTCATTTCTTTTATATAAACTTGTCCTCTTTATTCATATAGGTTGTCTATCCACCTATTTGTGCCTCTATTAGTGATTTAAAGCCTCAAGGAGTTTCACTTATGAACTCATAGTATACTAGTGCCATTTGACTTGGTTTCACACTGGATTGAACGAAGATTTTTACAAGTAGTAACAGCTAGGGACATTGAGTTATTATCTAGACAGGCACCACCATAATTTTATAAGGAATGGTTTTCAGGACTGAGGAATCTTTTGATCATTATCCATTGGCCTTCATTATATATATATATATATATATATATATATATATATTATAAATAATTCTACCCACCTCATGTCTTTCAATTTATATAGTTATAGGGGTTAGTTGTTCATATGGACAAACGTTTATAGGCATGCTTCAAGAAAACTCTTCTAATTTTAAGACCATCCCACTCCTAGAAGGTTTTCAGAGCTACTCCCCCACTCATCTATGCATAAGAAAATTATAAATTTTATCTTTAAGATGAATTTGGGACAAGAGCCTCTGATAGAAAAAGGGTGTAAGAGGTTAACCCATCGGGATACTGAACAGGTGCATTGGAAGTGAGTACTGACCTATGGTATAAACAGGTAAACCCATCAGGGTACTGAACAGTCCTATTGGCAATGGGGCATTCTGCCTGGGGAATAATTTTCTTAGGTACTACAGTTACACCACCGGAGTACTGAACAAGCTCACTGGTAGTGGGTTCTGACTTTGATATCTATTTTAAAAGGCCTCATTTATACTTGTCTGTGTGAACAATGTACCTGTGTAAATGTTAAAGAGAAGCCATGTTGGGTTAAATGAAAATTAAAGTGAACTGTTTGTAATAGCCAATCAATAATCATATTCAAATGCTTTAAGTCTTGGTTACCTGATCTTTACTATAGAAGAGGTTTATGCCTCTAGAGTGTACTAACATTTAGTGATTCAATGAGCATAGCTGTGAACCTTATTTTTCACCACTCAAACCTTCTTGTGTGAAGCCGAGTCAGGTTGGCCAGTACACTATTGGCCTCATTTGGTACTCCTCTTGTATTGTTTTTAGAAGGCACCATATTTTGGTGAAGAAGTTCTCTATGGATAAAGAGGATGAAGTCTGTGCTTATGGATTGAAGTTTTGAATATTTTTGATAGTTAGATGCAAGAATGAGATTGATAGATTATGGACTTCTTTTAATTTTGTTTTTGTATTGACAACAATGAGTAGTTTTCTGACCTAGCTTTGTTTATGTGTGGTCAGATGAATAAGTGACCACTAAATAATGGTAATTGTGCAAGGAGCCTACTAGATAAAACAAAATTTTCTGGCAGTTTTAATCGTCTTTTCAACTCATAAAATTTGGACATTTTGAAGAAAGACAATTATTTTCCCTTGCTTATAACATCATCATCCTGTTTGCAATCATTTTCACCCTTGTAAGTGTTGGGCACCATTTTGACCTATTTTTTTCATCTAAATACCTTCCAGTTTCCTCCATAAACCTTCATATTGATCCATAAAACCTTAATTTCATTCACAAAACTTTGGTCAAAGGTATAAGTGTTGTTGCTTCTTAACAAATTGAATTATGAGATGTTTAAGGCATTTAAATTAAGGTTTTATTCAGAATTACAGGATGTTCTAACTTCCCGTGATTTCTCCTAGGTTGGATACTTGCAGGCCAGCTAGGCGTAAACTGAGAGATGGGAGAAATATCCTCAATGTCCAAGGATGGTTAAACTTCCAACAAGCAGATGATATGGTTCTCACAGGTGTCGAGTCAATGCCGATCAAAGATGACCACCTGTGTTACCACTTAGCATAAAAGCAGGGCAGTCCCAATCTTGTCTATTTTTATGGATTTGATAGAGGATCTCGAGGATTGTATGTCATTATTAGTTTTCCAGATTAATAGCATTTCTATTTTTTTAAAAGTTTGTATAAGTATTTGATCAAACATATGAAAAAGAACCTGTTGGATTACAAATGCATATCGTTCTGGAATCAAGACTGTGGATTTTGATTACTATGTATGCTCAATTTAATATGGTGAATACAATCAAAGTTTAAAGCTCTGTGATTTTCTCCCTGCGTGTGTAAACAAGGCATTGGAGGGACCCCTTTGCCAAGTCCGCACACCTTTTTCATATCGTTTCCAGTGGTATGTTTTATTTCTTGTAGAATTCGATTTCTTCATTTTAACTATTGCAGAACAAGTTGGATTGTTTGAACAAGTTTTATAAACTCTGTTATTTCATCATTCAAATGCTGTAGGAATGGTTCAGACTATTATCTCAATATCAAATCGTTTTACATTGCTTGCTTATTCCATGATGAAGTATTGAGAACAGTTATACGTTGTGAATGTCTTCCTGTAAGGGAAATTAATGTTTGACTGCTTTCAGTATTGAGCTTATAGGCAGAGTATTGTGATCTGTATTTTAGGGTTAGGTTTAATTTTTTTTTTTATTATCTCAAAATATTTCACATATGAATTTTTGTTTAACTCAGAGATCAAAATGAAGTTGCTTCTGTAAGGGAGTTTTTGTATTTCAAGTCACAACATTCTAGCTTTCAATAGGTTTGTTTCATAGGTAAACTAGATTTCCAGTTAGGTCTAGCTTTGAGTCTCTATATTTGGATATGCCTCTAAGTGTACAAACTCTGGATTGACATAAACTCAAGGTCCAATCTACACTAGTGGATTGGAGCCCGACATTTGGCGCCATTTCCAAGGAGGCATTTTAGAAGCGGACTTAAGAACTTTAGTTCTCTGATAAAAAGAAAAAAAATTCAAAAAAACAAAGAGTAGATTTTAGTTTTATGTCAAGACAAAGAGACGAGAAAGGAAGATTTATCAAAAACCCCCCAAAAATAGAAGTAACTAGAACTTCTTTATTCGATCAGAAAGGATTCATTTCAACTGTTGATACTTTTAAAATGGCTGAGGAAGAAACATCAAAAGGGCCAAGTGCAGAACAGACAAGGGAGTATGAGAGAAGGTTAGAAATGGAAAATAAGCTAAGACAAGAGAGAAGGGAAGAAGAGAGGAGACATGATAGGGAAGAAGAGAGGAGACATGAGAGGGATGAGAGAATAGAAGAAGATCAGGAAGCCACCTTTAAATTCCCCATCTTAGACACTAGCATCATCCTAGGGGAAGAGGTAAAAATGAAGAATATTCCACCATCTATCCTACCAAATTTATATGGTATGACTTCTGAAGATCCGGATTCTTTCCTATTTGAGTTTGATATCTTGTGTCAAACTTATGGATATACTGATGACACCCATAAGCTTCGTCTTTTCCCTACTACTCTTAAAGCAGCTACCTTGAAATGGTTCATGGGCTTAGGAGAGAATTCTATAACTAGCTGGGATGAGATGAGGAAAATATTTCTTAGAAAATATTGGGCATATTGCAAATCAAAGGATTTAAAATATGACATTTTTAGAATATCTCAACAGGAAGATGAAAGCTTGGAAGAGTATCTAGAAAGATTCTCATACAACCTGCAGAAATCCAAATACAATTCTTTGACACCTGAGATCATTCGAAAAATATTTTTAAAAGGAATAAGAGAAGAATATTTGGATATTTTGAATGTTATGGGAAAAGGTGACATCTCCTACTTACCCTTAGATGAGATACAAGACTTATGTCAGAAGTATTCAAGAGGAAAGGCTAGAAATGGGAAAAGGGATCTAACTCCCAAAGTAACTAAATCTGCAACCAGTGGTATCTCCAGAGATGAGCTTGGGAATCTGTTAGAAGATTTTAAGACTGATCTATTGAGTACCTTAGGCACACAGATCGAAACATCAAAGACCAAGAAGAGACAAGAACAATAGGACCAAAAAGATCAAGCCTTGTCTATTTTTTGCCCTAAATGTAGAAAGAAACACCCATTAAAAGAATGTCCTTTGAATACTGTTCAAATTTGTGGCTTATGTACTTCAAATCACAAAACTAATGATTGCCCCAAATTGAAAGAATTGCAGGCAGCTCAAATGGAGGAGAATCAAAGCATGGAGTCTCTCTATTTTATGGGACAACAAAGACCTTGGCAGCCACGATTCTCAAGTATGTCTCAAGATCCTATGCAGCAGTTTCATTCAAATTATCAAACTCCTATTCAGAATTCATGGAGTGCATCCATTCCTTGGCAAACTTGGTCTCCTTAATTATCCCAATCTGCTCCAAATTGGAGAGGTTATACTCATGGTAACCAGACATACCAACAGGCCTATTTACAGCCCTATCAAAAACCTTCTACATATCCCCAAT
Source organism: Pseudotsuga menziesii (assembly GCA_001517045.1). NCBI lineage: Eukaryota > Viridiplantae > Streptophyta > Pinopsida > Pinales > Pinaceae > Pseudotsuga > Pseudotsuga menziesii. Next base: position 657,651 of record LPNX010858624.1, read on the forward strand.
ACCAGCAGAATCAAGCCCCATTTTTCCCACAACCTAATCTTGCTCCTCAACTAGGCCAACAACCTCAACAGCTTCAATTGCCATCCAATCAGCCTCCACCTCGGCCAACCCAATTGCCAACCCAGCCAATCCCAAATTGAAATAATAAAATGGATAAACCCATGTACAATGTTGATGATGGAATGGCACTCCCCTACTCAATCCTTCCACTTCAAAATATCAACTTAATATCTAGAAAAACTTTACAAAAAGAATCTCCTGTTATTTTAGAAGAACAAACAGAAAATGAGAAAACTCCAAAAAAATTAAATATAGAAAAATCATAGCCAAAAAGGGAAAACATTAGTGCCTTATATACCTCCCTTTCCAGAAAGGTTGGTCAAAGAAAAACTTTCAATCTCCCTACCTGATTTTGATGTTTTGAATGAGTTAACCAATGTATGTGTCAAAATTCCCCTACTGCAGGCTATAAAGGATATTCCAATCTATACTAAAGTAGTTAGGGAATTATGTCTTAATAAAATAAGGAAGGATCCATCCAAAATTCATGTGGTAGGCAATTTAGCAAGATTAATGTCTAACATTGTTTTTATTGAAAAGTATGTAGATCCTAGAATCCCAATGGTCACAATCACTGTTAACAATTTTTCAATTCCAAAAACACTAATTGATCTAGGTGCTACCATTAATGTCATGACACTAGAGACAATGGAATACCTTCACTTGAAAAATCTCAGACCAACCACTACAGTTTTGGAACTAGCTGACAGGTCTAAAATCACACCTTAAGGGATCTTAGAAGATATCATTGTTTCTTTAGACTCCTGGGAGTATCCTGTATATTTTATAGTGTTGTAACCAAAGTCTAATCTAGGAGGGCATCCATTGATTCTTGGCAGACCCTGGTTGGCAACAGCGGATGCTTTCATAGGGTGTAGGTCAGGAAGTATGCTCATTTTACATGGGACAAAGAGAAAACAAATTACACTTTATCTTTCTGCCCAACGACCTTCTACATTAGATCAGTTATCATGGATTAACGAGACCAAATAATAGGAAGAAGAAGTGATTCAGCATCCTAAGTATCAATCAGTTCTTTGATTTTCAAGAAGAAAACAACGAAGATTTGCTAGATTACTTCATTGCTAAACCTGATATTTCTGAAGAATTAAGAGACATGCAGTATGCTATAGCAAATCAAGTTTTGGGACAGAATTTTCAAGAAAATTGCATAGTACATTCTCTAGCATTGGCACTTCATGATATTTTTAATGTTCATTCAATCACTGATGTCCAAAGCAAAACAGTTGAAATCAGCCTAGGAAAACATTTGAATATAAGTGCGCATCTTACTACATCACAGGAAGAACAGTTGATTACTTTGCTGAACAAACATTCCCATGCATTTGCTTGGGAATACACTGACATGCCAGGCATTCATTATGAAACATGCACTCACCACATTTACACAAATGATAAAATCAGACCTCTCAGACAACCGCAACGTAGAATGAACCCCATACTAAAAGAGATAGTCAAGGAAGAATTGCAGAAGTTATTGAAAGTAGGATTTATTTACCCTATCTTTGACAGATAATGGGTTTCTCCCTTGGTTGTTGTTCCTAAAAAAAATGGTAAATGGCAGGTATGTGTAGATTATAGGGAGTTAAATAAGGCAACATTAAAATATTATTTTCCATTTCCCTTTATTGATCAAGTGTTAGATGCCTTAGCTGGAAAGGAATATTTTTCATTTCTAGATGGTTTCAGTGGATATAATCAAATTATCATTGCAAAAGAGGACCAGGACAAAACCACCTTTACATGTCCCTAGGGCACATATGCCTACAAGGATTTACCTTTTGGCTTATGTAATGCCCCAGCTACCTTTCGGAGAGCAGTCTCGGCCATTTTTGTAGATCTAATTCATGAATGTGTAGAAGTCTATATGGACAATTTTTCTGTGCATGGAAGTGCCTTTGAGGATTCCTTAGCAAACTTGGAGAAAATTTTAAAAAGGTGTGTTGACTCAAATCTTTACCTTAGCAATGAAAAGTGTTTTATGATGATGACTGAAGGGATAGTTTTAGGACATCACATTTCTTCATCTGAAATAAAAGTAGATCCTGCTAAAATTCAAATCATTGAAAATCTATCTGAACCAAGAACTCAAACAGATGTAAGAATATTTTTAGGGTATGCAGGCTATTATCGTAGGTTTATTGCAAATTTCAGTAAGATAGCTCTGCCATTGTTTAAATTACTTTCAAAGTATGTACATTTCAAATGGGATACTAACTGTCAATCTACATTTCAGACACTTAAAGAGAAGCTCTCAACTACTCCCATTTTAAGGGGACCAAATTGGACATTGCCCTTCCATATTTCTACTGATGCATCTAATAATACAATAGGGGCCTCTTTGGGACAAAAAGAGGATACCATGACTTATGCTATCTATTTTATCAATAAAAATATGACACCTGTAGAATTGAATTATACAGTCACTGAAAAGGAGATGTTGGCAGTAGTTCATGCTATGAACAAATTTCGTCATTACATTACTGGCTACGAAATTTTTGTCCACACAGATCACTAATGGTCAACCATCTGGTTATCCGACCATTAGTGATAGATTTATTCATTAAATATCACTAATGAATTCAATATCAATGTTTTATATCGGCCTGGATGAGAAAATCAAGTGGTAGATTTCCTATCTCGCTTACACAATACTGGTGAGGTTGTTCCTGTTTTAGATAGTTTTCCTGATGAACACTTGTTTGCAATTTCTGTTATCACTCCTTGGTATGTTGATATTTCCAACTATTTATCATCAAGACAGCTACCTCCATCTATGTCATCTAAAGAAAAGAAAAAGATTATTAAACAAAGTGCTAGGCATATATGGGTCAATGGTGATCTCTTTTATACAGGATATGATCTAATTATCAGGAGATGTGTACGACAAGATGAAGTTTTAGATATTTTGAAAGCATGTCATGATGAACCGTGTGGTGGCCATTTTGCAGAGAAAAGAACAACATACAAGATACTCAATTTGGGGTATTACTGGCCTTCTATTTTCAAAGATTCTAAGAAGTATGTTAGAAGTTGTGATACTTGTCAATGGATGGGACGGCCAGTCCGATTTGATGAAATTCCACTCCAACCACAAATCCTCATAGAACCATTTGAAAAGTGGGCTCTTGACTTCATTGGTCTGATTCATCCACCATCACAAGGGAAGAAGTACATTCTGGTATGTACAGACTATGTTACCAAGTGGGTGGAAGCCAAACCATTACCAAGAGCCACAGAACAGACTGTGGTAAACTTTCTTTTTGAGGAGATATTTGTCAGATTTGGGGTTCCTAGAGAGATTTTCACTGATCAAAGTGCCCAGTTTACTTCCAAACTAGTGCAGGAGATAGCATCAAAGTACAATATTAAACACAGGAAATCTACACCTTACCATCCACAAGCCAATGGCCAGGTGGAATCTACAAACAAGAATTTGCAAGGAATCATCACCAAAGCTGTCCAAATACATAGGAAGGATTGGTCATCTAAGCTTACTAAAGCTTTATGGGCATACCAAATTACTTGGAAAAACAGTACTGGTTTTTCTCCTTATCAGCTCGTATATGGTAAGAAAGTCCTCCTACCTATAGAATTTCAAATTCATACCTTCAAGTTAGCAGCAGATTTGGGTATGGATCTTTCTAAAGCACTGTAAGAAATAATACTTCAATTGAATCAACTAGATGAGATGAGACAGGCTGCACTAGAACTCAATATTTTGATACAACAACAGAGAGCCCAATGGCATGACAAGTTTATCAAAAAGAAATAATTTCACATCGGTGACTGGGCATTATTGTTTGATTCGAAGTTCAAAGACTTCAAGGCCAAATTTACAACTCATTGGCTTGGTCCATATGAGATTGTAGAGGTCTATGAAAATGGCTCAGTCAAACTCCAAACAATCGATGATGAAGCACGTACATTTGTGGTCAATGGCCATCGGCTCAAACTCTATACCAATCCTATCAACAAAGAATATTTCATAAAACAGATTTCACAGCAATGGGAGATGGAAGTGTTGGATAAACACATTGGTGTTTCTCCTTCACTTTCTTCTTATCTATTTTCTCATTTTATATAAAAATATATATATATATAAAAGAAAGAAAAAAAGAAAACATAAAAAAACAAAAAACAAAAACAAAAACAAGAAAAAAGGGAGTTTAGTTGTGAAAACCAGGCCACTGGCACAACATAAACTTGAATTTTCCTTGGAAAACCAGGTTCACTTGGCCATTGAAAATTGATAAAAATATTTTCAAAATTTCATGCCTCTTAGGCATTTTTATTTTCAATAATAAAGTTCTTGTTTGACTTGAGGACAAGTCAATAAGTAGGCTTGTGAGGGGGATAAGCATTTTATGCTTTCTATTTTTGGAACCCTCCAAGTCTTTTTCAAAAGCAAAAGGAATCTGAGATAGTTCCAAGCCTTTTTCCTATGCAGAGGGACCTGATTTCTAGCAAAGCAGAGCGACTTGACTTCTAGCAAAGCAGAAGGACCTGACTTCTAGCAAAGTAGAAAGGATCTGAGATGGCAGACATCTTTAAAAGTAGACATCAAAAGGACATATGGGAATCAGAAACAAATTGCAAACCAGATACATCAAGTAGCAAGCTTAGCATAAAGGGATATCAAGCAAAGTCTGTAAGGATTTTAATTTTTGCGCTTTAAAAGTTGCATGATTCTTTGTTTCTAAGTAATGACATATCTACCTATCCTCATAAGCTTGACTGCCTATTCCATCACCCTCACAATCCCTGTCAGCATTCCATTTACTTTTCATTATCCTACCCTAGGGGTCAAAATGGTGTTCAGAATCAATCCCAGAAGCAAATTTTCAATGGCCAAAACATATACTGCATTCTACAGGAAGGATTTCCTTCTCAACAGGAAGTGAAATGTTTTTAAAAAAATGGATTTTGTTTTATATATATTTATACTCCAGATATTAGTGCATTATGCATTAAGTTAAAATATATATGGAATATAGAACATTGATATAAAGATGGTTGTGTGTATTTCCAAAAGGTGAAAAGAGCCCACTCCAAGTGAAGAAATCCCTTCACTACAGCTTGTTAATCAAACATTGGGCTATGCAAAGGAACTAAAGTGCACTGTATGGAGATGAATTAGTTCTAAACCTTACCTTTAATCTTTCTCCTTAAGAGTTTGTATCTGTATCTAAACTAGTGATTGGATGAAAAGTGGCATGTTTAGATAATGATTATAAAGAACGTGGTTGTGTGCCCCCACGAAAATACACAAGTGTGCCTGGAAAAATCGCATTGCGAACTGGTGACATCGGGATTGCATATTTGGTCATTCTTCTTTGAACCAAACCTAACTCTTTCATCTGCAAGACCCGATTGCTGCAAAGAAATATATGGGTAATATTTTACAGTGAAAAGAAGGCATTTATCATAGGAAGGATGTGGGCATTAGTTTGCTGAAGAATGCATTTGCGCAGGAGGAGTTGAAAAGAAATAATGCCAGAGGGGAGGTAAACCTTAAACCTTTTGCCAAAGAATTTGCTAGACCAACAGATTGAATATTGAAAATAAGATGGCTTATTGATAAATAAGATGGCAAATTTAATTAATTACAAAAATTGACAGATTATTGATAATGGCTAAAGTTGAAACTTACAAAGGATGAGAAGCTGCAAGCTTTGTCAACCACTTTAATGTTGGATATAAAACAATAATGCTGAATAAAACCTATTCAATGGGAATATAATTAGTAACACAGTTGTAAGAGATTCCAATCTGGATTTCTTTCACAGCAACCATCAAATCAAACCCCAAGCCATCTTATTTTCTAGCCATCCCTTTTATATCCTCTTTACTAGCCATCTTATTTTCCAATTTAACTAAGTCATCAATTTTCACATTGCCTTTAATCTTATCTTCCAACTTGGACACTCTAAAAGATATGTCGTCCATTTCATCGTATGTTGGGAATGAATCCTCTGGGGGTTGAGTGGACTATGATTCTTTCCACTTCCTTTTGGTGGAATTTTGAACATTAAATATATACCACACCCTAGGGTTTACCACAAAAATATCTTTCTACTCAAAGCTATTGAAATGCAAAATGATGTACATTTTTCAAACCCTCATGGTTTCCTAGACCAGTTCATGAATTCATTGTTTCCTTATATCACTAAATAATTTTTTCGTGAGGAAATACAATCAAAGAACACACCATAATTAGATCCCCGAAACTGGATTTATTATACTCTCAATCTAGGATTCTCTATGAGATTTTTTTCTTCTACAATAAGAGAAGAAATGGATCCAACCAAGTCCAAACCTAGACTACATGTTGATGGAATGATGGGTACTATGGAAAATGTCACAACTAATCATTTCTCAAGTCAAACAAGAAATGTGTCCTTGTGGTTTAATACCCATCCATTGTAATTCTTATACATATGGAGTTGTTGATGGACAAAGTCCTATATCTTATTGTCCAAGAACATTGTCTAAATGCAATTGTAGAGACATTATATAACTTATAAATTATAGACACATGTGGTGTCCAACACCTTAGTGCAAAACTGAAATTTGGTGGCCAATGCGAGAGTTTTAGTGATTCACTCATCAAATTTTTTCCACCCTTTGAACTACCACCTCACCATGGTCATAGAAGGAGGCCTTAAAGGAAAAGAGGATGTCAGGAAACTTGAAATTTTTTCCCTATTGAAGTCAAGACCAATTTTGGGAGTTGAAAATAAAGACCTTCACTGTTGGCTCTCTCGATAGCACTCAATTATGGCTCATTGAATGTTGGAATCCAAATATCCCTAGTTTAAGTGGATCTAGAATAAATCAAGTACACAATAATATCTACTTTCCTAGGTGAAATATAAATGAAAGCTCAAACATAGATCACTTACCTAATGTATGCAAATCCTCTTCTCTGTTTGTTGATCCAAGCTCCAGAGCCTTAAGATCTTTAGGTGCAAAACCCTGTAAAGAAAGTGGAAACAAGCAAACAATACATGTGTATCCAAAATTGAATTGATTTAAGCTAATAGTTAATGAAGAAATCTCTAAACATCATCAACAACAACACTGTTTATGAAAAGATATTTGTATTAATGTAATCAAGGAGATACATATAATTACATAAAAGAAGGAATATCACAACCTAGCCTTAACGCTGCAATCTTCCATCCAACAATCCAAGCCAAGCCTCCAAAGGATGATAGGGATAACCTAGAAATTCCTCCATCATAAAAGTATCATAGTCCTTCCTCCTTTCACCATGAAGAGAGGGTTTAATTTATAAGGCTAAAGGGATAGAATAGGTTGAGGATTAGGAGAAGGAGTCTAAGGGATCTTTCCCATAGGTTAGGAAATGAATGCCACCTCACCTAGATGGATAGGGATAATCCTCCACCTCAGCCACCTTCGAGAAGGGCCTCAAAGCTTCGTTTTTTTACCTCTGAACACCACCGTCACACCTTTCTTGGAGGGAAAGAGCGTCAGAGCACATTACACAAGGAGAAAGAGCGCCATCGACGCTTCTAGCATGAAGGGAAAGAGCGCCGACCTTCCTAAAGAGGGGAAAAATGAAGAAACAACCTCAATATCAATCAGCTTTAGCAGAGGGAAATTTGGGGATTAGGCAAAGGGTTGACACATGGATCAAGAGGACAAGATTTCAGTGTAACAAACACAACACATATCAAGGAAATTCTTAGAATTTTTGCTACGATTGTTATCCTTAATTGATGGTAAGGAATAATCATTAGAGAATAGGCCTTTAAAAACATGGCCTTGTTTAGGATTAGGTAGGAGAATTCCTTGAATGTGTCATGAACTCACTTGAGAGTTAAATAGATAGCACAAAGAGTGCAATGCCATAAGATATAGTGTGTGATCTAGTAGGCACCCTTTCTAAATGGACCTAAATAATGGTACCTCCTTGGAATTGGAATTATAGAAATTAAGATAGATTGAGGTGTTGTTAAAAAGGGTTTCTACACTATTGATGAAAGTTTTTCCAAAACCTAAGGTCTTTAGCATTAACATAATGATAATCCACTCAATCAATTCATAGGCATATTCAAAATATGTGTAGGCTCATCTAGCACTGTTTCAACAACATCAATCCTTGTGTTGTTTCAACAATACATTTGCATTGAGCATGGATCCTTGTCTAGGATCATCTATTGTTGTTTCAACAACACCAAGTCATTTTTCTTTGTTCTCATTAATAATAAATTTACAAAGTGTGAATCCTTGGGTAGGGTCATCTATTGTAGTTGCCAATGGAGAAAATCCAACAAATTGTGAGTTTTCCTTTACAATTTTTTCCATTCAACATGAATCATAACTGGATTCTCCATCCATTTCTCAACGATTCTAGTGATCAAGTTCATAAATGGATATGTAAAAATTTTAAGGATTCAACTCTCTATTAACCATAATACGACAACCAATAATCTTCCATTGTAGCATTGTGATTTTAGTAGTCAATGTCACCCCCATTTTTGTATGGTTGTCCACTTGTGATTTTTTTCACAATTTCAATGGGGATTTTATTTTGGATAGAGATATGGATGACCTATGATGTTTTTGTAATGATGACATATCACAATCTCATGCCACTTACTCATGTCATACTATAGAAAGCTTAGCTTGTTTTCATGAATGATGGCAGATGGGTTCATGTCTTTTGGTAAGATATTTAGATTGATGTTTATAAGCCTTAATCAACCATCGATAATAATAATTTTCCAACTTCCTCATACCCTTGTATCATTGAGATCTTGGGTTGATACTTATGGACAATAATTACAACCTAATTATGGGCTTGTCGTGATTTGTAAATTCAGTCAAAAAATAGAAATCACACCTTTGATAGACGGGTTAGACTCTTGGAGGTCCTTACATCAATTCAAGCTCCAAATTAAGGTTCGGTAATGAGAAACAAATTTCCCAACACTGCACATCAGCTACTAGTTCTGAGTTTGATGGATTTATGCTTGGGAGATACATGAAGAAGGGGGTAGTTCTAGTCATTTTGTGGGGGTTGTTTTATTCCCTAAAATCTACCACATTCACACAGTAATGAACATAAGAATGATAACGTGTTTCCAATTCACATTCACATAGTAATGAACATAAGAATGATAACGTGTTTCCAATTCTAATTTATGTGCATACATAGGATTGCCAATTTATAATTAATAAGTGTGTCTAATAAGGCAGGATAACTTCGTTGAGGTCTGATATACAAGATGTTACAGTTTCATCTTGCTTCAGTTTAGAGTTAGAGGGAAATTTCGTCCATGTTTTGCACTTGGAGAAAACTCAAGAAAATTGTCATATGGATAGAATGATAAATTCTTAGGTTATGAGGACTTCATTCCTATTATATGGCATGTTTCAACAAGAAGCTATAGTAAAATAAGTAGCAAAATTAGGTCCATATACATATGGATTTATTGATGGACAAATTCCTATATCTTATTGTCCAAGAATATTGTATAAATTCAATTGTAGAGACGTTCTATAACTTATAAATTATAGACACATGTGGTGACCAACACCTTAGTGCAAATCTTTCCCTAAAGATAATTACCCTACTCAATTCATTGATAACATCATTGATAAATGCACCAAAAATAAAATATTTTTATTTATGGATGGTTTTTTCTATTACAATTAAATTAAGATCCATCCTAAGGACCACCAAGAAATTGCATTTATATATCCTTCGGGCACATTCTCTTATTAGAAGATGCATTTTAGACTTAAAATGCTACAGCTAGTTTTTACCAGGCCATGCCAAGTATGATCTTGATATATTTAGTAGTCGAATTGGGGACCTAACAATAATAGTTGTCACCATAATATCCACAACACAATGAAAAAGTAGTGGTGGTTAAAAATTCCATGGATAAAAAAATTCAATGGATAGTGAACACAAATAAATAAATTGACATGTAATGTCATTTTTGGGTTTATGTGTGTAATAAATATTGATCAAGACTACTATGGGGTTTAATCCATTTCTTGTTGAACATGTGGTGGAAGTTATTCTATTCCTTTAATCCAAAATTCCTTCTCTAAAATTGTACATAGAGCACTTGCTTGACACAATTTCTCTAAAAGAACATGAGATTTATTTCAAACTTCACATGAACTGTAGGAATGCAACCCCTATGAACAAGGCACACAAGAAACATGTGATGGAACGTTATTACTTTAACATACCCAACCATCCTTGTAACACCATTGAGGTGATGGAACACCCATGTTACGTATCTGATACCAATTATGTCATTTATGTCTAATTCTAACCATGAATTTCATACAAATTAACATACCAAAATTAACACATATAGTGGCCCAAATGATCATATGCAATTGTTTCTAACATGAAACCATTCATAACATTTTAGGTAGTCCATTCACATTCACATTCATACACAGTAAATTAAATAGTATGCAAACACAGAATTTGACATGGATTTAGATCCTTTCAATGGTTGACTACTTGGAGTAGTGAAGTACTCTTGTTTATCATTATTTTGACACATATTTTGAGGCATGGAGGCCCTACATGCACATTGTAGTAGAGAACCAGCCTTATTTCATGGAGTTGGGAGTTGGCTTTTCTATGTAAGAACATGATTCTATGTTGTGACACATTGTTGAGGTTTCTGTCATCCACGGAGATGGATATAACACCATTTAACCCTTTTCTTCCCTATTTTGTATTCCAAATTTCACTGTGCCTTCCTTCTTTCATTTATTTTTTCAGGTTTATAAATGGAAAATTTGAGGCCAGTGCAAAAATGTAAATTGAAGGTACACAATAGGCACCTTGTTCCTGATGTAAAGAATATTCACACCTTTCAAATCTAAGTTATTGTCACCAAAAGTCTAAGTTATTGTCAGTAAAATTCTAGTGTATATTAAAAAAAGTACAACTTTACCAATGTGGGGAAGGACAAAAATCATATTCATCATTAGGTTTCGACTTTTTTCCTCCAAGTTGAACTGAGTTTGATTTATACTTATTTTTAAGTAGATGAATATATAGTTTTTTATAAAGAACTAAAAAAATGCAAATAGGAGGTAGACTATGAATTTTTGATCAATTCATATTCTATATCTCTAGAACAACTATGCCAAAATTCTTTTATATTTGTCTTATATTTTTTTTTCATAGCATACATTTGGATTAAACTATTAGAGACAATGATACAACATATTAACCAAGAAAAGTAAATGAATTGGCCTTGGTATCTGTGTGCTCAAAGGAAATCCAACATGTGTTGCATGTTGTCTTTATCATGGAATAGTATTGAGGACAAATGTTGGTTCATAAATTGAGAACCATTGCCAATGGAAGATTGTTGTGTTGGGAAAGGAAAGGATGCATTAAAGTGCTCAATTTCTAGATCCATTACATATTTAAAATATGTGGAATTACCCTAAGTTTGGAATGGAATATCTAATCATTGAGTTATGGATGAAAAAGATGGAGAGATGAATATTACTAATTCTATTCTATTAAGATTGCTTTAGCTGAGTGTTTCCAATATTAATGTGTGAGAAGTTTAAACTACAAATGGATATCTCCAAATGAATCCTCAACCTAAAATCCTTTGGTAGTGGCCTAGAGTGATGATTAGGATTCACAAAGACAAAAACGAGTGGACTAGAGTGAGTTGGAGAACTATATGCTCTTCTGATAATGGAATCATCATGGCTCTTCTAATAATGGAATCATCATGGAGTATAGGAGGAACTAGGGAAAGGGATATGCATAATGGGTTTTTCATCTTTGCAAGGATAGAGCATCAAGGAAGTAAAAGCATTAGGGTTGGAACTAGTTTTAGGGTTAAGGTTACTAAATTCTATAAATATATGTTTCTTGTTAAATATTCGTTCAATGTCTAAGGAATGGAGAAACTATTCATCTAGTTAAGTGATATCAAACATACCTACTTCAATAAGAAAAATATATATTAACTTAATTACAAGTAGTCATTCAAGATATTTGATTTTAAGTTGGAGAAAAGTATTGGCGAAAACATAAATTTTTTTTGGCTAAATTTATCTAGGGCTTGATGAAACTATAACCACATTCACACCGGGTTAGATAAATAAACCAGTGAATAAAATCTGCTTTCCAAGGCCTAAAACAAGGTTTCCCATGTATTTATGATTGTAGGAGTATTTATAGTGGTATATTCTTCATTTCACTCCACATATATGATATACATACATATAATCTTATTGATACTGCCACTAGGATATACCTAGTCCTTCTAAACTACTTCGTATAAGGAGGCAATGTTCTTTAGTCATAGTTGGGCATGTTTAGAAGTAGGTAGTGATGCTCCATATCAATAAATTAAAAAAAACTATATAGGTTTCCACCATACATAGGTAATGGCATTTTTGTGTGGATCTAGAAGGTGTTTGTGGAGACTGTAGATTGCGATATAAGGTATCTAGTTATTGTTGTAGAGGAAAGTTTCCTATGGCTAGGGTTTAAGAGGCCATCAACATACTGGGGTTGAAAGAGAGATGCATATAGTTCTGCAAGTAAATGTAAACAAGTTTCAAAGATTAGAATGGTTCATACCTCATCCAAACGAGGTTTGATCCAAGCATCCCTTCAATCCTCTTCTTGCTCCTCTTGCTCCAAGAGACCTGCAAAATGAATTATACCTTCCTAAAACTAATATGACTAAATGTAAAGCAATGATAATCAAAGCAATATGAAAACCTAATCTAATTATCATAAACATCTGATCACAAACATAAGTATAACATACATTAGACAGTGATTTGGGAAGAAAAAGGACATCACATCTTTATTAAACATGGAAGATGTACAAATATACCTTCTCCAAGTCAGGCACGTCACGAAATCTTAATCTTGTTCTGCTTCTTCTCTTCTCCAAGGAACTCATCCTCCTAGCTATGCAACACATGAAGATAGCTTCTAGGGAAAAAGTGGGGGGAATGAGAGTCCCAATTCCTACAACATAACAATGTAAAAGTTCAAGTCTCCTCTCATGGACCTCTCTACCTCTATTTATATGTTTCTGAAGAGATAGGGTTGAAGAAAAAGTAGTTACAACCGAAAGAGTCAGTTTCATAACCACTCAAACTTCCCAAAAATCAAGAAACATCCATTTTTTACATGTATAGGACATATCCATGGGTTTCAATGGCAACAGTCACAAATGCAAAGCGATAATCACGGTCTGTAGTGATAATAGTCACGAATACAAAAGGATTCATGGGTTCACTTGCATAAAAGTCATGAATACAATAGTAATTTGGGGAATTCATGAGTAACATGAAGGGAAAGTCACGAGTACATAGGTGAAACATGCGAGTACCATGTAGGCCAAGTCGCGAACATGTCAAAGATGCTCATTTTAAGGGTACTTATGGGAATTTACAGACTTTGAAATCTTCTAGAAAGTTTTTTCTGACTCAGATACCTTTCCAACAGTGTAGAGAATAGGTTAAATGAAGTTACAAAACACTAGATATGCTTCCTCCAAGCTAGGTGTTTTTTCAGTGACTTTCATGAAGTGTCGTCATGTACGTGTTGACATGCCACAAAATCATGGGAATGTGGTCACATGTAGATATCTGTCATTCTGGTATATAACAGTTAGATCATTAGACAATTATTGGACCACACTTTGCAAAACAAGTTCTACATCCTCAAAGATTTATGAAATGTGAGGATCCATTTAGGGAGAGAGAGAAGGAGTCATTGTGTAATATTTACAATTGATCCATTCCTATTTTTGCTGTGCCTTCCCTTTGGGATTTCCATGCACTCCAAAGTGCATGCATTCCTATTTTTTCCCTTCCCTGCACTCCCAAAGTGCATGGATCCCAATTTTTTCCCAACGCTTCAAGGACCAGCCTTATGCACCTAACAGATTCGTCATGCCCCTAAGGCAAGTGAAAAAAGCACCATTGAATCTCTTGAGTCTTAACTAACCTCACTCTTGTGACTCACAAAGCCATGAGTCTGTGAGGGAAATAAGGATTGCCACCAGGCTTGGAATTTGACTTCAATTAAAACTTTTTTTCCATTCTAGAACTTATCTTACAGGTAGCTGTGAAACAAACCTATCATGGGTAACAATTAAGAAAGGTAGCGGTGAAACAAACCTATCATGGGTAACAGTTAAGAAAATATTTGAAATGTCAATTTGACGTCTATCCATTTAGATTTCGCATGATTAATTTTAATGCTTATCCGAAACTATAGCTTCTATGGGTTAGTGATATGTTATGTTCTGGGCTACTCGTTCTGTTTAATTTCAAACCCACAACCTGTTAACTTATCCAGATTTACGCTATCGGCGCCTCGAACGCTGTACACAATCTACAGAGGATTGGGATCCATTGCTAAACTCAAATTTGATAGGATATGGCTGTTGTGCAACGTCTTTATGGTTCCTTGTGATAATCGATAGTAAAGACCAGCTCAACGGGTGATAGATACATAAAAGAAAGCTCAAAGAGCTTGAAGAGAAGTGTTCTGAGCTCACTATAATTTTGATAATATGCAAAATGTTATGCAAACATAATATGTAAAACGTAAAATAATATACATTAAAATCATATATACATCATCAAATTTCCAATAGACATACACTTTTGATTTGAAATTCCAAGCCTATTGGAACTTTGTCTCTTTTATATGTCGATTCCAATGCAACATCGCCATGAGTAGGTGGAGCAGTCAAGCAAAGCTACCATTAATCAGCTTGTGACAAAACAATGATTGCTACCCCAAACTTATTGTTAATGATTAATCCAACATAAACTTAACACAGCAATTATTACTCTACATATTAATTTTCACCGTCTAACAAGAAAATATTGATTAACATTCTTGCCCTCAGTATATTGATGTCAAGGCAGGGTATCTGACAGTTTCATAATAGACTTTTGAGGTGAAAATTAAGCACCGTGGCAGAGTATTAAAAATAGACTTTTGAAGCGAATGTTAAGCACCGTGTCAGAGTATTAAATGTCCTTCAAGGTCCAAAATAGATTGGATATGCATTGCTTTATATCAATGGAAAATATTTGACCCTGATGTCAACCGACTTATGGCAATCCATATGTTGATGTTAAGGCAGGTTATATGATGGTTTTGTAATGAAATTTTGTGGAAAGATGACACATGCATGGTAGATAATTCAATTTGGTTTGGACGAATGATAACATTAGTTTCTCAGTGTCATTTTTCATGGCTACCAGCAATGTTACTATGGTGATGGAATCGGAGACAGAAAATGGATTCAGGAAGAGAAAGGCGTGCATCATAGGAGTAGGTATGAGTGGCCTCGTTGCAACCAAGTATTTACTAAATCTGAATATGGATCCAATGGTATTTGAAGTAAAAGGAATTGGAGGAGTGTGGAGGGAAACATTTGCGTCAATAAGGGTGCAGACTCCTCGCCCTGAATATGAATTCACGGATTTTCCATGGCCAAACCATGTTACTGCCGAACACCCCACTCACTCTGAAGTTATGGACTACTTCCAGAGCTATGCCATGCATTTTGGATTGCTGGAACACATTCACTTCAAATTCATAGTGATGGAGGTTCGATATATTGGCCAAGAATGTTTGGAAAAGAAGCTGGAACATGTTGGATTATGGAGTAAGAATGGAGGGCCATATGCAGATAGTGCAGTTTGGGATGTGGGTGTGCAGAAAAGCAATGCAGAATCGATAGAGGTAAAGAAGGAAAAGAGTATAAATCAATAGGTTTGCTTATTGGGTTTTTTCTTGAGAAGTCCAACAATTGATTTTCTATTCGGGGATTTAAATACCTCTACAATGATCAGGCATATAGATTGTTCATATGTCCAGGGATTTAAATGCCTTTAAAATATTTAGGTATTAAGATTAGAATTACTCAGTGTTCACGTATCCTTGTAAACTCCAGTCCCATAGGAGACTGGTCTTGTTTTTCTTGTTAAGAAATGGTGATTATCATTCTTAAGGCATATACAGTATTATTGTATGATGTATAGTTTTGCAATTGATAATTCTCTTTTTTCTGACATGGGTGGGAAAATGACTAATGATAGAATTGAATAACAGCTAGACATGACATAAAATTGGATGTAGCTTGGGTCCAGGTTGAGAGGAATGATTGTTACCTTTCTCACCTATGATCAATTTTTGTAAGAGACACGATCCAAAAAGAGACATGATGCTTTTGTTGAGTCCTTATGTATTGACTATGTAATGATTGAGTGGATTATGTAACTCTGGCCATACCTTGATTCTCTGGAATAGCAGGTGTTAGGCATATTTCCCATTGGGTATAGTTAGGGTGAACCACCATTTAAAAAATTTGTCCATTGAATGTAGCTTGGGTGGTTGGGAGGAATGATCGTTACCCTTCCCACCTATGTTTAATTCTTGTAAGTGACATGGTGCTCTTGTTGAGCTCCTATGTAATGATTGAGTGGATTATGTAAATTTGGCCATTCCTTAATTCTACAAAATAGCAGGTATTGTCATATTTCCCGGTGAATATAGCCCTTTAACAAACAATGAACCACCATTTAAAAATAAAAATAAAAACAAAAACATAAACATTAGAACTCAGACATAGGTGGGAAAATGACTCTTATGTCAGAATCGAATAACCGCTAGAGATAAGGCCTCAGGCATGCATAGTCTGAAATTTTTTTTATGGCAGGGGCAGTAAAGTAATACTTTTTCCCATTTTATCAAAAAAAAAAAATTCCTATGTGAACAAGGAAGCTGCATTTCTAAACTTGAATTTACAGGGCTCTCTGCTAGTCTTTATATTCAATACATCCTATCTATCCCATCTGGATTCAATAAACCATTACACCTACATAGGAACATACCAACTGATAATAAATTCCTCATCTCCATCTCAGGTGTAAAGCACCTCCTTGATTGGGTGCAAGAAAGTTTCATTTTACGTAATCCAGTAGAGTTTTCTACTGACCGGTGTTTGTTTTTGTTGGTTTATCATCCAGTGGCATCGTTTTGATTTTCTAGTCCTGTGTATTGGTAAATATGGGGACCTGCCCAACATCCCATCATTTCCTCCAAATAAAGGCCCAGAAGTATTTCAAGGAAAAGTCTTACATACCATGGATTACTCAGTCTTGGATGAAAAGAGTGCTTATGAGCTGATCAAAGGAAAAAGAGTTGTAGTTATTGGATCCCAGAAATCAGCAATGGATTTTGCTGTGGAATGTGCTGATGCGAATCGAGGTATGTTAAACATTACAAATATGATTCAGCTTGTGTTTCTGTTCATTCAATTCAATTTTTATGGTGCTACTAATGGGTTTTCTCTAATTCTTGGGAGGAGAAGATGGTCATCCTTGTACAGTGGTCTTCAGAAGAGCACACTGGGCAATTATTTCCTTCATGATCTTGGGATTGCCCTTGCAACTTTTTTATAATACACATTTTGCGCAATTCTTACTAGAAAGGCCTGCTCAGGGTTTTCTGCACAGCATAATATGGCACCTATTTAAACCACTGGTATAGTTTTCAAAATTTGATTGGATGGCTAGCTTTTGAAAGCATGAATAAAAAATCATGGACAGAATTTAAACTAATTTATAAAAGCTGTTGATGGTTTTTTTGCCATTGATTCGAGGAAAAGAGCTCTGCAAATGGTCGGTGGATGGTTGAAGGTTTTTCAAAGTCTGTGCAGGTCGGTGGAGTCCCATCAGCAACAATCGAGATGGTTCTTGCTCCTCCTCGGGGGGAGAGGGACCGTGGGAGTCCGGAAGATGTGGCGGTAGAGACAGCCACAATGGGATCAGATAAGGACAAAGGAAAAACAGTATTCAATGCCCAGACAAATGCCAAAGACGGGGAAGGATGCAGTGGAACAAGAAAAGAGGAAGTCATTAATCAGTGCACAAGAAGGATGGGACGATGTGTCCCAAAATCCAATACGGTCCCGCGACTACAGATCAACTCAGATAGAGTCAAGGAGGAGATCCAATACATGAAGGAAAGGGCCCTCATAGGCAAATTTGTGGGGATCTGGCCCACTGAAAAAATGTTGGCGGGCTGGATAATCTCAACATGGAAACCCCAAGGCCATTATGACCTCTAGCTAGGAGCTAAAGGCTTCTTTACTATCATATTCTTCAATGAAGAGGACATAACTAAGATATTCGAGAACAGCCCCTACTTCTTCAACTCGGCAGGTCTGTTCTTGAGACCCTGGAAAGAGGGATTCAACCCAAATAAAGAAAATCTGACCATCGCTCTAGTTTGGATTAGATTGTACTCCCTACGTTCGGAATATTGGAAGGAAGAAATTCTTATAGACATAGGGAACACCCTGGGGACCTTCATCAAAGTCTCTGAACAAACGAGACACAGAAAATACATCTCGTTCGCCAGGATATGCATCTACTTGGACATCTCAAGAGATCTACCGGGTGGAATAGAACTAACATGGGAAGATGAGGAATGGTTTCAATCCATAGACTATGAGCAGATCCCATTCAGATGTAGGCACTGCCATGAACATGGGAATTTGTTCAGAGACTTCCCCCAAATCAAGAGATTAGGCGGGAAATAAGAGAAAGATCAATTGGATGCGGAAGGTTTTACCAAAATCCAAAATAAAAAGAGGCAAGCCTGAAAGACTTCGGGTCTTGATGTCCACAAACGGGTGCAAACCAAGAACCGGTTCGCAACCCTTCAAGAAGATCAGTCATTAAAAAAGGCCATGGTTCAGACTACAGCTTCACAAGACAAAAACCCAGGCATACTTCAAGAGGAAGAGGACAAAGAAACACCAGGAGAGTCCAAGATTCAAGCCTCATTGGTTTCCCCCTGTATTAAGTCAGCGTCCCTGGAGGGCTGTTCCTTGATCTGGCCTAAGGAATCCCGTGTAGATCCTGGATCAGGGGATGGCGTTTCAGAAGACATGGAGGTAGGAGATCTAGACCTTGACAGAATAGAAGCAGCCTGCTCTGATCAAGAACCAACAAAAATTCCTCCGCAACAAGTTTCTCTTCTAGAGAAAGCGATCATTCAAGCCAAGACTGCAAATACCCTAGGAGTAGTAACAGAATCCCTCAAAGTCACAGATGGGAAAGGGAAAGACTCAAAAAAAGACAAAAAGAGGAAGACCAGGCAATATCCAGAGAATCAAAGCTATAGGAGAACAACTGGTGGCTTCAAGGCAGTATCCAACCATAGATGCAGCCCTTCCCCCCCCCCCCCAATTAATTCCTTCTCAATGCAGATTACAACCTGAAACATCAGAGGTTGTAACAGCANTACTGAAAAGAAGAATAGATAGGGATAACTCAGGGATTATCTTCCTTCAAGAAACTAAATGCTCGGGAGAAGAGTTAGCAAAGACAACCCAAAAGGACTGGAAGGGATGTGAATCGATTGCCATTGATGCTAGAGGAGCGGCGGGGGGGCTGGGTATCCTATGGAATCCCCACATAGTGACCTTATCAGGGTTTCTTACCACCACCTTTTCTATTTCAGCTGAGTTCCACATTCTCGGCACCAGAACTCAAGGATTCATATCCAATGTCTATGGCCCTTAGAAGGCAGACCAGAAGCAGGCTTTTATAGAGTCTATCACAGATCTAAAGATCCTGGCTCATAACAGAGCATGGATTTTTGGAGGTGATTTTAATTTGATAAGGAATCTTGACGAAAAAAAAAGGTGGTATCCGTAGCTTAAACTTGGCCAGCACTCTTTTTAATAACACCATCTCTGACCTGGATCTGATTGATGTCAGAACATCCAATGGTATCTTCACTTGGAACAACAAACAATCAGGGGACAAAGGCATCGTCTGCAGACTCGACAGATTTCTGCTGTCTGAACTGGTCATGATAGCTGGAGGAAACATCAGAGCGGTTGTCCTCCCAGTGGCCGGTTCAGATCATTGGCCCATAACTCTGGAATGGGTTAATGCGGGAGTCCACCCTCGAAAGCCTTTTCATTTTGAAAAATTCTGGATCCTCCATCCTGACTTCCAAGAGAAACTCAAAGATTGCTGGGCAAACTCACCCCCTCTCAGAGGTACCCGCATGTTTCAGTTCCAACAAAAGTTGAAACACCTCAAAGAGCGCATCAAACAATGGAACAAGTATTCCTTCGGAAATATTTTTCAAGAAAAGCAGGTTTTAGAGACCAAGATCTAGCACCTCTAGTCCCAAGTTATTCTCAATAGTTACACCGAGGATTTGAGGCTTCAGGAAAATACCCATTGCAGGAATTCAATCAAAGAGAGAGACAAGAGGAAATCTATTGGAGCCAAAAATCCCGCATCAAGTGGCTCCAAGAAGGGGAACGTAACACCAGTTTTTTCCATAAAGCGACTATTCAACACAGGCAGGGCAACAGGTTGGACAAACTGAAGAAGGATGGGAGCATAGCTGAAACCCAAGAGGAATTGGAGAACACTCTTAACCATTACTTTGCTAACCTCTTACAAGAACCAGACAGACACAGGGAGGAAGCTCAAAGAGAGGTTCTCAGACACATTCCCAAATTAATCACGGAGGACCACAACAAAGTGCTTGGCAAAGCCATTGAGATGTCAGAAGTTGAAATGGCGGTGACCCAAATGGCTAAAGACAAAGCACCGGGCTCTGATGGATTCACTTCTAATTTTTTCCATGCAGGCTGGGATTGGCTGAAAGAAGAAATTTTAGCCCTAGTGGAGGACTCCTGGATAACGGGGAATATCCTCAAAGCTCTCAGCTCAATTTTTTTGGCTCTCATACCAAAAGAAAGTGGCACTGAAGACCCTGGAAAACTCGGACCAATCGCGCTATGCAATGCCATCTACAAGATTATCTCAAAGGTAATCACTAACCGGTTGAAGCCTCTCCTTCCTCTTATAATTTCCCCGGAGCAAGCTGGCTTCATGGAAGGAAGACAAATCTTGGATGGCATCATCTTAGTCCATGAAACCATCCACTCCCTCAAAGCAACCAAGACTCCAGGTATGCTTCTTAAACTTGATCTTTCCAAAGCCTACGATAAATTGAATTGGCATTTTTTGGAAGGAATCTTAAAAGCGTTTGGCTTTGCGGATGATAGGGGGATCCTTTATCTCCATTCCTCTTTATAATTGCGGCTGAAGGACTTGGAAGACTGATCAAGAATAGGCGAGTAGAGAATAAAATCCGTGGCTTGTCCTTAACGGAAGGAATGGACCCACAAACCCATCAACAGTTTGTGGATGATAATATGCTAATGGGTCCATCCTCGGTACAAGAAACTAGGGGAATTAAAGATTGTTTGAATACATTTCTCGAAGCTAGTGGCCTTGAAATCAACAAGGAGAAATCTCAAACTTACTTTTTCAACACCCCCAGGATCACTAAGCGAAACATCCTAAGAATTTTGGAATTTCAGGAAGGAATCCTCCCTTCTAAGTATTTAGGTGCCCCGATGGTAGAATCTACTATCAATCAGGTATCATGGAAAGAGCTGATGGACAAGATTAACAAAAAGCTCAGCCTTTGGACCTTCAGAGCCCTTAATTTTCCAAGTAGACTTATCCTGGTGAAATCGGTCCTGCAAGCGATGCCAATGTACCTCTTCTCAGTTTTGGCTGCCCTGAAAGCCATCATCAAACAAATTAGGAATATTTAGAGACAATTCCTATGGGGGGGCACTAAAGATATTAGAAAATGGCCCTTGGTGGATTGGCAAACCATCTGCACTTCGAAGAGTTTAGGAGGATTGGGCCTCAGAGATCCACTGGATAATAATAAAGTCATGAGTGCTAAGATCTGGTGGAGATGGGTGAACTACCACGAAGAACCGTGGGCCAAAATGGGGCATTTGAAATATGCACCCCAATGGCCACATCAATCCTTGGTCAAGTTTGGGGAAGATCCCCCTAGATCCAGCATTTGGAAAACAGCTCAGGCAAACCGCGGGTTGGTGCAAAAACACAGTTTCTAGGAAGTAAGGAACGACCAAAATGCAAGATTCTCGAGTGAAGCTCTAAACCAGGAACCAACTATCTCATGCGGGGAAGACACCCCTCTCTTACACTCTTTCCTTCAAAACAATGCAATGGCTAAGGTGGCGGACTTCTGGGATCATAACATTACTGACCAGAGGGTCAGAAGATGGAAGGACAAGCGATGGTGGCAAGACAAGGCACCAGGGGAAGACTTAGATAACTTCCTAGCAGATCTCTCCAAGAAAAAATTCTCCCTAAGTGATGAACCAGATAAGCTAATGTGGGGATACTCAACCTCTGGCAATTTCAACCCAAAAGAAGCCATAGGCTTGTTAACGGAAACCCTCATTGTCATCCCAGAAGCCAAATGGATTAAAATCTGGAAGGGTGGGTGGTGGCCCAAAGTTTCAATCTTCTGCTGGTTGGTTATCAAACGCCGCATCCTAACCTGGGACAACTTACATGTCAGAGGTTTTGTTGGGCCATCCCGTTGCTGCATGTGCAAGGAGAAGGATGAGACTATAAATCATTTACTGGATGAATGCAGGTTGCTAATTCTTTATGGGAGAGGGGGGCGACCATCTTTAGAAGAGACCATAGATACAGGGGAAGACCAGACCTAACCATTGTCGAGTGGCCCACCAATAGCTTCAAAAATAAAATTGTGAACCGTTTATGGGAACTTTTCCCTGGCTTCACAATTTGGGAAATATGGAAGACAAGAAACAAACAAATATTTGAGAACAAATCTAGAAAACTCGAGGAGATGTGGAACTCCATTATAATCCATATGAAAGAAACTATCACTCTGCAACCTTGGACGCAGGAAGAATTTAGTGCGGCAAGTAACGAGCGGAGTATTTTGAAGGCTTTTGGGTTTGAAGAATTACCTCCAGACAATTCAATTGCTCGCCTGAGACCAGTGCACGTCTCCAGCCCGTTGCTCTGGACCCCTCCTCCCTTTGGAACCTTCAAACTCAACTTCAATGGTACTGTTGAAGGTAATCCAAGTCCAGCTGGATATGGAGGAGTAATTCGAAACTCGAGGGGCTGCATCCTCAGCCTGTTCTGGGGGTCAATAGGGACTAACACGAATAACATGGTCGAGCTAGAAGGGCTAATCAATGGCCTGACCTGGGCTAAGCAAACCGGAAAACTTCCGCTGGTGGTGGAAGGGGATTCCCAAATCATTATCAACACAGCTCACAAACTCCAAGTAGGATCCCTCACGACCCAAGTCTCCAAAAACTGGAGATGGGAGAGCAGATTATCAGACCTCCGACAGATCCTCGCAGGAGAGGAAGCCCTTCTACTAACTCACGTTAAGAGGGAAGGGAACAGGGTGGCGGACGCCATGGCTAATTCAGGGGTGGAGAGTGAGTTTTGCTTTCATGCAGAGAACAAGAAGGACGGAGGAAAAACTCAGCAAATCTAGAGTGGTTGTTCTAAGGTGGCGGAGGAAGACGTGCGGCAAAATGAATCACGCTCTGCATGCAATGGACAGATGGCCCCGATCTAAGGGGAGGTCCGAAGACGGAGAGTCGTCACATCAGCAGGGCCCACCACAGCTGGATCGACGTTCGTGGCCGTATATGGGCGTCATCGTCCGCCAGCTGGGGCTCGATGAGGTTTGTCCCAGCATACGACCTATCTGCCTGAACATGCGGATCTTTTTCATTTTTCGTCGCTCAACACGTGGCCATTGTACGATGCACGTGGCTCCAGCACATGACAGCCTCCATAATAGATGGAATGATCGGACTCACATTCTCTGCGAGGGTGGCCATAAAGACAGACTCGTGGGAAGGAGAAATTTTAAAGGAGCAGGTAATGCTTTTGACAGGAAGCTTTATGGTCTGGAAGTTATGAAGGAGGGCCGTATCCATTGGCATGCCGTAAATCTTGAAGCTGTGAATCGCCCGCAGAGGATGAGAGATCGTCCTGAGCATGCCGAGTTGCAGAGCATCATGACAAGTTCAAGGATTGTAAAGGAAGGTGATCGCAGGGGCAGATCCTTGGCGGTGGAAAGTCCTATTTATATCCATAGTTGCACGGGTACCGCTCCCAGGATTTTGGTAACCCGTACCCGACGTTTCCCCGCTCCTGGGAGCTTGGGAGCTGGTACGAAACATCCCCTTTTTGATGGGAGCTTCCTTGGGAACTTGGGAGCTTTTCAGGAGCTTTTTGGGAACTTGCTTTTGTCGCTCCCTTTTCATTGGGAGCTTGTAGAAGCTCCTTGTCTATTTGCGAGCTTCCAGAAGCTCCCAAACAGACGGGGAGCTTCTACAAGCTCCTGACCATGCGGAGGCCAAAATCATAAGAAAAGTGTTGAAAATCAATTGAATGATTCAAGTTTATTGTGTCAAGAAATCACCAATAACAAAAATTTCAATTGAATCTATCAATAATGCAATTTTTTTATTTTCAAGGTTATATAAATAAAGAGGGCCCACACTTCTTAAATGTTTAAATCCATTCACACTCAATATACGTTGCAAGTGTACTTAAGTGATTATACATGAATTTTTTACAATACTAAGATATTGAACTAGTTTAATTCATATCTCAAATGATTATAGCTAGATTATGTTATTCATACTGACTTATATAGCAATTTAGGATCATAAACCATATCAAATTCAAGATACCAAAAGATTTGAAAGTTTGTTAGTTGAACTTAAAACAATCAAGTTCATTCAAATTAGAAGTAAGTAGTAGTTACCATAAAAAAAAATGCAGAGGCACCCAAATACTAAGAACTACTAGGAGCAATGTGAGATTACAGTGAGATTTGTATAATGTGGACCTAAAGGAGTGAGCAAATTTAAAAAAAATGAATTTCATGACACTACTAGAGGATTAAGAGGATAAAATAGTTTAAGCTATGAAATTAATCAATTATGTATTTTTTAACTTTATTTTTTTTAATATATTTTAAAAAAATTAATATATATTATTGTCGCTCCTAACCCTATGTTTCCTGCAAATTTGGGCGAAGCTTCTAGCCGTATCAGATACTCATGTCTGCATACCTGATGTACCCGCGTTCCAGAAACTTGTGCAACATAGTTTATATCTATTCGTCAGAGGCTCTGTTCACCCCCATTAATCTTTTCTCCCTCCTGTTTCTATTTCCTGCTCATTTGAAAGACTGCGCAATGCCCAGACTGTGGAGGGTAAGAACCAAAGCGAGAGGTCATAACTGAGGGAGCAACCTCAGCGAGGCCTCTGCTGATGCTGAGGCTGAGCCAATGCCCCAGGCTTCCGCTCCTTTTAATTGGGGTGATCAATACTTGTCTGAAACATACCCGGCGGTGGACGCTTGCATTGCTATCATGGAAATCGATCTCCTTAGGGAGTTTGAAACGATTATGGGATGCCCCCTAGTCCCCAATCCATTTTGGTCTACGCGCATCTTGCTTGCTCGCGACATTCAAGCCAAAATTCAAACTGTACAAGGCATCCGTGAGGCGTTGGAAACCATCCGCCGTGGACAACAGGAAAGTGCGGCAGGTTTCCACCTTTTGGAACAGATAACGCAAAACATGCTGACAAATCCAGAAGCTGTGCCCGAGAATCCGGGGATCACCCCTGTTAACTCTCCAGCCACGCATCCCAGGGAGGAGTTCCCAGGCAATCAACTTAGCGACACTGGCCATTAGCTGGTAATGCGGTCCGAAGGTTGCTGGCCTTGGTTTGGCACGCGGAAGGTTCCCATGCCTCGGTATTTGATATTTTGATTATTATCAACTGCTATCTTTGTTAAAGGCCTCAGTGCCTCTCTGCTTTCCTTTGGGTTTGTAATAGGCATCGTTTCTATTTGGTTGGCCATCTGTGGTCTGACCGGGATTTAGATTTTTTGTTTCCTGTGTATTGAGAACCAGGCATCCTCAAGCCTGCTTCTCCTTTTGTTTCTGCAAGCAACATCCGTCTCTTTGGGCTGCATGCCATGTTTTTTCGACCAGAAGATCAGCCTCTCTTTGTAACATTTTTGTATCATAATAGAATCTCTTACTTATAAAAAAAAATAAAAATTGTAAAAGCTGAGTTAGAGATCTACTTTTTAAAGACTGTTAATGTGGATGAAGTTTTGTACTTAATGCTGACCAATCCAAAAATATGTCAAAGATTCATATAAACTAAGGAAATTAAAAATTCTGCATCAACATAATAGAAAAGGTTCTCTGTTTATTTTACAGTAGAGGTGGGGGTGGATCCATCCACTCTTTCAATTCCGTATAACAGTGCTTTGAATCTGGATCATGCATTATATACATTGAATATGAAGTCTAGCACAGAGCCAATACACCTGAAGTTGCGAAACTCCAAGGTGAGGGTTTAATTAGAAATCCACGGACTCTTCTGTGATGGTGTAACAGTGTATTGAATCTGTAGGATGAATTCTGTAACGTATTGAATATGAACAGTAAAACCATTAAAATTTGTTTTTATATACAGCACAAATCTAAATTATACACTTGAAGTTGCTCAGGTAGAGAGTTAGCCCATGGACTCTTATATGCTAGTGTTACAGTTTATTTAATCTAGATGGTGTTTTTATTTGCAGAAATGGGCAATCTTCAAGTTCATGGAGCTTTACCTACATTGGAAACTTCCCTTGAGAAAGTATGACCTTGTTCCAGATCACAGCTTTGTTGAGGAGTTCTCTTCTTGCAACCTTTCATTATTTCATCGTAATTTGTTCTCAAGAGCAGAGGAAGGCTGCATTCTTTTTCGAAAGTCTCCCAATTGGAGTTTCTCCCTTAAGGGGGTTGTACTAGATGATGGAACAGAGGTAGAAGCTGGCCTTGTGGTATTTGCTACTGGTTATGATACTGAAAAGAAACTCAAAACCCTACTTCCAGAACCTTTTTCATATGTTCTCGAGAAATCAGCTAGTGTAGTTCCTTTATACAGGTATGGTTACTTCCTGCTTTTTGTTAGCTTCTCTGTATTTTCTTATGCTAACTCAATGGAGGGAAGAAACTGTATAATAAATCATAAGCATAAAGAAGAAGTTCATGTGACCCTCAAAGCCTAAATCACTTTCATCTTCTGACAATGAACAAACAGGGGGCTCATCCATCCACACATTCCTCATATGGCAATTCTTGGCTATTCGGAAAGCTTATCAAATTTGTATTCTTCTGAAATCCGTTGTCGATGGCTCTCCTATTTTTTGTCTCGCAAATTTGTCCTTCTGAGCTTGAAGGAAATGGAAACAAATATAGACAATCACTTCCAGCATTGGAAAAAAATTACACCCTTCTACTGGAAATCCTGCCATGCGGCTTTTCATATATATGGGATAATGATAATCTTTACAGAGACATGGGATGGAATCCAATGAGAAAGAAGAATTGGTTTTGTGAGCTCTTTTCTCCGTACAGTAATCTTGACTATAATCTTTACTATCCAGAGATGTAGATCATATTGGACAGTATCAACTAACTAATAAGACTTGACTGGGGTTGAGGGCAGGAGCTAGCTTGGGATTTGATTTGATGGTTACTGTGAAAGAAATCCAGATTGGAATCTCTTACAACTTTGCTACTAATTATATTCCCATTGATTAGGTTTTATTCAGCATTATTGTTTTATATCCAACATTAAAGTGGTTAACAAATCTTGCAGCTTCTCATTAATCTTTTGTAATTTTCAACTTTAGCCACTATTGATATGATAATCTGTCCCTTCTTGTAATTAATAAAAAAATTAATATTGAATTTCACTCTCAATTCTCGTGATTAAAAATTTAATATTGAGAAAAAACTCTCTAATAAAATGCTATACAATTTGATGTGTTTTTGGGTTTGGCGTAAATTAGTGCATGCAATATACATCAGACAATATTTTCTCTTCTACTTCAAGCTCTTGAATGTTTTATTCAAGCATTCAGGTATAAATGTTACACCATTTATGCATAATCTAATACATAAATAAAGCGCTGCAGTTTTATTCTGTTGAATTTTTCTTTATTCTTCGGGTGATTCAATTCATTAAATAGCATGCTGGAGATGTTGTTATAAAGAGACAAAGACATGGTGTATTTTTTAGCATTGGATTCCAAATTATAACATTTTTTTATTTTATTTATGATGATGTAAATGTTACAAGTCGGATATAAATGGTCTGGGATGACCGAATGTATTGTATATACTTTTTTATATTTTATGCAAAATCTTTCTTGCACATGAAGAAAAATATAGAAGAGGTGAGTGACTATGATTCCACAAGAGGTGGGGTGAAAAGGGTTCGAAGGGGGGAATGACCATAGTGACTGATTAACTTAAGTTATTATTTCTAGTTAAGAACCTTATGTAGTAAGTTCACTCTAAGTTCTATACAACCATGGTTATGAGAGGGGATTAATTTACCTTTATTGATTATATTATCCTAAGACGGGATTAGAAGGGGAAAGTGGGATCCTCATGAGTACAACATGGCAAGTTGACAACATGCATATATGTGTTGGAGATTGAGTTCAGCTAATCATCCATTCTAGCCATCATTTCAAAGAAAATGGCTCACCATCTTGGATGTTGGTACTTGAGAGAGGAGAAACTAGGGCCACCATACTTTCTTATGACAATGACCCTAGAAAACTAGTTCTAATGGGCTTGGTGCCCTTGTGAGTGAAATCTATCCTACAATTGGGATCCATCGGGTTTGAACATGAAAAATCCCTCCTTGGCATGTGCTAGAGCATTGGAAAGGAATGGGGATAACCTCAGGGGTTGTGGTGGAAAGAAGAATGTCCCATTCCTTGTGTTATGCAAGTTGATGGGGTATGACTGCTAGTGGAATTGGACAAATGTTTCTACACCAGAGGGTTTACTGAGTGTGGCTTGTAGAAGAACTGAGAAAGATTCACCCTTGTGGATTGATAGACCTAACTTGGGGTGACCTCTATCAGAGAAGAAACTAGTTTGACATAGTGCCTACAACTGGGACGAACGTACTTCATTTGTAGCCAATTGGAGGACCTTTAAAGACAAGTTTCTGAATTGTGAGTGAATTCCATGGTTAATTTTAATTGTTATGCTTTTATTTAAATTATTATTTATGAAAATGTTTATGTGCACGAATTTGCTAACCATGAATTGGATACATCTATGGTACATAATTTAGATGAGGATTTTAGTACACACTTAAGGTTTAACAATATTTCAAGTATCAATATGTTTCAAAGAAATCAATCCAAAGCTATAAAATAGTTCAAAAGAAGCCATATAAAGAAGAATTCACAGAATTATCTCACGTGTGTGTGTATGGAAACATGATCCTTTGGATTAAGGAATAATGTAAAAAAGTACTAGAGACATCTTTGAGTCCAAAAGACAATTTCAGTTGTCCCTTAAAATTGCACTTATACATGCACTACTATCTTAATGAAGTTGTGCATCATGCCTATTTTTTTATGGCTATGTTTGTCTTTTCTTATTTCCATACTTGTAATGGTATCAAAGCATGACTACCTATTGTCCGCTCCGACCTGTCCTCCTTCATTTTTCTCCAGTCTACTACCTTCGCACATTGTATATTCGCCAAAGTTGCATCCATCAACCAGAGTCTTTTTGTTATGCAACCAAGTCCCAGAAATAGCATAAAAAGAGCATAAATAGACAATAAGAGAGTAATCCACGCCTTAACAATGAAGAACATAGATAAATATCAATCCTCTTCGAGGGAGGAACCTCCTTACACAATGTATTGAGTACACAACACAAGATAAGATACAATGATGACTAAAATGAGAATATCTCCTTCCTATATATAGGAGACAAAGGTGTACAATAACAACTAATAGACCCAAGTCAACATAATAATATGTAATGCACCACAATATATGTGGTAATGTGCCATCATTAAAGGATTAACATGCCCCTCCCCTTCAAAAAGTGTTATCCTCAACGTTGAAGTAATTCTGGATGTTTTTGTATAAAGGACTCATCTTCCCATGTTGAATCTTTTGCGGGTAAGTTCTCCCATTTAATGAGATACTCTGGAAATGATTGATTTAGAAGCTGTCTAGTTTTTATTTCAATTATTTCTTCAGGCTCCAAGATGATTTTTCCTTCCCCATCAAAAGCCGGTAATATTGTTTGAACTAGTAGCTTGTGCTTACCTTCTTTAAATAGGAAACATGGAAAACTGGATGGACTCGTGAAGATGCAGGTAGTTCCAAATTGTAGGCCATACTGCCAATCTTTTGTAACACCTTGTAGGGACCGTAGAATTTAGTTGATAATTTATTATCCTTCTTGGTGTTCTTTAGGGACATCTGTTTGTATGGTTGTAGTGTTAAAAACACCCAATTCCCCAAATTAAAGCTTTGTTCACTCGATGTTGATCTGCTTGTGTTTCATTCGGTTTTGTGCTAGATCCAGGTTGTCCTTTAAGAGTTGAAGAAATCGTTGTTGATGCTTCATGTGTTCCTCCACTGCTTGAACCTTAGAGGAGCCTCTTAGTGAAGATGTGATGGATGGTGGATGATAGCCATAAAGTGCCATGAATGGGGTCATTTTTGTTGATGTATGGAAGCAAGTGTTATACCACCATTCTGCTAAGGAAAATCACTTGACCCATTGTGTTTGTTTATCAATTGTAAAACATTGAAGATCCCCTCCCAAACATTTGTTTACGATCTTTGTTTTCCCATTATATTAAGGATGATAAGATGAGCTATGATCCAATTGAGTACCAAAATAGGAAAATAATTCGGTCCAAAATTTTCTAGTGAAAATGGGATCCTTGTCACTTACTATAATATTTGGAGTTTCATGTAGTTTTTGGATTGTTTGCATAATAGAATTGGCGACTGTGCTTACTTTGAAGGGGTGAGATAGTGCACAAAATTGTGCATATTTAGCAAGTCTATCAACAACCACCATGATGACACTCTTACCTTCCTACTTTCGTAATCTTGTGATGAAATCCAATGAGACTTTTGTCCACCTTTGGATTGGAATGGAAAGTGGTTGTAGGAGACAATGGGTTTAATTGTTTCCACTTTATTTTGTTGGAAAACCAAACATTCTGTCACAAATTTTTGAACATCAGTCTTAAGATCATCCCCAAAAAAATATTTCTTTACCTTGTGGTAGGTTTTTAAGAAACCTGAGTGCCCTCCTATCGGTGAGGAGTGGAATTCAAAAAGTACTTTTTTCTTGAGCTAAGAACTCTTACCAAGATATCTACCTCATGTTGAATGTTATATTTCAAGGTTCTAATAAAGATATCTAACAAATTATCTTCTGAAATATTCTTTACTCTGAAACTTAGCTATTGAAATTGCTTGATGTGCTCTGTAATTGGGCCTTTTTTCTTGATATTTACCATTTGGATAAAGAAGGTGTTTCTATTTAAGGTCACAAAGCCATTGCTACCATACAAATTGATTAGGCTCTAAATATAAGGATGCAATAGTTACATTTCGCAAAGTGGGCACCTGGTGTAGATCAAAGAATTGCTCCATCTGAAAAATCCACGTGATTGGATCCTTTCCATCAAAATTTCTCATGTAAATCATGGGGATAAAGTAGTTCCTTAAACCTGAATTGAACCCATGATGTTTTAGTGAATCATCAACTTTTGAGGACTCCGACTTCCTACTCTCCAATTGTTTTTCAATTTTCTCTAGACGTGACTGGAATAAGTCCTCTTTTTCCTCATCCTCTACATGATGAATAAAGCTATGTTTTATATCCTTCATTAATTCCTTCAAGTCTTGAAGATCTTATTTTTTATCCATCCCTTTGATATCCTCTTTACTAGCCATCTTATTTTCCAATTTAACTAAGTCATCAATTTTCACATTGCCTTTAATCTTATCTTCCAACTTGGACACTCTAAAAGATATGTCTTCCATTTCATCGTATGTCGGGGGTGAATCCTTCGAGAATTGAGTGGATTGTGATTCTTTCCACTTCCTTTTGGTGGAATTTTGAACATTAAATATATATCACACCCTAGGGTTTACCACAAAAATATATTTCTACTGAAAGCTATTGAAATGCAAAATGACGTACCTTTTTCAAACCCTAATGGTTTCCTAGACCAGTTCATGAAGTCATTGTTTCCTTATATCACTAAATAAGTTTTTTTGTGAGGAAATACAATCAAAGAACACACCATAATTAGATCCCCAAAACTGGATTTATTATACTCTTAATCTAGGATTCTCTATGAGATTTTTTCTCCTACAATAAGAGAAGAAATGGATCCAACCAAATCCAAACCTAGACTACATGTTGATGGAATGATGGGTACTATGGAAAATGTCACAACTAATCATTTCTCAAGTCAAAAAAGAAATGTGTCCTTGTGTTTTAATACCCATCCATTGTAATTCTTATACATATGGAGTTGTTGATGGACAAAGTCCTATATCTTATTGTCCAAGAACATTGTCTAAATGCAACTGTAGAGACATTCTATAACTTATAAATTATAGATACATGTGGTGACCGACACCTTAGTGCAAAACTGAAATTTGGTGGCCAATGCAAGAGTTTTAGTGATTCACTCATCAAATTTTTTTCCACCCTTTGAACTACCACCTCACCATGGTCATAAAAGGAGGCCTTAAAGGAAAAGAGGATGCCAAGAAACTTGAATTTTTTTCCCTATTGAAGTCAAGACCAATTTTGGGAGTTGAAAATAAATACCTTCACTGTTGGCTCTCTCGATAGCACTCAATTATGGCTCATTGAATGTTGGAACCAAAGGAAACACTGTTGTTGAATAAATCTACTCAAGCGAACTCAATCCAAATCTCCCTAGTCCAAGTGGATCTAGAACAAATCAAGTACACAATAAAATATACTTTCCTAGATGAAATATAAATGCAAGCTCAAAGATAGATCACTTACCTGAAGTATGCAAATCCTCTTCTCTATTTGTTGATCCAAGTTCCAGAGCCTTCAGATCTTTAGCTGCGAAACCCTGTAAAGCAAGTGGAAACAAGTAAACAGTACATGCATATCCAAACATGAATTGATCTAAGCTAACGGTTAATGAAGAAAGCTCTAAACATCATCAACAACAACACTGTTTATGGAAAGAGATTTGTATTAATGTAATCAAGGAGATACATATAATTACATAAAAGAAGGAATATCACAACCTAGCCTTAATGCTGCAATCTTCCATTCAACAATCCAAGCAAAGCCTCCAAAGGATGATAGGGATCACCTAGAAATTCCCCCAGCATAAGAGTACCATAGTCCTTCCTCCTTTCACCATGGAAAGAGGGTTTAATTTATAAGGCTAAAGGGATAGATTAGGTTGAGTATTAGGAGGAGGAGTCTAAGGGATCTTCCCCATAGGTTAGGAACTAAATGCCACCTCACCTAGATGGATAGGGATAATCCTCCACCTCACCCACCTTCAAGAAGGGCCTCAAAGCTTCGTTTTTTTCCCTCTAAACACCACTGCCGCTCCTTTCATGGAGGGAAAGAGCGTTGGATCACCTTACATAAGGAGAAAGAGAGCCATCGGCACTTCTAGCATGAAAGGAAAGAGCACCGACCTTCCTAAAGAGGGGAAAAAGGAAGAAACAACCTCAATATCAATAAGCTTTAGCAGAGGGAAATTTGGGGATTAGGAAAAGGGTTGAATCATGGATCAAGAGGACAATATTTCAGTGTAACAAACACAAAACATATCAAGGAAATCCTTAGAAGTTTTGCTATGATTTTTATCCTTAATTGATGATAAGGAATAATCATTAGAGAATAGGCCTTTAAAAACATGGCCCTGCTTAGGATTAGGTAGGAGAATTCCTTGAATGTGTCATGAACTCACTTGAGAGTTGAATAGATAGAACAGAGAGTGCAATGCCATAACATATAGTGTGTGATCTAGCAGGCACCCTTTCTAAATGGACCTAAATAATGGTACCTCCTTGGAATTGCACTTATATAAATTAAGATAGATTGAGGTGTTTTTAAAAAGGGTTTCTACAGTAGGATGAACATTTTTCCAAACCCTATGGTCTTTAGCATTAAAATAATGATAATCCACTCAATCAATTCATAGGCATATTCAAAATCTATGTAGGCTCATCTAACGTTGTTTCAGCAACATCAATCCTTGTGTTGTTTCAACAATACATTTACATTGAGCATGGATCCTTGTCTAGGATCATCTAATGTT
This sequence comes from Pseudotsuga menziesii, assembly GCA_001517045.1. Lineage (NCBI taxonomy): Eukaryota > Viridiplantae > Streptophyta > Pinopsida > Pinales > Pinaceae > Pseudotsuga > Pseudotsuga menziesii. The sequence continues at coordinate 691,896 of LPNX010858624.1, forward strand.
GTTTCAACAACATCAAGTCATTTTTCTTTGTTCTCATTAATAATAAATTTACAAAGTGTGAATCCTTGGGTAGGGTCATCTATTGTAGTTGTCAATAGAGAAAATCCAACAAATTGTGAGTTTTCCTTTACAATTTTTCCATTCAACATGAATCATAACTGGATTCTCCATCCATTTCTCAACAATTCTAGTGATCAAATTCATACATGGATATGTAAAAATGTTAAGGATTCAACTCTCTATTAACCATAGTACGACAACCAATAATCTTCCATTGTAGCATTGTGGTTTTAGTAGTCAATGTCACCCCCATTTTTGTATGGTTTTCCACTTGTGATTTTTTTCACAATTTCAATGGGGGTTTTATTTTGGATAGAGATATGGATGACCTATGATGTTTTTGTAATGATGACATATCACAATCTCATGCCACTTACTCATGTCATACTATAGAAAGCTTAGCTTGTTTTCATGAATGATGGCACATGGGTTCATGTATTTTGGTAAGATATTTAGATTGATGTTCATAAGCCTTAATCAACCATCGGTAATAATACTTTTCCAACTTCCTCATACCCTTGTATCATTGAGATCTAGGGTTGATACTTATGGACAATAATTACAACCTAATTATGGGCTTGTCGTGAGTTGTAAATTCAGTCAAAAAAATAGAAAGCACACCTTTGATAGACGGGTTAGACTTTTGGAGGTCCTTTCATCCATTCAAGCTCCAAATGAAGGTTCGGTAATGAGAAACAAATTTTCCAACACTGCACATCGACTACTGGTTCTGAGTTGGATGGATTTATGCTTGGGAGATACATGAAGAAGGGGGTAGTTCTAGTCATTTTGTGGGGGTTGTTTTATTCCCTAAAATCTACCACATTCACACAGTAATGAACAAAAGAATGATAACATGTTTCCAATTCTAATTTATGTGCATACATAGGATTTTCAATTTCTAATTAATAAGTGTGTCTAATAAGGCAAGATAACTTCGTTGAGGTCTGATATACAAGTTGTTACAATTTCATCTTGCTTCAGTTTAGAGTTAGAGGGAACTTTCGTCCATGTTTTGTACTTGGAGAAAAATCAAGAAAAGTGTCATATGGATAGAATGATCAATGTTCGGTTATGAGTACTTCATTCCTATGATATGGCATGCTTCAACAAGAAGCTATAGGAAAATAAGTAGCAAAATTAGGTGCATATACATATGGAGTTATTGATGGGAAAATTCCTATATCTTATTGTCCAAGAACATTGTATAAATTCAATTGTAGAGATGTTCTATAACTTATAAATTATAGACACATGTGGTGACCAACACCTTAGTGCAAATATTTCCCTAAAGATAATTACCCTACTCAATTCATTGATAACATCATTGATCAATGCACCAAAAATAAAATATTTTTATTTATGGATAGAATGATCAATGCTCATATGGATAGAATGATCAATGCTTAGGTTATGAGGACTTCATTCCTATTATATGGCATGTTTCAACAAGAAACTATAGTAAAATAAGTAACAAAATTAGGTGCATATACAGTTATTGATGGACAAATTCCTATATCTTATTGTCCAAGAACATTGTATAAATTCAATTGTAGAGACGTTATATAACTTATAAATTATAGACACATGTGGTGACCAACACCTTAGTGCAAATATTTCCCTAAAGATAATTACCCTACTCAATTCATTGATAACATCATTGATCAATGCACCAAAAGTAAAATATTTTTATTTATGGATGGTTTTTTCTATTACAATTAGATTAAGATCCATCCTAAGGACCACCAAGAAATTGCATTTATATATCCTTCAGGCACATTCTCTTATTAGAAGATGCATTTTAGACTTAAAATGCTAGGGCTAGTTTTTACCAGGCCATGCCAAGTATGATCTTGATATATTTAGTAGTCGAATTGGGGACCTAACAATAATACTTGTCACCATAATATCCACATCAAAATGCAAAAGTAGTGGCGGTTAAAAATTACATGGAAAAATATAATTGGCATATAATGTCATTTTTGGGTTTATGTGTGTAATAAATATTGATCAAGACTACTATGGGGTTAAATCCATTTCTTATTGAACACGCAGTGGAATTTATTCTATTCCTTTAATAAAAAATTCCTTCTCTAAAACTGTACATAGAGAACTTGCTTGACACAATTGCTCTAAAAGAATGTGAGATTTATTTTGAACTTCACACGAACTGTAGGAATGCAACCCCTGTGAACAGGGCACACGAGAAACATGTGATGGAACGTTATTACTTTAACATACCCAACCACCCTTGTGACACCATTGAGGTGATGGAACACCCATGTTACGTATCTGATACCAATTATGTCATTTATGTCTAATTCTAACCATGAATTTTGTACGAATTAACATACCAAATTAACACATATAGTGGCCCAAATGATCATATGCAATTGTTTCTAACATGAAACCATTCATAACATTTTAGGTAGTCCATTCACATTCACATTCATAAACAGTAAATTAAATAGTATGCAAACACAAAATTTGACATGGATTTGGATCCTTTCAATGGTTGACTACTTTGAGTAGTGAAGTACTCCTCTTTATCATTATTTGGACACATATTTTGAGGCATGGAGGCCCTACATGCACATTGTAGTAGAGCACCTGCCTTATTTCATGGAGTTGGGAGTTGGTTTTTCTATGCAAGAACATGATTCTATGTTGTGACACATTGTTGAGGTTTTTGTCATCCATGGAGATGGATATAACACCATATAACCCTTTTATTCCCTATTTTGTATTCCAAATTTCACTACCCCTTCCTTCTTTCATTTACTTTTTTCAGGTTTATAAATGGAAAATTTGAGGCCAATGCAAAAATGTAAATTGAAGGTACACAATAAAAACCTTGTTCCTGATGTAAAGAATATTCACACCTTTCAAATATAAGTTATTGTCAGCAAAAATCTAAGTTATTGTCAACAAAATCTAAGTTATTGTCATCAAAATTCTAGCGTATATTAAGAAAAGTACAACTTTACCAATGTGGGGAAGGACAAAAGTCATATTCATAATTAGGTTTCGACATTTTTCCTCCAAGTTGAACTGAGTTTGATTTATACTTATTTTTAAGTAGATGAATATATAGTTTGTTATAAAGAACTAAAAAAAATGCAAATATGAGGTAGACTATGAATTTTTGATCAATTCATATTCTATATCTCTAGAACAACTATGCCAAAATTCTTTCATATTTGTCTTATATATATTTTTTCATAGCATACATTTGGATTAAACTATTAGAGACAATGATACAACATATTAAACAAGAAAAGTAAATGAATTGGCCTTAGTATCTGTGTGCTCAAAGGAAATCCAACAAGGGTTGCATGTTGTGTTTATCATGGAATAGTATTGGAGACAAATGTTGGTTCATAAATTGAGAACCACTCCCAATGGAAGATTGTTGTGTTGGGAAAGGAAAGGATGCATTGAAGGGCTCAATGTCTAGATCCAATACATATTTAAAATATGTGGAATTACCCTAAGTTTGGAATGGAATCTCTAATCATTGAGTTATGGATGAAAGAGATGAATATTACTAATTCTATTCTATTAAGATTTCTTTAGCTGAGTGTTTCCAATATTAATGTTTGAGGAGTTTAAACTACAAATGGATATCTCCAAATGAATCCTCAACCTAAAATCCTTTGGTAGTGGCCTAGAGTGATGATTAGGATTCACAAAGACAAAAAAGATTGGACTAGAGTGAGTTGGAGAACTATATGCTCTTCTGATAATGGAATCATCATGGCTCTTCTAATAATGGAATCATCATGGAGTATAGGAGGAATTACGGAAAGGGATATGCATAATGGGTTTTTCATCTTTGCAAGGATAGAGCGTCAAGGAAGTAAATGTGTTAGGGTTGGAGCTAGTTTTAGGGTTAAGGTTACTAAATTCTATAAATATATGTTTCTTGTTAAATATTGGTTCAATGGCTAAGGAATGAAGAAACTATTCATCTAGTTAAGTGATCTCAAACATACCTAATTCGATAAGAAAAATATATATTAACTTAATTACAAGTAGTCATTCAAGATATTTGATTTTAAGTTGGAGAAGAGTATTGGTGAAAACATAAATTTTTTTTGGCTAGATTTATCTAGGGCTTGATGAAACTATAACCACATTCACACTAGGTTAGATAAATAACCTAGTGAATAAAAACTGCTTTCCAAGGCCTTAACCAAGGTTTCCCATGTATTTATGATTGTAGGAGTATTTATAGTGGTATATTCTTCATTTCGCTCCACATATATGATATACGTACATATAATCTTATTGATACTGCCACTAGGATATACCAAGTCCTTCTAAACTACTTCCTATAAGGAGGCATTGTTCTTTAGTCATAGTTGGGCATGTTTAGAAGTAGGTAGTGATGCTCCATATCAATAAATTAAAAAAAATTATATAGGTTTCCACCATACATAGGTAATGGCATTTTTGTGTGGATCTAGAAGGTGTTTGTGGAGACTATAGATTACGATATAAGGTATCTAGTTATTGTTGTAGAGGAAAGTTTCCTATGGCTAGGGTTTAAGAGGCCATCAACATACTGGGGTTGAAAGAGAGATGCATATAGTTCTGTAAGTAAACGTAAACAAGTTTCAGAGATTAGAATGGTTCATACCTTATCCAAATGAAGGTTGATCCAAGCATCCCTTCAATCCTGTTCTTGTTCCTCTTGCTCCAAGAGACCTGCAAAATGAATTATACCTTCCTCAAACTAATATGACTAAATGTAAAGAAATGACAATCAAAGCAATATGAAAACCTAATCTGATTATCATAAACATCTGATCACAAATAGAACTATAACATACATTAGACAATGATTTGGGAAGAAAAAGGACATCAGATCATTATTAAACATGGAAGACGTACAAATATACCTTCTCTAAGTCAGGCACCTCATGAAACCTTGATCTGGTTCTACTGATTCTCTTCTCCAAGGAGCTCATCCTCCTAGCTATGCAACACACAGAGATAGCTTATAGGGAAAACATGGGGGGAATGAGAGTCCCAATTCCTACACCATAACAATGCAAAAGTTCAAGTCTCCTCTCATGGACCTCTCTACCTCTATTTATATGTTTATGAAGATATAGGGTTGAAGACAAAGTAGTTACAACCAAAGGAGTCAGTTTCATAACCAGTCAAACTTCCCAAAAATCGAGAAAAATCCATTTTTTACATGTACAGGACATATTCACGAGTTTCAATGGCAACAGTTGTGAATGCAAAGTGATAATCACAGGATGCAGTGACACCATTCACGAATACAAAAGGATTTGTGCATTCACTTGCATAAAATTCATGAATACAATAGTAATTATGGGAATTCACGAGTAACATGAAGGGAAAGTCGCGAGTACATAGGTGAAACTTGTGGGTACCAATGTAGGCCAAGTCACGAACATGTCAAAGATGCTCATTTTAAGGGTACTTATGGGAATTTGCAGATATTGAAGTCTTCTAGAAAGTTTTTTCTAACTCAAATAACTTTCCAATGGTGTATAGAATAGGTTAAATAAAGTTACAGAACGCTAGATATGGTTCCTCCAAGTTATGTTTTTTTCAGTGACTTTCATGAAGTGTTGTCATGTAAGTGTCGACATGCAACAAAATCATGCGAATGTGGTCACAGGAAGAGACGTGTCATTTTGGTCTATAACAGTTAGATCATTAGACAATTATTGAACCACACTTTGCAAAACAAGTTCTACATCCTCAAAGGTTTATGAAATGTGAGGATCCATTTAGAGGGAGAGAAGGAGACAATGTGCAATATCTACAATTGAAACCCTAGGTGATGGATCTCATTAGGGTTTCTTAAAAGAATGGATGGTTGAGAGATATTGAGGTTGATGCATCCGTGGGAGAGGTGATGCATCTCAAGTAAAGGATTTGGGATGGAGGGAAGTCTGAGTCCGAGACTTTGGATCATGCTATCCAGAAGGCTATGTATTTCTATGAGAAAAGAAAGGGTAGAGATGAGGAGTATGAAGCCAAAAGAAAAAATCCCAAGTGAAGCTCTGATCCAAGAAAAAAGAGTTTATATCTAGACCCTATAGGAACGAGTAGAGGGCTGTTCATTAGTAGCATCCAATGCAAGGTATATTTCATCGTTATATGCCATGTGCATGAAGGCTCAAAAACCAATGCAGTGTTGTGGATGTGGACATAATCATAAGCTATATGATTTCCCTCATAGGTATGGACAACCGCAAAGTATAAATAACATTGAAGGAGTTATGATTGTGGAGAACAAGGATAGAGAAACTCCTATAATTTATGCAGCTTTGGATGATCATTAGGCATGCCATCGAGCTGTCATAGTTGAAGTTGGAGGTAATATTGTCGCATAATCTATTTCTATTTTCATAAAACCAAGATCTAGTCATAGTTATATTCATCCTAAGATTGTTAAAGTTTGTGAACTTACGAAAGCAAGCATGGAAAGTCATGGCTAGTCCAGTTAGCCACAAGGAGAAAAAGGAAACAAAGTGAGGTGGTAAAAGAATGTCCATTAACGATGGATGGTATGTCTAGTATAGAAAATATGAACCCAATGAGACAAGAGGCACCTATCTGTGGATGAATCTAATGAAACACCTTTAGCAGAAGACACAATAAAGGTTGATAACTGAAATTGAGCATCTAACAGAGGATGAATTCCAAGACATTTATCATAAACAAAAAAAAATGCATTATCTAATGCAAGGAGCACCTAACCAAGAACGAATTCCTTGCATACAACTAGAAACACGTTAGCATAAATTACAAAAACATGGAAATTAAGCATACAAGGGAAAACAGACTGAATAGTGAACACCGTGATGAATCTAAAAAATTCAAGGCATACTTTGAATTAATGCTCCCAAGAAAAGTTGTAGAGCTACAAAACCAAGCATAGAGGCTTCAAAATGAATGTCGAACCCCTTTTTTTCCGTAGAGGTTACTTTTATAGAGTATTAATCTCCCGATACCAACCTCGAAATAGAGCCAAAATGAGTTTTCCTCATGGGAATCAAACTCTCACACACTAAATCCTAACAAATTTCAATTTGTAAGATTCGCCATGATCACAAAGCAAAATAGGAAGGCATGTTGGGATGCGCATGATGGATAAAAAATGGAAACATTCACACCTAGGACTCAGACCTGCTTGATGAAAATGATTGTTCAGAGGATCTTTGAGCGATTTGCAACAATTTCCTTCTTCCTTGTATCTTCAACCAATGAAATTTATTTGGAATGTTTATCTTTTTGGAAAATAATTGGATTCACCTACACGTGTATTGACTTGCACACTTTGTAAAATTCCGCTAAGTTATGGAATATTAAGACAACAAAACTTTGAACTAGCATAATTTTTCCCATCCGTTGATCAATTTGATCAAACCATGCTGTGTAGACGCGTGTCTTGGATTTAGCCACGAGTATCTAATTTCCGCAGATTTCAAATGTTCATTTATCCATGCATGTTGAATCATCGAAATTTCTCTCCACCGTAGATTCATTCCCGATTAGATGTTCTCCGTTAAAACATGCAACCCTTTTAATCAATTTCACAAATCTGGAAAGTTACTTTCTACGAGAAAGTTGAACCAGCGGAATCCACCTCCGCCCTGGATATTTATCAGTCGTTGATCTGGGTCGTTGAATGTTGTGGGGTCTACCAATCTTTGCATATTGAGAGGTCTAGTTATCCTGTGCGCATGTTGCCATTTTCTGTACCGTCGATCTTAGGTAGACACTCTCCAGGCTATTGATCTTCGGCAGAAGCTTTTCGTATCGTCGATCTTGTGGAACGCGGAATGCGAAAACTCAAATTTTTAGCAACCATACTTCTGTATTTCAGCTTTTCTGCTTCCGCCTTTATGCTCCTTTCCGAATCGTTGATCTTCGGTGGAAGCTCTCCATACCATTGATATTGCGGAAAGTGGGATTCCAATATTTTTATAACCAAACTTTTGTATTTCCACTTTCCAATTTCTGCTCTTCTACCCTTTTTAGAGCTGTTGAACTTCGGTGGAAGCTTTCTAAACCGTCGATCTCGGACTGTGGAAAGTGGAAGTTGGGTTTACCAACTTTTATAACCAAATTTTTTCCCTTTTCCACTTCCTCTTTTTTGCTGGACCGTTGATTTACCGGAGTCATCCTCGATCGTCAGGTCTCGGACTACGGAAAGCGGAAGTTGGGTTTACCAACTTTCACAATCAAATCTTTTCCTTTTTTCGCTCTAGATTTATCTGGGATGAAATGATTTGTGGCCTTTGATTTTTCTCCGCCATGCATCCAAGCCATCCATTCTAGTCAGCTTTTAACTTTGATGAGATTTTTCATATTCACGCTCATTTCCAAGGTCGTGCCTAAGGGTTTTTTCAATGTTTTCTTTGCTTTCAACTAGGGACAAATCCTTTAGAACCTATTCAGCACTTACGTAGGTTATATAACATGAATGTTTTTTACCTTACCCATCATTTTCACTGGCTTATCCTTTTGCAGAGGAATTAGTGTGGGCGTAGTTATAAAAATATTTAAACTTTAGCAGAAGTGATAACAACGGATCCAACTCGAGGATGCTATCCTCCCTGTGACGTAGCAAAGAACCCCATAGACTAGGTTCCTGATCCATTGGGTTGGTCCCAAGATTTTTTTGAATTCCCCAACATGCTTCTGAAAACAAAAACTGAACCGATACTGAAACAAACTAAAAAATTGATAAAATAAATGCTCACCATGTTGAGCTTATTCACACCTACCTACCCTACTTACTGAACACAAATTCCCAATCAAGTAAATTATGACTTTCAATGAAGCCAACTCCAATGATTGAGCTCCTTCATCATGCTTGATCAGAAATAGAGGGCTTAATGGAAAAATGTTATGATGAAGGAATTGATCTTTACCGCAGAGACATAACCAACCATTATCACTGCAAATATTTTCCACATATTCGGCCACTGGATCATGACAACCTACAAAATTTTCTGTTATGTACCTTCCATGACAAATCTACTCCATATATGCAGCCACTGGATCATAAAATCCATGACATTCTTCAAATTTAAATGTCATTTTCTTGCACCAATAAGGCTGCTCAAACTGTAACTCCATCTGCACATTGTCAAACTGTTTTTCACAAGAGCCTTGAAAATAATGGTCATGACATTTTTCAAATGGAGCACCACCAATCTCCTTTAAAATTTCTGAAGCAGCAGCTTCATTCTCCTTATGTGCTTCAGCAAAAATATCATCCTCTCCTTCAAGAAAATCAAGTGAAATGAACTCTTCTTGAGCTGGAAATTCTGAATTTGAAGACCATGAAGAGACATTCAATTTAGGAACCTCATATTCCATGTATCCATCCTCATATTCCAAGTATCGATCCTCATATTCATCATTTATAGGTGGACTAAAATATTCTTCAAAACCACCACAGACAGAGTTTGTAACAGGCTGATTGCATTCTTCATAAAACAAATTGTAACTGTCACATGCCCCAATTCGCAAAAACAATTTAATGTTATTTGAGGAACATTGTGTTATATTTTATGCTAAGTTTGTAATTGATGACCAAGTGGGGTCAATAATAATTAATGTAATTCAGAATATTTTATTTATAAATAAATAAATGATGAGACAACAACTTAGGGAAGCTGTTAAAAGAGTGTTTGCTGGTCACTTGGTGGAGGAGAATGGCTAGAGAGTACAATGACAAGTGGCAGCATCCTCAAACTACTTCCAACTGTTGCAGGTGGAAACTTCGCTATATTTGTGGTCATGATTCCCCAATAAAGTGGAATTGAAGCAGGTGGCTCATTAAATGAAAACTGACCCAGAAGACCTAGGCATCTCTATAAAATTTGCCATTAAAGACAATTGAGGCTGCTCATTCTGGAGGTGATCATTTAGGGTGAATGAATTTACTCACGAGAAATTCAATGGAGGGGATTACTGAAGTGAGTTTGAGGGGTTAACTGCTGAGATTGAACTTATTGCAGATATTAGGCTGAAGTTCTTACTGCTGTGAGCAGATTTTAATTATTGAGGTAATTGGATCAGCCAGGTGACAAAAGGTCTTGAGGTTATAGTCTCCACCCAGTACTCTACCAAGAGGAGCAGGAACAAGCTCGGGGGTCAAGAGGAAGCATCGTCTGAGCGTTCTCCAAGAGATTGGTTGGGAGGAACAACCTCCTTCAGCTATTGTTGTCTTATCATTGACAGGTTCTATTTGTCTTTATGTTATTATATTTATTTACCGTCTTCAGTAAAATGTTTACTAGTTTTTAACTATAGGCATTTTAGTAATTAATTAGGGTTTGTAAAAAAAATAACTATGTAATTTTAGACTTGGTAATTTGCAGTTTATGTTAGAAATAGTAATTAATATGCAAAATGAGAAACCGATAGAATTAGAATTTCCATACTGTATTCCACACCTGGCTCAGGCATTACTGTAGTACAACTGGATGTTTAGGTGAAAATGATGATTCTTTTCACTTGAATCAAAATTGTAACTACATTTTACTTTAGTTTGCTTATAATTTTTACTGTAAAGAAGTAGTAAATAATGTCTGCATTAAATGTACTTACTTTAGATAAAAACTAAAATATAGGTATGTAAAACATTTAGTAATCATATTATTTATAGAACTAATCTAGTATTAGTATTCTTTATAAAACATAGAACTTACAGTTTAATAAATAAACATAAGTATAGTAAACAGGCTATCATCTAAGAACCAGGTAAAGAAAAAATTTCAAAACATTTTTATAACATTTGATTTTCAGACACTATGTGTCTCTGATCTTATACGGAAGTCTCTACAGTAACTTACATACACTACTTAGATTTTGAAAGATAAATATATCCTATTCACAAGTATGCAACAATAAACCCTAATCCTTCTTAGCTGAAGATTAAAAACAAGCTATAAAAATCATTAAAGAAAATATTAAATAAACAGAGCTAAGAATTATTAAGTTTAAATAATACTATTATCGAACTGTAGGGTTTACTTATTAAGTAACCCTTCTGAAGCAAAAATAGAGTAAAATATTACTCTTAAACACAGTAAAATGTCCCATAAACTTTGCACTGGAATCCTTATAATACAGGATAATAATTAAAATATTACATAAAGAATTTGTTGAAAACAGAATTAAATAATCAAATATTACATAAACAATTTGCAAAAACAGAATCAAATAATAAGGATGGCTTACAGCCTTTATAATTAAAGGGTCGAGGCTAAGGCCTATTCACACAACCAAACTATGCAAATATATATATATATTTATATCAAACAGTAACCATAATTTACTAACATGAGAAAAATCTTGTTCTCATTTACAATCCTGACTGCTTCACAGTCTTTCTTCACAAACTTAAATCTATTATAGAAACTAAAACTTAGCTAGACAGAGGTTGACAACCTCATTGAGTTTAGAGCTGGGCTCTATCGTTTAAAATGAAAGCAATTACATTGTTCAGGCCGTAAGGATGAAAACAACAAATAAAAACCATATTCCATCACGGCTTCCAGAGCCTTCTTCACCCCTGCACGAAGTACCCTTTAAGGGTTTCTAAAACGTTTACAATAAAAAGCAAGCTTTGAAACTTAAGCTAGCAAATAACCAAGGCTCTGCCATTTCAACCACAAGAACCAACTTCCAACAACCACAATGTCATGCAGGAAGAAACCCTCGTTGGAACCGGGGCTTACCAGTTAAATGCTCATGTAAAAACTGAAGGGTGAGCTCGCTTTCACCAACAGCGTTGGAACCGGGAGCAAAGACCTGTAAGAATCAAACCGTATTATTATAAATACTTTGTTTGCGTAAAATTTGTAAAATCCCTCGTAAGAAAACAAATTTAAACCTGAGTTTAGGGTAAGTCTTTACTTGTTGAAACTTGGAGTTGAAGCTGAGGAGGGATGGCCACACTAGGTCGCATTTGGCACCATGCCGAAAGGCAAGAAGATGTGAAGTCACCTCTGTGAAGGAAACACAAGGAAATCGACTCAACCAAACGAAGGCAAAAGCTATGAGTGCCAGTTGCAAGTTAAAGGAAAGCATAGCCTTCGAGCCACAAAGAAAAGCCAATACATGCTCTTGTTGTAACTATTCAACACTCAGAAAGACCAATAAAATTAACAACTTCTCCCAACAATCACAACATAGAAGTTGCAGGTGCAATGCCAAATGTTTGAAGGTGGTTACAGGTCTCTCATGGCCGCGAGCTCTTAGCTCAACTAACACGAAGGAGGAACTCTCGCTACACAAAAAAATGAGTAGGGTTTCAAGGTTTTAAGTCAACCCTCGAGTGGATGTAACATATCCATGTGTCCTTCCAAATATTTCTCCAAGCGTGGGTCAAAACCTATAGTCAGCGCTGCATAAAAACAGTTTACAATGATCATTTCAAAACTATGTAACATATGATTACCATCATTTGATTTCATCATAGTGGTTTAATTTGTGGTATTTCTACCTTAGGTTATAACTTGGATACTATTGTTATCCTAGAAGATCTTCATGGTTTCAAACAAGTCGAATAGATGGTGTAATATTAGAAATAGTAAAAGAGTTATGAGATGGTTATATTATAATTTATGATGATAGTAAAAAGAAAATCCTTGAACTTCTGAAAGCATAGCCTTTATGCTGTTTTGATGAAGGAGTGTTCAAGGAAATGAAGACCAACAATGATGGAGAATTACTGTTAAAATTCTAACAACCCATTGTTAAAATTATAATTGAAAAACAGAGGTAACTTGATCATGCTTTAAGAGAAGGACATCTTTTGAGTATTGAAGTGAGAATAGCTGCGAGATCACTAAACAGTTTGAAGAGAACTTAAGCCCAAAACCATGAGCTCTATTCTCTCTATGGGAATTTATAAATAACCAGTACTGTAATCACAAGAAAACCAAACCGTATTCTTTAGATTTTTAGAGAATAATCTTCATACGATTGAAGGAACTTTGGTAAATACTTGCTCTTGCAATTTAAACCCTTGTTTATGTTTTTGATAGAAAGTCATTATGGTGTTAGTTATAAATACAACTATGGATTTATAACAACAGAAAAGAATTGACATTACCTCCTTGAAGACAAGCAACATATTTAAACCTTTTGTAAAACTAGCATCTTTATCGTGCTAGGGAAGTAGTTCTCGACATAATTTTAAATAACACCTACTGGATCTTACGCTTACCTGTTAAACCTGTAAGGAACCAGCAATCCAATTGAGTTATCAGAATGCTAAGTAAGCTTTGATCTCATACAAGATTTCTTACCTACTTGACAAAAGTTAATCATTAATATATCTAGCAGCAACAAAATGCAAGTCCTTTTCTAACTCTGATAGAACTAAATCTGTTAAGTCATTAATAGTACTAACATAGGTGTTTAAGATTACATCCTTTAGTTTACAAGTTCTTTTAAAGAAGAAATCCCATGTTCTTTTATAAACTGTTTCATTTTCCGCTAACCATTAGTAGTTACTTAGTTGTGACTTTAGACATTTTATGTCACTTTAATTTTTTTTAAATTTTTACGAATTTTTGGGTTATTACATGTGGTATCAGAGCACAAGGTTCAAACACTAGGCCTTAATAAAGCTCAACTTGCTTATGTGGAACAATAAATTAAAAAAAATGCTGATGTTTTCTTTGAATGATACACACAGAGAAAATTGTTTCTGAGTTAATGACAGGTATGGATAGATTGGAAGAATATGCGGATGAGGAAACTCCTTACATTTTATGAGATAATCTTCAAAAATAACCTATACAAGAATATATAACCAATAATTCTTCCGAACTACTACAAATTGTTAAAGAATTAAAATTAGAGATGGAATCAGTTAAGAAAGAAAATGAGAGTATTTTGAGAGCTCAAGAGGAGCTAAATCAGATCTTAATAGAAATATTTCATACTAAGGGAAAGGGTAAAAGAAACGAGTCTGAAGATTTAGGTTATCAGCATAAGTATAAAAAGACTAAACAAGTTAAAAACGAAAGTACCTCATCTTCTCAAGTATATGGTGATAAAAACAACTCTCATTATACTAGTGACAGTAGTGAAGATAACCACCATACTAGGAAAATAAAATATAAACCTTATGAAGAAATATATGAGGAGTTCAAGAAGATCAAGTCGCCAACATTTAATGGAGAAACTGAAAAGGGGGAAAAAGCAGAATCTTGGCAATCCGGGATGAAGAAATACTTCCAAATTTATAACTATTCTAATCAACCAAAGGCCAGGATGGCTATTTATAATCTTACGGGAAAAGCCGATATATGGTGGCAGGAATTAAAAAGAGTAAAAGGTATAAGAGAGAAAAACATAAATTGGAGCACATTCAAGAAATATTTTAGAAAGAAATTTCTATCTGAACAGTACTCTGAGGAAATGGCTAAGGAATTCTACGAGTTAAAACTGGGTACAATGAATATGAAAGAACTGAATAGTAAATTTCTAAGTCTGCTCAGGTATGTGCCATACATTGTGGACGGGAAAACTAAGGTACAACGGTTTCTTAGCTGTTTACCTTGTTATATAAATGACAGGATTGAGTATGAAAATCCGAAAACTCCAGAAGAAACAATGAGAAAATCAAATTTTTGTTATGAACAGAATCGTAAAAAGGAGAGTATGGCCAACTGGAAGGCCAAAAGGAATAATAACTTTGAACAAAAGAAGAAAGAGTTTGTACCTAATCGAAATTCTAAAAATAATAACACCAGAAATTTTCCTAATAAGAATTTCCAAGGGAATAAAAGTAATTCACAGACCAATCAGAATAATCAAAGGAATACAGAATCTGCTAACAACCACAGTAACTATACAAAGAACTTTGAATGAAAAGAACCCATAAAGTGTTGGGAATGCAATGGTCCAAATTATGCATCAGTCTGCCCCAATTAGAAGAAGATTGTTAGCAACATCCACACAATACAGGAGGAGATGACTGTTGGTGATCTAGCGAGGACAATGCCTAGGATCAATGTAGCATTAGAGAATCGACAAGCAGACTATCAAACTTCCACAGTGGAAGTGGAAGGTAAGATAAATCAAATACCTATATCTATTTTAATTGATCCAGGAGCTAGTTTAAGCTATAGTTCTCCTAATTTGGTAGCAAAGTGTAAACTTCTAGTTGAAAAGTTTGTAAGTTCTTGGTTAGTTTAGTTAGCTACTGGTGCAAAGAGAAATGTAATTAGCTTTGTAAAGAATTGTGTAGTAACTATGGACCAGTTTGAAACTTTTGTTAAAATCAATGTATTACCTTTAGGTTCATATGATATATTAATTGGTATGGATTGGTTAGAGCAACATAGGGTGGTCTTGAATTGCTTCGATAAAACCTTTACTTGCATAAATAATGATGGAAAGTTAATAAGTGTAAAGGGAATCCCTAGGAAAACAGCTGTAAGGTAGATCTCTGCTTTGCAGCTTAAGAGAGCTGTTAGGAAAGGCTGTAAGGCTTATGCAGTAATAGTAATTGATGAAGAAAACATGAACAACATAGATAAATTAAAATTGGAAGATATACCAATTCTAAAGGAATATTCAGACGTATTTTCGGAAGAAATTCTGGGACTGCCTCCGAAACGGGAATTAGACTTTACTATTGAGCTGGTACCTGGTGCAGTGCCTAGCTCAAAAGCCCCTTATTGGATGAATATACTCTAATTAAATGAACTTAAGTCACAGTTAAAATAACTTATTGATAATAATTATATTATACCTAGTGTGTCTCCCTGGGGGGAACCTGTCATCTTTGTTAAGAAGAAGGACAGAACTCTACAACTATCGATAGATTATTGCCAATTAAATAAAATGACTATCAAGAACAGATACCCGTTACCTCGCATAGATGATCTGTTTGATCAACTACGTGGAGCCACAGTGTTTTCAAAGATTGATTTACAATATGGCTATCACTAGGTCCAAATTAAAGATGAATACATCTTTAAAACATCCTTTAGAACTCGATATGGACATTACGAGTTTGTCGTTATGCCTTCCAGGCTTACTAACGCTCCAACTGTTTTTATGTGTCTAATGAATAATATAATGCACAAATATATAGATAAATTTGTGGTTGTATTTATTGACGACATATTAATTTATTCAAAATATGAAGAAGAACATAAAGAACACTTAAAAAATGTCTTGCAAGAGTTACGAGAGCATCAAATTTTTGTGAAATTTAGTAAATGTGACTTCTTTAAAGATAAAATCCAGTATTTAGGTCATGTGGTGACTAAAGAAGGAATTTCGCTTGACCTCAAAAAGATAAAGGCAATCGAAGATTGGCCAGTCCCAAAAGACTTAACTGATGTTCGATCATTCATGGGGATTACTGGTTATTACCGGAGGTTTATCGAAGGGTTTTCAAGAATTACAAATCCGATAACCTCTTTGCAGAAAAAAGGGGAAGAAATTTGATTGGAATCAGAAGTGCGAAGACAGTTTTAAAAATTTAAAAACATTATTAACCACCGCACTAATTTTAAGACTTGTTGACGCTAATAAAGATTTTATAGTATGTACTGACGCATGCAATGACGATTTAGGAGGAGTATTGACTCAGAAAGGACATATCATTGCTTATGAGTCTAGGAAACTGGAGATTCATGAAAAAAATTATGCGACCTATGAATTAGAATTAGCTGCTGTCATACATGCCTTAAAGATGTGGTGTCATCATTTAATTGGAAGGAATGTTATCTTAATGACGGATAATAAAGGATTGAAATACATGTTAGATCAACCTAACTTGAATTCTAGGCAAGCTAGGTGGCTAGCTTTTCTAAGTGAATATGATTTTGAAATTCAACACATCAAAGGAAAGGAGAATAAGGTTGCTGATGCATTAAGTAGAAATGCAAAGCTGAATTTTACAGTAGCTATCAACACTTATACAACAGACTTGGAAGAACAACTTAAAGCTGGAATAAAACAAGATGAAAATTACCGAAAGTGATAATTTCAGACCGAGACCCTAAATTTACAGGTAATTTTTGGAGATCTTTGTTTAAAGGATTAAATACTACGTTAAACTTTAGTACCTCTTTCCATCCTCAAACTGATGGACAGACTAAAAGAGTAAATCAGGTATTGGAGGATCTACTCAGAATGTACGTAAAGGAGCAACCAGGTAAATGGGAAGATTATTTACACTTGGTAGAATTTGCTTACAATAATCATTATCAAGCTTGAGCTAGGTATAGTCCTTTCGAAATTCTGTATGGAAGGAAAGGCAATACCCCCATCTCTTGGAGTAATCCAGTGGATAGGTTAGTATTAGGACCTGAATTATTGAAAGAAATGGAATTAATTGTAAAATAGGTACAAGGTAATTTGAAAATTGCGCAAGATCGACAGAAAAGTCCAGCAGACCTTAAACGAACTCCAAAGGAGTTCCAGGTAGGTGAACATGTTTTCATTAAGGAGAGACCCAAAAAGAGTTCTCTGAGGATGGGTAGCTATGCCAAGCTAGCACCTTGATATTGTGGTCCTTTTGAAATACTGTCCAGGATCGGACATGTAGCCTATCAGTTAGCTCTACCACTGAATTTAAGAGTTCACAATTTTTTTCACATTTCTGTATTAAAAAAATATGTACATGATGCTACTCATGTTATTAATTGGAATGATGTGCAGGTGGAACTCAAAGGAGATTTTCTGATGGAACCGGATTGTATCCTTGAGTGGAGGGAGATCTCACTTCGGAATCGCACCATTGGTCAGGTGAAGGTGCAATGGAAGCACCTTAGTCCAGAGGAAGCCGCCTTGGAATTGGAAAGTCATATGCGGGATGCATATCCAATTCTATTTCAGGGGAACTCTGAGGACGAGGAATAAATAACATCAAGGACGATGTTATAGTTTAAGGGGGTGTGTACGTCACATGCCCCAATTTGCAAAAACAATTTAATGTCATTTGAGGAACATTGTGTTATATTTTATGCTAAGGATGTAATTGATGACCAAGTGGGGTCAAGAATAATTAATGTAATTCATAATATTTTATTTATAAATAAATAAATGATGAGACAATAGCTTAGGGAAGCTGTTAAAAGAGTGTTTACTGGTCACTTGGTGGAGGAGATTGGGTGGAGAGTACATTGACAAGTGGTAGCATCCTCAAACTACTTCCAACTATTGCAGGTGGAAAATTCCCTATATTTGTGTTCATGATTCCCCAAGAAAGTGGAATTGGAGCAGGTGGCTCATTAAATGAAAACTAACTCAGAAGACCTAGGCATCTCTATAAAATTTCCCATTGAAGACAACTGAGGCTACTCATTCTGGAGGTGATGATTCAGGGTGAATGAATTTACTCAAGAGAAATTCAATGGAGGGGATTACTGAAGTGAGTTTGAGGAGTTAACTGTTGAGACTGAACATATTGCAACTATTAGGCTGAATTTTTTACTGATGTGAGTAGATTTTAATTATTGAGGCAATTGGACCAGTCAGGTGACAAAAGGTCTTGAGGTTATAGTCTCCACCCAGTACTCTGCAAAGAGGACCAGGAACAAGCTCGGGGGTCCTGAGGAAGCACCATCTGAGCATTCTCCAGGAGATTGGTTGGGAGGAACAACCTCCTTAAGTTGTTGTCTTCTTATCAGTGATAGGTTCTATTTGTCTTTATGTTATTATATTTATTTACCGTCTTAGGTAAAATGTTTACTAGTTTTTAACTACAGGCATGTTAGTAATTAATTAGGGTTTGTAAAAACAAAATAACTGTGTAATGTTAGACTTGGTAATTTGCACTTTATGTTAGAAATAGTAATAAATATGCAAAATGAGAAACAAATAGAATTAGAATTTCCATACTGTATTTTTCCACTCCTGGTTCATGAAGTACTCTAGTACATCTGGGTGTTTAGGTGAATATCATGATTCTTTTCACTTGAATGAAAATTGTAACTACATTTTACTTTAGTTTGCTTATGATTTTTACTGTAAAGAAGTAGTAAATAATGTCTGCATTAAATGTATTTATTTCAGATAAAAACTAAAAGATAGGTATGTAAAAATATTTAGTAATCATATTATTTATAGAACTAATCTAGTATTAGTATTCTTTATAAAACATAGAACTTACAGTTTAATAAATAAACATAAGTATAGTAAACATGCTATCATCTAAGAACCACGTAAAGAAAATTTTCAAAACATTTTTATAACATTTGATTTTCAGACACTATGTGTGTCTAATCTTATATAGAAGTCTCTACAACAACTTAAATACACTACTTAGATTTTGAAAGATAAATATATCCTATTCACAAGTATGTAACAATAAAACCTAATCCTTCTTAGCTGAAGATTAAAAACAAGGTGTAAAAATCATTAAGGAAAATATTAAATAAACAGAGCTAAGAATTATTAAGTATAAATAATACTATTATCGAACTATAGGGTTTACTTATTAATTAACCGTTATGATCCAAAAATAGAGTAAAATATTACTCTTAAACACAGTAAAATGTCCCATAAACTTTGCACTGGAATCCTTATAATACAGGATAATAATTAAAATATTACATAAACAATTTGTTGAAAATAGAATTAAATAATCAAATATTACATAAACAATTTGCAAAAATAGAATCAAATAATAAGGATGGCTTACAACATTTAGAATTAAAGGGTCAAGGCTTAGGCCTATTAACAAAACCAAAATATGCAAAAATATGTATATTTATATCAAATAGGAACCATAATTTACTGATAGGAGAAAAATTATGTTCTCATTTACAATCCTGACTGCTTCATAGTCTTTCTTCACCAACTTAAATATATTATAAAAACTAAAACTTAGCTAGACAGAGGTCGACAACCTCATTGAGTTTAGAGCTGGGCTCTATCGTTTAAAATGAAAGCAATTACATTGTTCAGGCCATAAGGCTGAAAATACCAAATAAAAAGCATATTCCATCACAGCTTCCAGAGCCTTCTTCACCCTTGCACAAAGTACCCTTTAAGGGTTTCTAAAACTTTTGCAATAACAAACAAGCTTTGAAACTTAAGCTAGCAAATAACCGAGGTCGTGCCATTTCAACCACAAGAACCAACTTCCAACAACCACAACGTCATGCAGGAAGAAACCCTCATTGGAACCAGGGCTTACTAGTTGGATGCTCATGTAAAAACTGAAGGGTGAGCTCACTTTCACCTACAGCATTGGAACCGGGAGCAAAGACCTGCAAGAATCAAACCGTATTATTATAAATACTTTGTTTGCTTAAAATTTGTAAAAGCCCTCGTAAGAAAACAAATTTAAACCCAAGTTTAGGGTAAGTCTTTTCCTGTTGAAACTTGGAGTTAAAGTTGAGGAGGGATGTCCACACCAAGTCGCATTTGGCACCATGCCAAAAGGCAAGAAGATGTGAAGTCACCTTGGTGAAGGAAACACAAGGAAATCGACTCAACCAGACGAAGGCAGAAGGTATGAGTGTCAGTTGCAGGTAAAAGGCAAGTACAGCCTTTGAGCCACAAAGAAAAGCTAATACACACTCTCACTATAACTATTCAACACTCAAAAAGACCAAAACCATTAACAACTTCTCCCAACAATCACAACATAGAAGTTGTAGGTGCAATGCCAAATGTTTGAAGGTGGTTACAGGCCTCTCATGGCTGCGACCTCTCAGCTTAACCAACACGAAGGAGGAGCTCTCACTACACAAAGAAAATGGGTAGGGTTTCAAGGTTTTAAGTCAAACCTCAAGTGGATGTAACATATCCACGCGTCCTTCCAAATATTTCTCCAAGCGTGGGACGAAACCTATAGTTAGCACTGCATAAAAACAGTTTACAACGATCATTTCAAAACTATGTAACATATGATTTCATCATAGTGGTTTGATTTGTGGTATTTCTACCTTAGGTTATAACTTTGATACTATTGTTATCCTAGAAGATCTTCATGCTTTCAAATATGTCGAATAGATGGTGTAATATTAGAAATAGTAAAAGAGTTATGAGATGGTTATATTATTATTTATGACCATAGTGAAAAGAAAATGCTTGAACTTCTGAAAACATAGCCTTTATGCTGTTTTGATGAAGAAGTGTTCGAGAAACTGAAGACTAACAATGATGGAGAATTACTGTTAAAATTCTAACAACCCATTGTTAAAATTATAATTGAAAAACATAGGTAACTTGATCATGCTTTAAGAGAAGGACATATTTTGAGTATTGAAGTGAGAGTAGCTGTGAGATCACTAAACAGTTTGAAGTGAACTTAAGCCCAAAACCATGAGCTCTATTCTATCTATAGGAATTTATAAACAACCGTACTGTAATCACAAGAAAACCAAACCGTATTCTTTATATTTTTAGAGAATAATATTCATACGATTGAAGGAACTTTGGTAAGTACTTTCTCTTGCAATTTAAACCCTTGTTTATGTTTTTGATAGAAAGTCATTATGGTGTTAGTTATAAATACAACTATGGATTTATAACAACGGAAAAGAATTGACATTACCGCCTTGAAGACAAGCAATAGATTTAAACCTTTTCTAAAACTAGCATCTTAATCATGCTAGGGAAGTAGTTCTCGATGTAATTTTAAATAACACCTACTGGATATTACGCTTACCTGCTAAACTTGTAAGGAAATAGCATTCCAATTGAGTTAGCAGAACGCTAAGTAATCCCCGATCTCATACAAGATTTCTTACCTACTTGACAAAAGTTAATCATTAGTATATCTAGCAACAACAAAATGCAAGTCCTTTTCTAACTCTGATAGAACTAAAGCTGTTAAGTCATTAATAGTACTAACACAGGTGTTTAATATTTCATACTTTAGTTTACAAGTTCTTTTAAAGAAGCAATCCCATGTTCTTTTATAAACTGTTTCATTTTCCGCTAACCATTAGCAATTACTTAGCTGCGACTTTAGACATTTTATGTCACTTTAAATTTTTTAAAATTTTTACGAATTTTTGGGTTATTACAGTAACACTCCTCCTGTACAACACTTGTCTGATTATCTTCTTGCTCATAAAGGGAAGGATTGGAATGCAAAGAAGATTCTACTTGTTCACCCTTCTCGTTATCCATTCATAAAAATTCCATGACATTATTCATACCCTCAAGTTTCTGTGTTTGATTAGAAACTCTTAATCTTTGTTTCAGAAAATCAAATGAGGAAAAACACAATGGAAAACAACTACTTTCATCCCGCTGTTTGTAATCTTCATAAAAGGAAGGATTGGAATGCAAATAATATTTATTTGTTCATCCTTCTCATCTTCCACCAGCAAATAAGGCTTTGTATGTTCATGTAAATATTTAGGTGAAATTTGAGTTTGAAAAACACACAAAAGTCCTTCTTCAACCATTAACTCCAAATATGATTCCTCTTTTAATTCAACCTGCAAAGGAAATTTCAGAATTCTTTGATTTCTTGGAGGAGGAAGGGGTCTTCTAAAATTTTGGTTTCTAATCTGCTGCTCTTGATTTTCCCTGGTAGGTGGTCTATTGTCCATAGTGAGTCTCTCCATCAACTTTTCCATGATTTTCATCATCATGTCCATATTGGCCTCTTGTGAGTTAGAGGAAGAAGGTTGTTTGGGCTCTTTATCCTTCCTTCTATCTCCCTCTTCTCTCATTTTCTCTTTAGCAGAATTCAGGTTTGTTTCTAGCTCTATGACATCATTTATCATATCAGCTAGGGAGGAATATTTTATTTCACTCAGACATAAGGTAAATTCACTATCAAAAGCTTTAGCATATTGGAGTTCGGAATCACCAGGGGGATCCTTGAACTGGGCAGGGATGTCATTATATACTTTTAGAAACCTGCCAGAAAACTCCTGGAAAGATTCACTCGCCCTCCTCTTCATTGAATGGAATTGGGACAAACAATCCATGGGGTTTTTCTTTTCTTCCCATTTGTTCTTGAAAGAATCCTCAAAAGATTTATAGCTCAGAATGGAGTCGTCCGGAATATTTGTGAACCATTTTCTTTCTTCTCCAACAAGACTTTGGGAAAAAAATTTGACTTTAATATCCTCATGGTCTATTTCCTCCAAGTTTGGCCAATCTGAAAACCATCCCAAGTGTTCCTCAATTGAATACCCCCTCTCCCCATTAAATTGTTTGATTTTTTGGGTGTATACCTGAGGAAGCTCGTGAAGAGCAGTAGGGATAAGTAAAGGGGAAAACCTTTTATCCTTTTATGGGGTTATATCAAGGTTTCCAAGAGGAATTGAAGCTAGTGTTGTAGACAAAATTAGCGTGCTACGAGGATATGTAGAGTTGTGAGGGGATGTAAAACTAGATGATGAAGGTTGCTTAAGATCTATATTGGTGGGAAACAGGGATATGGCAGCAGAATGCTCTATGGAGGTGGAGTTTAATGAGGCCTATTCATAGGGAATTAGGGGGCATTCTTGATCTGATAAGGGTTGGATATCTTTACATAGAGACTCAGAAAATGATGCAATATCAACTGTAGCACCATGAGTTTTACAGGGATGATCATTGTTCTTATGTGGCTCGACTAAAGGATCTTTGTCAAAATCATATGTACAATATGAAGAGATACTTTAAGTTCTTAAAGAAGGATATACAAGGGTGAATCCATGGCCTTGTTTTGAGTGCAATAAACAATGGAAAATTCCTTTGACAAGATTAGGAAATGATAGGAAATTCACACTTGAGTACCTTATTTTTTTAGCATGCCTTTCCATGTCTTTAAGGTGAGCTCATTTCCCCAGTAGAATCGCCATAGAAAATTCTGAATACTGGATTCTTTGAAGGTGGAGTCTCCGGGTGAAATATGCATAACCTTCTTGATGTTTGACTATTTTTCACCATAAACAGTCAAATATGCAACTCTATAGCTCATACCCATGGAAGATTTGAACCCTTGTTCCCCAGTATGGTCATCAGTATTTCTCAGTGGAGTCCCCTTCCAAAAAAATTGTGTGGATTCGCCAGAGCATATACAACCAATATGTGTCTATGACCGGATGCTCAACCAGGTCGTAGAACTAGAACAATGTTGTTTCCCCGAGGAGATAATACCAATTAGTCCCCGACAATGGTGCCAAGATGTTATCACCCAATAATTTTCCTATGGTTGTGCTAGGAATTCACTGGGGTAACCATTTCAAACCAACCTTTAGATTGTATTCTAGCCTATACAGTCAGAGAGGGATCTCTCTTTGTCACATTCACATTCACATTCACATTTGGGTTTAAACAAGCATTCAGAAGGATATATTTTTTAGGGGAAGGGTTTTTTGGGTTTTAAAGGGTGTAAGATAAACAAAAATACAACACCATTGGGAAATGGAGTCAAAACCTGAAACATTCAAGGACTAACAACAAATAATGACCAGTGATAATATTCGTAGTATGAGGCAAAACAGGTATTAGTAATCAACAAAATATCTTCGAGAAATGGCATGGGGAAATGAGAAGAAGCCCAATGAGACAGGAGGCACCTATCTGTGGATGAATCTCCTAAAACACCTTTAGCAGAAGCAAAAATAAAGGATGATAAATGAAATGGAGCATCTAACATAGGATGAATTCCAAGAAATTTATCATAAACACAAACAAATGCATTATCTGATGCAAGGAGTGCTTAACAGAGAATGAATTCCTTGCATACAACTAGAAACGCATTAATAGAAATTACACAAATATGGAAATGAAGCATATAAGGTAAAACAGACTGAACAATGAACACCGTGATGAATCTCAAACATTCAAGGCATACTTTGCATTAATGCTCCCAAGAAAAGTTGCAGAGCTACAAAACCAAGCACAAAGGCTTCAAAATGAATGTCAAACCCCTTTTTTTTCGTAGAGGTTACATTTATAGAGTACTAAGCTCTCGAGACCAACCTTGAAACATATCCAAAATTAGTTTTCCTCATGGGAATCAAACTGACACACACTAAATACTAACAAATTTCGATCTAACAGATTCACCATGATCACAAAACAAAATAGGAAGGCACACTGGGATGCATGTGAAGGATCAAAATGGAAAACTTGACACCTGGGACTCAAGCCTGTTTGATGAAAACGAGTGTTCATAGTATCTTCAAGTGTCCTACAATAGTTTCCTTATTCCCTGCATCTTTAACCAACGGAATTGCTTTGGACCATTGATATTTCTGGAAAACACTTGGATGCACCTACACATGTATTGAATTACACACTCTATAAAATTATATTGAGTTCTAGAAGATTAAGCGAACAACAATTTGAACTAGCGGAATTTTTCCCATCCATTGATCAATTTGATCAAACTATGCTGTGTAGACGTGTGCCTTGGATTTAGCCATGAGCATCTAAATTCTGTAGATTTCAAATGTTCATTTATATGTGCATGTTGAATTAGCGGAATTGTTGTATGGCATAGATTCATTCCCGATTAGATATTCTCCATTAAAACATGCATCCCTTTTAAGAAATTTTGTAAATCTGGAAAGTTACTTTCTATGTGCAAGTTGAAATAGCAGAATCTAGCTCCTCTGTGGATCTTTATCAGCCATTGAATGCTGCGGGGTCTACCAATCTTTGCATATCAGGAGATCTACTTATCCCATGCACATGTTTCCATTTTCTACACCATTGATATTAGGTAGACACTCTTCAGGCTGTTGATCTTCGGTGGAAGCTTTCTGGACCGTCGATCTTGCGGATTGCAGAATGCAGAAATTCAAATTTTTAGCAACCAGACTTCTGTATTTCCACTTTTCTGCGCCTTTATGCTCATTTCCAAACCATTGATATTCTGCAGAAGTTCTCCGGATCGTCTATCTTGTGGAAAGAGGAAATCAGGATTCCAATCTTTTTATAATTTTTTTTTTGTATTTCCACTTTCTAATTTCCACTCTTCTACTCTTTTTCAAGCCATTGATCTTTGATGGAATCTTTCTGAACCGTCGATCTCGAAATCTGGAAAGTGGAAGTCTGGTTTACCAACTTTTATAACCGAATTATTTCCCTTTTCCACTTACTCCTTTTTGTTGGACTATTGATTTCCTGAATTCATCCTCGACCGTCAGATCTTGGACTACGGAAAGGAGAAGTCGGGTTCACCAACTTTCACAACCGATTCTTTTCCTTTTTCGGTCCCGATTTTTCTGGGCAGAAATTATTTGTGGCCTTGTATTTTTCTCTACTATGCATCCAGGCCATTCATTCTGGTCATATTTTAACTTTGATCAGATTTTTCATATTCACGTTCATTTCCAAGGTTGTTGCTAAGGTTTTTTTGAATTTTTTCTTCGCTTTCGACTAGGGACGGATCCTTTATAACCTGTTCAGCACTTACTTAGGTTATATAACATGAATTTTTTTTAACTTACCCATCATTTTCACGGGCTTATCCTTTTGCAGAGGAATTAGTGTGGGCATATTTATAAAAATCTTCAAATTTTAGCACAAGTGCTAACACATCCTATTGCTAGGATCTTGTGACATTCTTATTGGCACGGATTGGATGGAAAAGCACCACCAAGCTTGATTGTTACAATAAGTTTCTTGAATGCATTAATGATGAAGGAAATACTTAGTTAGTGAAAGGTGTGTTGAAGAAGGCTCCCATAAGGAAAGTTTCAGTGCTACAATTGGGAAGATACTTCAAGAAGAACTGTCAGGTGTATGTGATTCATGTGTAAGAAACCATAGAGGATAAAGGTCCAACACTAGAATATTTCCCAATGTTGCAGCAATATAAGGATCATAAATATTGTTGGAACTACTGCCCAAAAGTGATTTTGACTTTACAATTAATTTGGTGCCAAGCATAGCCCTAGTGTATAAATTCCCTTACACAACTACGCCTCTAGATTTGGTAGGGTTAAAAATGTAACTCCAAGAATTGATGTACAATAAGTATATTAGACCAAGTGTTTCCCTATGTGGTTCACCAGTGTTGTTTGTTGAGAACAAGGATGGAACCTTGCGACTGTGTATTGACTATATATAACTCAATCAAGCCATAGGAAAATAAGTATTAATTTCCTAGGATAGATGATCTCTTTTGATCAAATCATGGGAGCTAAGGTATTCTCTAAGACTGGATTAAGGTCAAGGCAGAATCATGTCAAAATCAAGGAGGAAGATATTCATAAGACAACTTTCAGGATGCGGTATGGCCACTCTGAATTCATTGTTGTGCCATTTGGTTTAACCAGTGTGTTGAAGACTTTCATATGCCTCATGAATAGTGTGTTCATCTAGTATTTCGATAAGTTTGTCTTGGTAGTGACATCCTCATCTATTCCTAGAATGAGTAAGAGCACACAGTACATCTTAGAAAGATATTGCAAGTGCTTAGGGCACATAAGTTGTATGCCAAGCTCAACAAATGAAAGTTATATCATAAGAAGATTTAGTATTTGGGTCATGTTATTTTGATAGAGAGAGGAAATCAAGTGCTAGAAGATATGTTAAGGATATATGTGATATATTGAAGAACACACTGGGATACTGAGACAATGGGTGAATCAATATCCCATGAAAATTTATTATTCCACTTTTTGTTCAATTCATCAAATAGTATATGCATCAATCCATCAATAACAAGAGAGTACAGTGAAAATTTTGTTAGGATGAATTATAATCCTCCCTTGACCACTGTTATCACTCAGAATTTACCCTTTGGTTGTGGAAGGATAGCTCCAAGATAACCTTACAAACCAACCTTTAGGAGGAAATATGGCTTCTTTCCTATTAGAGAGGGATCTCTCAACAAATAAATACAAAGGCTAGAGATATTCTTAAATAAAAAAGTTTTAATAATAGTTGAAACAAGAGGGTATCATTGGGTGTGGAGTCAAAATCATGAGTTATTATAAATAACAGTGCTTTGCAACAAAATTTCTTCATAGAGACGGGATAGTCACTTTTTTATAGTCAAGTTCTTGATTTTCTGGTGATAAGGAGGAAAAATGAATAGTCCATTATTATGGGCATCAAAGGTGAATCCCATATTAACTTTAGAGGAACCTTTGCTTGTGAATACTTGAAATATATGAACCAGAGCATATGATTATGAATTATGATTCAATTTAAACATATTAAAGCATGAAAGACAACACAATGAAAAGGATAACAAGAAAAAACATTCACATGAGAAAAAGGAAGTACATATTGTAAAACAACAACATGAGAATATCTGATACAGAAAAATTCTTGCTTGCAAATTTTATTACCTTGAAATGCTCAGTTACAAAATGAGTTTCACTCTCATGGAATGATACCTAACTACCTAAATTCTAAAAATAGACTTCTTGTAACTGCCTTATTACATCTGTCATATAACTTAATAAACTAAATCCTCCTAAACACTAGAAAAATATTTAACTTTAAATCCTTTAATTCCACTTTGAAGTGGATCTTGATATGTATTCAACTCAAGATTTGAAATGAATATATTCATTGATGTAGTCTATATTTCATTTTTCCAAAATTCTCAATGGTCTTCCATTGGTCTCTAGATGGAACTTCAAGATTTTTCATTTTTTTATCTAGTACTCTTCACTCCACATGATATACATATGAAATAGGTGGGAGCTTGGCACCAATCATCTTAAATGAATCCACTATTTCAAAGTCCACATCTAATTTTTCAACTATAAATTTTCCTTACAGAGGCTAAGTCATATGTTCAAAATTTTAGTGATCCAATCTAGATTTAACCAGTAAATCTTGATATTCATATTGAGATATCATCTTTCCATCCTTATCCCAAAAAGAAGGTAGACCTTTCTCAAACATTTCTATGAATAAACCCTTGAAGGAATTCACTTATTACAACATTTTGTCTTCCTTTTCCTAGACACTTTCAATGTGATGATGTTTCTCGACTACCTTGCTCGCCCAAGTTATGAATTCAATCTTGTCCTTAATACCCATTGTTTTCATCTCTTATTCAGACAAAGTATTAAGAAGACTTATAGTGTTATGAGCTGTATCTACTGGTTTCCTATCCAAAGTTTATTTTACAACTGTACAACTTTGTCTTCTTTTTGTAATCTCACAGATCACATAAGGTTACCAATAATACACACATAGAATCATATAAACATACAGAGAGAAGAGACAAGAACAAATAGTAGAATAACAGATTATATTATAGAATCACATGAGGGTCCATACATATACAAAACTGAACCAAGTTCTTAACTGGCGCAACAGCCTATTATATATGATTACAAAACGGTTATTAGTAACTACTTGTCGGTTCGGTCAACCAAAACGACCTTTGGAGGTCGAACTAATCTCCGATTAGTCGGTTAACTATTCTATCCGGCTCACCGACTTGCTCCTCCAACATCTCCCCTAGGAACAAAATATTTCTTTGTCTCGAAGAAATATAGGAAGTACAAAACTTTGCCTCAAGTAGCTTCCTTTCTATTGTTCTGTCTTCATGGGTTGTGCAGTCTAATAGATGGTTTTATTTGTACACATACTTCGACTATGGCTTCTGTCGAAATGGCCATTTGGTGTTGAAAATCTTCCCAATTGTGGAGAGCTCTCTGGATGTCTATGGTCAAGGTTGTAATGCTAGATAGAATCACCATTTTCTCCTAAATTAAGAGTTCTACAATATTATTCATGTTGGGACCCAAAAATTGGGATTTTTCATCTGCTATGTCCTTCAGTATTTTCATTTGTGGACATATTGTGTCCAGTTTGTCGATGCTGGAAAGAGCCTGGTTTACCCACTGATGAGCTTGTTTCTATAGCTTCTCTAGTTTTGTTGTTTCCAATACAATCTGATGTTGTATTGTGATCTGCATTGCTTCGTCAAGACCTTATTGATTCTCTTGTGTCTTGATATGTTTGCAGGTTTCTTGATCCTATTGAAATACTTGGCCATAATGGGTTTACCAGCTATGCAGTACTTCTTTTGTAATAGTTGATTCCTCCAGATGTTCTTGCAGTACCTTGTGTGCTTCTGAAAATGCTGTGTACTGCTGTCTTAATAACATAAATGTTTCTTCTTTTTTCTATTCTTTCTTGGTCTGTAGCTATGCTTGAAGGGTCGACACAACACTTTCAAATAGATGGTATGATTTCTCCAGTGGTTTGTCGGTGTCGGTCTCTGCTGGTCCTGGTATGAATGTCTATGTTAAGGTCATGCATTTAGTCAAGAATTCAACTTGTTTTTTCTTCATTTTTTCAATTTGTTCTTGTATTGTTTGGTTTCTTGTTGATGCTTCTTTGGTGAGTGCTCCCAAGAGTCGGTCCAACTCTCCATCTCTTAGTTTTGGTGTTTTGACTGCAAAAGTCGATCCTAACTGTTGAAGGTGGATCACGGTCGGTACCTGCTGTGGCTGATGGTGCTCTTTTTTATTTTTCTCTTTTATTTTACTCTTATGTTTAGACTTATGGACCACTTCTGATCATGTTGGTACTATTGTTGGCTGCTATTGCGGTGTTTGGTGCTCTTCAGTCGGTGGATTCTCGGTCGACTGAACTTCTGCTGTGGTAGGATTAGCTTGCTGGGTTTCCTGAATGGGGTTTGTGGTTGTTTATGCTTCCAATGGTGGTGGTTCTAGATTATGAGGAGACTCTGGTGCTGGTGGTGGTGATGGTGATGGTGGTGAATGGTCTAGATTTAGAGGGGTGGTTGGAAAATGACTTGTCAGCATGGGGTTTTCGAGTTTTGGTTGTAGGTCTACAGGGTTGTCAATTTCTTCATCTTCTATGAGGTTGTAAATTTCTACATCTAGTGCTGCTTGATTATTAATTTCGAGGCCAAGTAATTCCCTATCTACCTTAGTGATTGAAAGGTTGGTGTAAATGATGAAATTTGGGTTGTGACTATGGTGGATGTTGGGTCAATGTAACGAATGAATGATGATTTGATAAGTCCCACAACTATTGGTGGTGAAACTTGGTTGGTTTGTGGAGTGAGACTTTGTCAGACAGAGCTTGACTCGACAAGTTTATGGGTGATGGTGATCTCCTGGGATTTAAGGAATAGATTTGGCAGTCTGTTGATAAATTGCTGAAGTTCAACATCTTTATCAATTTTTTCCTTAAGGGTCCCAGGGATAACTTCATTGTAAATTGGTGATATGGCCATGGTTGAGTCTGGTGTTATTCTAGTCGAAGAAGGTCTTGGTGAGACTGGAGTTAAATCGATAGGATTTGTTTCAGGCTAGGTATCAATTCTTACCTTTTTAAGCCTGCCTTGATTTGCTATTGATTCGACAAATTGATTGAATTGGGTCTCGATGGACACCTTGTTTGTTAAAGCATCCTACAGGATGTTGGCAACAATAGCAAGTAGCATATTATGAATCCTTTGATAAGATGATTTTGCACTTCCCCTTCCCTTTTTCTTGAGTTCCTTTCTTTTTCCTTGAAGTTGATATTTCCTTAGCTATTTTCTTCAAATTTTCCTTTCTCATGGCATATTCTAGGTTGTCTGATTGAATTTCTTGAGTCTATCTATTCTTCTCCTTTCTCCTGCTATTGAGTCATCATGATAATGCTTTGTTCAGTAGGTACATTTTCAATTTGAAGGGGTTTTTCTCTTTTGTCGGACTATCTTCCGATATGAAAGTACTAATATGAAGGTTGAATTCATAGTCTTCCTCCTTCTCCTAGTCGGTCAATGGTTCTATAATAGGTTGATTGCTTGCTTTTGCAGCCTCCGGTATGGTGATGTTGGTTTTGGACTGCCTAGCTAGCTTTGTGCATAATTCCTCAACTATTGGGTAGTAGTCGAGTGGCTTTGCCTTTGCTGTAGACCCTTGCTTATGCTATACTGCTGTGCGGTCCAGCTCTAGTTGGATATTTGCTGTAGGAGTTAGACATCTTCAGATGTTTTTAGGCACCCTCCATATGGCTGTTTGGACTTTAAGATTTTGAAACAAGTGTTCCAGGAACACTTTTCTTTCTTCTTGTTCTAGTCACGGTTCCAGCCATTGAAAAGGCTTAAAGCGCCACATATGAAACCTGTTTGACTCCAAGAAGTCTTTATGCCTGAATGGACATAGGTGGTACATAGCCATCCATATTAAGAGTGATGAGAATCTGATTATTGCACCTGCTTCCTAGCACTTCTCGCAGATAGATTTGAGCATGTCGACCATATATTGATCCCAACAGTATATTTTTCCTATGTTTTCTATGCAGTTGACAGCTTCTAGCATGTCAAGCTTCAAATAGTAGCCATGTCCTATGACAGTCAAGCCCATGGATACAATTTTGGTCACCATTTTGGGTGTGGTGGCTTGGATTTGCCCGACAATTAACCCTTTTGAGCTTTTCCCTATCGGTGTTCCCGTTAGCTTTTCGACCAATCCTTCTTTGATGCCTACAGGAACAGGGTCGCCTTTGTTGGACATCCTTGTAACTTTGTAAATGGTTTCAGCTGATATTTCCACTGGTCTGTCGAAGTAGAACTTCCCATTGTGGTACCGACTGATGATGAATTTGACAATATTTTCCTTTGTTCCTCCAAAACTTGCCATGAGAGGTTCATTCAGAAAATTAATAATGGTGCTTTGGTTTACCTTGTTCGCTTCCTCTGTCATCCTTTAGTTACCCTGGTAATCCCATGCTTTGATTTCCACCTAGTGTTGTGCCCATGAAACTTCCTGCACTTTCGCGTTTTGAATGTTTCGTAACCGTTTCACTAGTGGACTTAGGGAGGATTCCAACTCTTTTACTTTGGATTTCATGGCTCTAGTTTTTTTTGGGGCCATTTGTCGATTTTCGGTTCGTATTTATTCTTAGTTGATTTTCTCACGGGGGTCTGGTAATTCTGTCGCTCTAGATCTCGGTGAAACAGTATGTGATATTCGTCTGGTGTAGTATTTATAGGTGGAGTGGATGGTGATCTTGTCGATGGTGCTATTAATGGCAGATTTGATGGAAAGGGGACGCTCTAATGAAGGATGATTTAATTC
Source organism: Pseudotsuga menziesii (assembly GCA_001517045.1). NCBI lineage: Eukaryota > Viridiplantae > Streptophyta > Pinopsida > Pinales > Pinaceae > Pseudotsuga > Pseudotsuga menziesii. The sequence goes on from LPNX010858624.1 coordinate 724,928, forward strand.
ACTTTGGTTTCGGCACTCCTTCTGACTGTAGCCATGATGGGGTGATTTGACATTTTGATCTTCTTGTCTGTGTCGATGGTATGGTCGATCTGTGGTATGTTGATGGTGAAAATGTTGATTATTGTCGAGTGGTGGTCTACTACGTCTGTTGAAATTCATTTTGGTTTTCCTTTGATTCTTTTTGGAGTTAGGTTAATTTTGATTTTTATAGTTTTTGTTAATAGTTATAAAACCTCTTTCCTTTTGATTTTTTTTCAACTTTTTTAGTTTTGGTACCATTTTAGTCAGGCACCATTTACCAGTTTTTGAAATACTGTGCCATGTAATGTTCTCAGTCGAACTAATCCATTGGCGTTGATTTCTTCGACAATTTAAGGTCCCATCCATTATGTGTGTAATGTTTTAGGTTTTCCTTTCAGCCTACTATTGTATAGTAATGCCAGGTCTTCGACCGACAAATTCTTATTTTTGATGTTTCAGTCGTGCCAAGCCTTCAGTTGTTGAATCTAAATTTCTTAGTGTTGTATAGCTAGCATTCGGTGTTCTTCTAGTTGGCTAGTTGCATTAGTCGGTCCTTTCTTTCTTCTTCGACATTGATATGCAAGATGTCAACTATCATCGGTGTTTGTTGTCGGAAATGTAAAGGAACGACTACTTCTTGGCCGTAGACTAGTCGAAAGGGCATTTGGTTGGTTGAACGTTTATATGTTGTTCTGTACACCCATAATACTGTAGGGTTTTTCTCATCCCAGTCATCTTTGTTGGTATTGCAGATTTTTGTTAGACCTCTTGTCAATGTTTTGTTGAATGCCTCTATCGCCCCTTTCGGCTAAGGGTGATAGGATGTGCTTCTTCGGTGGTCAATTTTGAACTGTTCTGTTAGTGCCATGATTGTTTTATTAATGAAGTGTGAACCTTGGTCACTGATTAAGGTTAGAGGCAGCCAAATATCATAATGATATTTTCGTATATGAATTTGACATCTACGTCACTAGAGCAGGTGTCGACAGGTTCTACTTCTTCCCATTTAGTGACATATTCTACTGCTGTTATGATGTACCTTGCACCTGTCCTTTTTGCTATCACTGGGAATGGTCCTATGAAGTCAATGGCCCAAATTTTGAATGTTAAACTTGGGTTTACTGATATCAAAGGAATCTTTGTACTAGGTAATGGTTGACCTAGATGTTGGCAACGATCACATTTGCTAACAAACATTTTACAGTCCTTGTATAGTGTCGGCCACCATAGTCCCGACTGTTGAATTTTCTTGGTAGTTGTATCCGACTGAAAGTGTCCTCCCACTGGTCCATAGTGTGCTTCGTGCATAATGTTTTCTTGTTCATGCTCTAACACACATCGACGGAATACTTCGTCCAAACCGATTTTATATAGTAATCCATTAATGAGACTATATGGTGCAACTTTCATGGCTAAAATTTGTTTCTTTTTTGTGCTCACAGATCAGAGATCAGAGATCACAGATCACATGTTGTAATCTCACAGATCATATAAGGTTACCAATAATACACACATAGAATCATATAATCATATAGAGACAAGAGACAAGAATAGATAGTAGAATAACAGATTATATTATAGAATCACATGAGGGTCCATACATATACAAAACTGAACCAAGTTCTTAACTGGCTCAACAACCTATTATATATGATTACAAAATGGTCATGAGTAACTACTTGTTGGTTTGGTCAACCGACACGAACTTTGGAGGCCGACCTAATCTCTGATTAGTTGGTTAACTAATCTAGTCAGCTCACAGACTAGCTCCTCCAACACTTGCCACACTGATTACCACCTCTTTGTCTTTTATAAAATTGAAATAAGGTCTCATTTTTGTAGCTTTGATGATAATCATATACCAAATAAGATTCATTGTGCCTTGTACTGGTAAATTCCCTGAAACTTTCTCTACTAGCTTCTCATTCTTACAAGGCATCTCTTTATTTTTATTCTAAAAAAAATATTCTTCTTCATTTTTTAAAATTATTTCAGCTAGTCTCTGATTTTCTATTTTCAAACCCTTTATTTCTTCATCCTTCAAGATAACTTCTGACCTATCTTTAACAATAGCTTCAATACTTGTCTTTGTACTTGGATGACATGTTTCCATCTATTTATTCTTTTCTTTCTCCTCTCTTTCGTTTTCCAGAATTAATTGATTCTCATTTAAAACATCAATTTTGGCAATAAGAAAAGATCTTTTCTTCTTGCATTGGCTTTGTTCTTTAGAAATTTTTAACAATTTAGCTTTACTATCATTCAGTTCTTGGGAAAACAATTCTTTTTCCCTCTCTAACACTACCAACTCAGAAGCTTGGATAAATTGAGTGGATGGAATCTTCATCTTCTTCTTTAGTAGCTGGATAGTGCTTTCTTTCTCAGCCAAGATCTTCTTTGTAGCTTGTCCTCTACCTGGATCACTATCCATAGCTAGTAGATCTCCCTGAAGCTTCTTGATTTGATGTTGATATGTATTATTTTCCATCTTTTCTTGCTTCAATTAACTTTCCAACCTTGAAAGTGTAGATTGTAACTTTGAAACCTTTAATGTAGCTTTCATCAAATCAATATAAATTACTTCCCCAGTTTGCTTATGCAAACAAATATTATCAGGAACTGGTATTTTCTATAAAATTGAGTCTCATTTCTGAAACTCTGTTATGGGTAGCCACTGTTGAATTCAATGTCTTTTTTACGTGGTCCTTCATAGTGACTAGTGAAATCTCCTTATCTGAAATGTCTCTTACTTTTAATAAAGTTTTAAATAATTTTTTGAATAAACATTCTTGTCTTGTCCATATATACCATATAAGTCACTTCTGGACTTGTACTTATCACTGGATCCACCCTCCTGTACTTCTACAAAGCTATATTCCTGAATCTGAAAAACTGCACCGTGGTTTTTTTCTTTCATCTTCTTGCTTCCAAATTCAACCATTTCTTTCTCTGAATATATCTTTGGTATTTTTTCCAATTTTGAATCTTCATCCTCAAATTCAACAATTTATAAGAAACTCCTCTTGCCAGTAATCTCAAATTTTCTAGGAGTTGGTATAATCATTGCTGCTAATTTCATTTTGGCAGAGGGATTCTCCTCTAGGATCTGTACATTTTCAACATCTGATTGATATCCCATGAAGTTATCTCTTTGAGATAACCCCTCTATTTCTTGATGATAAAATTCCTTGTTTTTGTTTTGTTTCCTTCTTTGTGATATGATATGATGTGGATCATAGTTCATTTTGGTGGCTTTCATAAAATTCATATCTTGTAGTAAGCCTTCAACTACTGGAAGAGAAACTTTGTTTTTTATGATAAATGGATCCACCTTCAAAGGTAATTTAATCTCATAGGCCTTTCTAAAGCTCAAAAAGTTTTCATGTTCAACAATAATATTTTTCCTGATAAATTCAAAGTCAAATATCCTAGTTGTCAAGAATGTAGGAAAAATGTATGGCTCATGAATAAAACCATAAACTCTGATAATGTTATGTTCCTTCAGAAGGAACCAATCTCCAATTCTTCTATATAGGATAAATTGTAGTACCTCCTCCATCTTAGATAACACTCTAAGCATTTTTTCTTGAAACATTACCCTTAAACTTCTGACATTATGAGATTCATGTAATTGAAAGTATTATTCTTGATTCAGAAGTGAATAGTATTTCTAGAAACTGTAAATTCTCCTCATTAAAGAACAAAAACATTTTGACCATGTAGGACTAAAATATGAAATGTCTGGTCATGTGGAAATTCACTAACTGAGAATGAATATTCTCACCTAAGAATTCATCAAATTTAAAGCAACATAATTGACTAGACTTAGACTCAGACTCATGATTATGCATACTCAATCTAAATAACGAACTCAACAAGACTTTTGGAAAAAACTTATCAATGTCCAACCCTAAAAATTGACTCAATAAGAATATGACCCACTAAGACTCTTCATTAAATAGGTTAATGTCTAGAGGAAAGGGTTCATTTTCAATAGAAATACTAGGCTTAAAACTCTTGGAGTAAAATATTTTCTTTTCTTCAACCGTAGCATGTTTGAGTTGCTCAACCAAACTTTCTTGAGAGAAATCTTCTAGGTTTTGGGTAAACAACTAGGGTACTTCTAACGAGTTTCTGGAAACCAAGGAATTGATGAGGAAAAGGATTCTAGACATATTCGAGTCCATTTTGACATGTTCAGAATGGGAATAGTTGTACGGACACCAGGATAAATATCTGCGAAATTAACAGTTTGGTATAGAAAAAAAATACTGAAAATAAGACCTCTGGACACCGTTCAAGTCAATTCATTGTTCATCTAAGGTTTTTATTATGTTTTTCAGTTCATGTACTATACCAAAGGAGAGTAATGTGTCAAAAAATATCCCCATCCTTGTCTTAAAAAAATTCATCCAGTTTGTTGAACTCACAGACCTGTGTTTCAAGTTCACCTTCCCCTCCATTTTTAAAATACCTTAGTGGGTTAGCTTCGTGGCCTACTTGGAAAATGATGGCTGGAAAGAGTGTATCTGACTCAACTTTGATAGGTGTAGGAACATTCTTCCTTACATGTAAAAGACAAATGACATGCCTCCACGTGACTTTTTCATTTTATAATATTCCAAATAAGTGGTTTTGGGATTGTGGGAGGTGGTTTCTCCCCACCACCTTTCATCCATCGAAATGTTTATTTTCTCAACTTGTTGAAGGAGGTAAAAATTCCACTAGCCTCAAACTATTTTTCTCTCCATGCATGTTGTGGGAGCGGATCAAGCCTCAACTGTTGATCTCTTTTCCTTTTTATCATGTGTCATTGATCAAATTTGATCTTTAATTTCCTCCAATGGCCATTTTTCCAACCATTTACCCTTTTGTTAATCAAGCAACTTCTTTTGGCAAATTTCGTGTTTACCTTCAATCTTTTCACTCTCCAAATTTGGACCATCAATCTTTTCATAATATACCATAAGAACTTTATACATTCATTTTCGTCACTTTCTTCCTCCACCATATGGTTTTATGGGGAAAATGAAAAGTTTATCCTTCCCTTAAGCACCCAACCTATAAGCTTATGCAGTAATAGAACCAAATTTCAAAATATAACCCTTTCTGCCTTACCTTAAGTCCCTCTCAACTACTGTAAACTAAAACTGTGCTAACAACCACCATAGTCTAAATGCCATTTCTTATCTTAGGAGTTTGTTCCCATTTCAATAGTGCCATGGGGAACTCATATGGGGCCCACCTACCACTTGATTCACCAATTTGCATGATTTTAGGAGATCCAGAGGCCAATCCATATAATTTAGGAGCACACACTGAGTCATGGGAGTCCCATCATCAACTTACCCTAGTCTATGTTGAGTTATCCTCAGATGGGAATCTATTAGTTCATATCCAATTAGTATTGTGCCAAATTTGACTAATTTTAGGAGGTAGGCACCTTTTCCTACCTACCTTAATCAGCTAACTGGATGAGAACTGACTTAGTTATCTTAAGTTGCATTAATGAGCTCCCAGTGGTGATTTCCCCACACCGAGTTAGTAGTAGATTTAGTCCAAGTTGGTGAATTATAATCCTATCTAGTGTTTTCAGATTATTCCTACTGCATCATCATTGTATTACACGGAGGTTAAAGAATATTATGGTAATGTTATGTTGACCAATTTTTTCTCTTGGTTGTTGAATTTCACCATGAATGTTTGATCAGTGTACATTAAATTGTTTCTTCCTCCTTCAACGTTCATTCACAGTGAATTCATTCAAGCATGATGATCCTAAGATTTGCTAAATTAACCATGGTATTATATAAGGTAATTAGGCCAAATTCAATCCTCAGAAACTTCCATTGATGCATTAGAAGCGATTGGGTTCCACATAATTCCTGGTATTGTTTCTTTCTCCCTTTGGATTTTGTCTATAGAAGTCTAGCCAGGTGTGTTGCACCCATAGAATGTGAACACGTGGAAGTGGAGAGTGATTAAATTTGTTTGAATTCAAATTGAAGTGTTTTTGTAGATAAATTGAAGAACTCTGAAGAATTGTGTTACTCCTTGAAGCTACAAGATGGATAATTGAACAACTTTGACACCCATGATTCTCACATCCTTCAACTATATTGATTGGAGGGCTCATATGCAGATAGTGTTGCGCAACAAAGGTATATACATGGCTACCATGGGCAGCTATGTCCAACCCAAGAAACCTCTAGAGAAGTCAAAGTATCTGAACAAGCTAGATGAATCATTTGTCTTCATGTGCATTCATATTTCCATGGATTAACTATTCCATCTTAATGGATTAAAATTTCCAAAGGAAGTATGAGATAATATCGAATCCCTATTTCGAAACTAGGATGAACTGAGAGGCCATATTGTGGAGAATGAGTTAATTTCTCTACATCCTAGCAACTTCAAAACTATCCATCAATTCTTTTCAAAATTCAAATCCCTTTTCATGTAGTGTAAACAGTGTGGCATTGACAAGAAATATGAGCAATTGGTGCTCTCAATTCTAAGAAAACTTGGCCCAGAATTCTCAGTGTTTGTGTCCACCTTTCACTATGGGATACTAAAAACTCCTAATTGGTAAATTACATCCCTTGATTCCTTCACATAATCTCTAATTTAGGAACAAGACAAGTTGATACAGATGGGAGCCCTCAAAGCCTCCAAAACTCAGGATCTCTTATATGGGGAGACTAAGAATTTGCAAGCAAAGGGGAAGCATAAAGGAAAGGAAAACAAGAACACTGATTTCAAGGAGAAGTAGAACCCTTCAAAAGGAGCCTCTAGTTCCAAGAAAGACAAGAGAGAATTTTTTGATAAGGACAAGTGCTCATACTGCAAGAGAGGGAATCATCTAGAGAACCTATGTATGAAGAAAACCATATACAAAATGTCTATATTCCTTAAACATGACAATATTTCACTTCCTGAAGGTGCAAAGAAGCCTGATCCTGGAAACAAGACTGAAGATCATGAGAGATTCCATGCTCTGAAGGTGGCCTCCAAAGAATCATTCTCTTTTGGATCTCTCTAGTGGACCAAGAATTCACATGGAATATGACTCTCAAATCCCATATATTGAGAAATGTGTAGTCAAATTTGAGCATGGCGTGTTCAAGAATGTCCTCTATATTCCCTCCCTGGCAGGAAATCTATTGTCTATATACTAGATGACCCATACTAGCTCACCCAAGTGAGTCACATTTTATCTCAACTCAGTGAATATCTATGACATTTCTATTGGGAATATAATAGAGAAATGAGCTACAAATCATACCTTCAAGCCATATGAATTTTTGTTGGCAAAACCCACCAGCAAAGCCTCGTCAACAGCGGTTCCCACTCTGTCAATGCCCAACCAGTGCAATCTCCCTAAGCACCATCCCAGAAAAAGTTTACCCTGCCCAGTAATGTCTATGGAGAAGACAAGGTCTTGCCTGAGGCATTCAAGGGAGAGATGTCGAAACCAAGTTTTCTGCAGTGGGGACAGAGGATATGGGGATCCAACAAAAGGGCACTATAATTACTAGATCCAGAGCTTGCAGTCAACTTTACACTATTTATTCAGCTTGTAGAGTGTATTCATAACTTATGCAATCATCAGAGATGATTTTAAGGAACCATACTTATTTAAAAGTGTAGAAATGTTGGTGAATATTACCAATTATTAAAATGCCAAGTATAAAATGATTGGCGATATTTTTCAAAAAATATTTTAATTTCCAAGGATTTTATATTGTTTATATAATAATTTGGCGATTTTTAGGGTGAAAAAATTTTACCCCATCAAAATTGGGTGAAACAGGGCTTCAAAAAATGCAAAATGGCGTATCTTTTTTTGGGAGAAAAACATGGAAAAATAGCCCATTGGGCTAAAATTCACCCCTAAAATTATCCTTGGAAATATATCATTACATAGTTGTCACAATATCGCAGCACTGTCCATGAAACATATCTACTCATAGCACAATAGACAGTAGCATAAAAATAGATCGCATTGATATAGCAGCAAAACAGATTGCATCGATATAGCAGAAAGAGACTAAATCACATCAACATCATAACAAAACATGTCGCAACATCATAACAGATCAGATCGCAACAACAATAATTGATAAGATTTGTGCCACAATCACCACATCATATTAATCTTGCACAAAAGAAACCACATTACACAAATCTTCTCCAAAACTGGAGACTGAATACATCAGGAAAAACCCAGATCAATCGCAGATACACGCGGAATTCTTCACAAAACTAGATCCTGCTAGAGCTTATGTTCAATTAACCTCTGATGTGATTCTCCTAGTCTCAGTCAATAGCTCCTTCTATCCTATGATATATCTACTTGCAAAACTAGATCTATAAATAGGCTTGCGCCATTACATTGAGGGTCCACTTCTAACTAAATTATAACCGTTAATGACTTATTACAACAAAACTTGGTCAAATAACATATAAAATATTCAAAGCGGTTATTCTTTCGCCCATCGTGCTAATATGGCCTTGCGTGGTACTGCGTGATGTTGCACAACTTTTGTGATGCTGTGCAACTCACTTACCAAAACCCTCGCCAACAGGACCCCAACACAGTATTGTGGCTCATCCCTGAGCCACATTCGGTTGACAGGGTGTGTGCCGACGTCCACACCTTGAAATATTCAAATTGTTGTGCAATCTCACCTACCTACAGCTGGACTTTGTCGGCAGTACTATGACAATTAGTCAAATTCTGCTTCACTGGGTGCTCCTCTTTGGCCTTCCTATCTACGTCCTTTCGATGCTCTTGCACTGCATGCAGTGTGGCGACTGCTTTAACAACCAACTCTCCAATGATTTCCTAAAATTCATCAAGCTGAGCACGTCGCTTTTGTTGTCATTCCTTTGCTCAGGTGGCTCTCTGCTATAAATACTTCAGTTCCTCGGCCTGTGTGATTTGCACCATCAGTGGCATAGCCCTTAGAGATGTCTTCAAGGTTGTTAGTTGACCTTCGCCTTCTTGTACTTGCATGGTTAACTGATCAAGCTGCTCATCCTAGACAACGCTCTGCCAAAATTGTGTTGTCGCTTCCATAATGGTTTTAGCCTCTTGCTCCATGCCTTCAAACTTAGTTGTAATGTCTTCAATGGAGGCTTTCCTTTCTGCAACTTGCTCCGGCATCGTCGTTGGTTGTACCAAGGCCTGGAGCATCAGGTTATTATCATGAAGTTGAACAATAGTTTTCCCCAATCGTTTCATGTTTTCGACTGGGGTGAGGTTGGCCGTGTTCTAAAAAATGTGCTGGCAGGATTCAGAAACAACCTGCTCAACTTCATCGCACCTAGCACACATCTGCACCTGTTCCATGATCAGGAGGTCTTGCGCCTTTTTCAATTCCATATTCTCCTCAGTAGCCTTTTACTGTAGCTCATCCTGTGTCACCTTCAAGGCGTTGATTTCTCAAAATTTTTCTTCTGCTAGCTGCACCTGGACCTGATGTAGCTCATCATCCTATTTCTGTAGCTTCTCTGCCATGCTCTGGGACTGGTCATATCACTCAGTCAGCTCTTTCTGTCATTCTACCAGTTCCAGGGCGACAACGTGCTGCAACTCCACTAACTCCATAGAGAATAACTTGTTTAGTTCCAAATCCATGCTCTAGATTGGTCGCAGCAACTGGGGAAATTCCTCATTTTTTGCGTTGATCATAGTCGGGGAAACTTGCACGTTCCTGACTCGGGGTTCAGTGCTAATCAACAGAATGTCTTGTAGTATGGGTCGCATAGATGTATGCCTAGAAATAATACCAAAAATTGAATCTAATCGATCTCTTACCACTCCAAATTATTCATGGTTTGACTCTCGGATCGCCTTTGTCACATCCGCGGATGAGCCAGTGACCAATTTGCTAAGCCGCTGCAGTTGATCCTCCATCCCCAGCTTGGTTCCACTACCCACTTCATATTCCTGGCACCATTTGGTGCAAGTCTCCTCCGGCAGGCACTGCGCTGCATCCTCAGGGTCTGCGGACAACTCGTTGTCGAAGTCGTGAGTGCTCAGGTCCTTCTGGGGCATCTAGTAGTTGTTCTTTAAATAATTCCTCCCGACTCACTGGATTTCACCACTCTGTCGACCACTCTTGGATGATGGAATGCAACTCTTCTGTCGTGACTTTGTATGGAAAAGGAAACCATTGCTTGTCGGGATCCCACCGCTCTTGAATGTAAATAGAATGGGGCTCGATGGAAAACCGAAGGATCTGCTGATACTTGGCCACGGCATAAGGAGAGACTCAGGGAAAAGCAATGGCCAAAGCTTGAAATGCTTCCCAAAAGTGGATGGTAGAGCCCATATGTCGACTGGGTTCTTCTACCCACCATAAGTTTTGATACCATACACCCCAACACACCTTTTCCGCATCAACTGTCATTGGTTGATAGTCTTTCGGTTCCATCCAGGAAACGAGTGAAATAAGGATCATCAACCAACTGTATGAAAATGAATACCCATCTTGAGCAGCAAGTGCATCTTCTAGAAACTGATTCAGCAAAAACAGAGACCAATCCATTTGCACCCCTTCGGCACACTTCTGGGCGCAGGCGACAACACCCGAATTGCATTGTACTGGTCGATTTCCCCAAACTACTTTTCTCACTAGAATCCTTGCACCAATGTGCATCACTCATGAGTTAATGCTATTGATGTTATAATCATGACCATCACGCTGTAACCCAAAGAGCTCCTTCAGCTGCTTGGCAATATTTTTGTCAGTATCTCTCCCATGGATATACTACGCTGGATCTTCCCTAGCCTTCGACAAGCCTATGATGCTTGCGATCAAATCTACTGTCACAGGGATCAATGTGTTCAACCAAAGCGTCCCTACATGAAAGCAAGCCAACAACTGCTTCATGCACGCATGGGATTCATTCAATTTCCCAAAATGAGGCATATTGATGAGCCCCAACAATCTCGATTGATCTAACCCACTTTCCCACGGTTGAGAAATTCGTTGAATTGGAGCACCAGACCCTATTGGGATTGACTCATAGGGCTCATCCCTGACATCTTTGAGCAATATCAGGTCATGGTCTTTAAATTTCAACCATATGAGCGCAGGGATGATGTCGACCAAGCATTTCATCCCCTCCGGCAGCGGCGACAATTTTGGTGGGTACTTCTAATTCTTCGATGGCTGCCTCGGCTCGGATCCTAGATGTGTTGGAGTGACATAACCCAAAATGTCATGTACAAAGACACCCCGAGATGCCATAGATTCAATAGCGCCTGAGATCGATGGCCCGGTTTGTGTAGTGCCTTCTTCTTGCAGTCTTACCGAGGTGCGAGTTTGCCTCTTCTACGGTGGCGTGGGGCTGGGCCACTGAGCTCGTCGCTTCTGCTTGGGAATGGACAATGAACTGACTGCCATACTCATAATCTCTTCTTCAACAGCCATGGGTTGAATCGAGGAATTGTACTCACTGTAAATCTCTATGGTGTCGAGGTCGCTCAGCATGCCTCACGCCTCAACCCTTCAACTGCACTCGATGGCTCTAACCTGTAACACTATAGTTCACTCAACAGTTCTCACCACACTGCACAATCCCTGCTCTGCTTCACACTCTCTACTCGCTGAAATGAATAATGCTATCCTTACACATCCTGCGTGTTTTTTTATAACCATCTCCAATCCAAATTTCATCATTTCCAAATCTATTCTTGCCATTATTTCTAAATATGGTATTAATGACACCAAATCCATCGACGATCTTACTCTTCTAATAGTCGGATCACTCATTAATGTGGGTCGCTTCAACAAGCACCACCATCTAATTGGTTTAACTACCTGCATTTATTGCTTGATTTGACCACCCCACATCCCTGCAACTGTCGCAAGTGGTCGACCAGTTATCACCAACAACTTTAGCCTTGCACAGCCTCTCCCCCGGGGCTTGCCTTGTTGTTCTGAACTAAAATCTTCATTTTTCATTTTTTTTTTGTTAGCACCTCAAGTGGTGCACATCGTCGGCCCCGACCTATAGGGCTTTAAGTGACTCCCATTGACAAGCGTCGGTAAGACTGCACCATCTAATTGCTGTAATTGAACTGCATCGCCAAAAGTAATGGAATGAACAAGATAGGGACCTAACCAGTGCATTTGTAACTTACTTGGATGCTTGATGAACTTACTGTCATATAACAACACCAAATATCCTATTGCAAACTATTTTTTCTTAATGTGGCGATCATGCCATTTCTTCTATCGATCCTTCACAACCTGCTGGTGGAAGCCAACAATAAAATGGCCTTCTTCAAGATGGATTAACTGTGCAATTCATTCTTCTAATGCTTCTACATCATGCATGCCCATCGTTGCGGCAATGTGCATACTGGGAATAATATACTCCATGGGCATGAATGCCTCTTACCCATAGACCAGCTTAAATGGTGTCTACCTGGTTAGCCATTTACAAGTAGTGAAATAGGCCCATAGCACCGCTGTAATTTTTAGGTCCCAGTCATCACGGTTAGCATTACATACCTTAGTCAACATGTTCTACAAGATTTTGTTGAATGCTTCGATGGTCACTATGGATGGTATGGTGTACTTCTCTTATGTTGCACTTGCAACTCCTCAGTTAGTGCTTTCACAGTCCGATTGACAAAGTGACTCCCCTGGTCACTCATCAAGATCCTAGGACACCCAAACAGTTTCACGATGTTCTCAAAGATGAACCTTGCTACCGTTACAGTGGTGCAATATACAACTGGTGCAGCTTCTGCCCACCTATTGAGATAGTCGGTTGTAGTGATGATGTATCATGCACCAGTTTGTTTCCCTAGTGGATTAATAGGACCTACAAAATCTGCATCCCATTTATCAAATGGTTGTAGAGTCACCCGCGGTACTAGCAGTATCTCATCTCACCGCAATGGTTTACCGACACGTTGGCAGACGTCACACCTCCTCGCATAGTCTGCAACATCATTATGCAACGCAGGCCACTATAGTCCGATGCAAAACACCTTCTGTGCAGTAGCCTGACCTCCATAGTGACCTCCCACAATTCCCGCATGTGCTTCTTCGAGAATGGGACCTTGCTCATGCGGTAAAATACACTGTCACAAGATTTCATCCTGTCCAAGCTCATATAACTGTCTCACAATTAATTGAAAATCAGAAGCTTTTACGACCAGCTGCTTCTTTTGGCTAGTTAACATGCCCTCCGGGGCGATACCAGTGGCCAAAAACTGAATAATTGGTACATAGTGATCATCTGCAATGTTAACATGGAACAATTGTGCATCTGGTAGTCCATCATCAATATTGGTCAGTTTTTCCCCGTTTGTGATGCGGGACAGATGATCAGGGCCAGCGTTCAATCACCCTGGCTTCACAACTATTTCAAAATCAAACTCCTGGAAGAGTAATATCCATCAACAGATTCCCCCCCCCCAACACATGCTTATTGACCAGGTATTGCAAAGCAGAATGATCAGTGAACATCTTGAAATTTTCACCCAACAAGTAGTGCCGAAACTTTTGCAATGCATAAACCGTCTCCAAGCCTTCCCTTTTCGTCATTGTATAATTTTGTTCAGCAAAAGACAACTTTCTACTGGCATATGCAATCAGGTGATCCAAGTCGCCCTCACCTAGTTGCGCAAGAATGACCACCAGTGCAATAGAAGAAGCATCTACGTGCACATGGAACTCCTTATCCTAATAAGGAAAAACCAGTATGGGCGCAAAGGCCATCTTGGGTTTCAAAGTGTCAAAACTTCCTTGACATTCATGAGTCCATTCATAGGTTGCATCCTTCTTTAGTAGCTTCTCCATGGGGGCAATAATCGCAGCGTATCCTTTGATAAACTTGCGATAGTATTTGGTATTCCCCAGTGTGGCCTGAAGCATTTTGACATTAGTTGGTGGTGGTAGACTAAGGATTAGCGCAATCTTCACTGGGTCGACCAACAGACCTTCTTTGCAGAAAATGTGCCCCAGTAGCATGCCAAATGGTGCACAAAAAATACACTTTTTAGAGTTCAAGGCAATCTGATGCTGTTGACACGGCCTTTCTAGCATAAGCAGCAGGTTGTCCAGATGGTCCCTAATTAGTCCATAGACAGTCCAGTCATCCATATACACCTATAGGAACTTTTGAATGAAATCTTTAAATACAACGAAAACTACACGAGAGAATACAACGGGTGCATTCTTCAGCCCAAACGACATGAATGTATATTGAAAACAGTCCCACTCAGTGACAAACATAGTCTTATAGCGATCCTCCTTCACAATCTGGATCTGGTGTTATCCCGAGAAGCCATCCATGAAAGAATACATCTCCTAGCCACCTATACCTTCAAGAACTTCGTCTGTAAAATGGGTCGGGAATGGATCATGTACACATGCATCATTCAACTTCCTTAGGTCGACGAAAATGTGGATTTATCTTGTGTTTCTGTCCTAGACCACCATAGGACTTATCCACTTGGATTCTTCTATAGGCTCAATGATCCCAACATCAAGCATCTGGTCAATCTCGGCCTTCCCATGGTACTTGTATCGTGGATTCACTCGATACGGCCTCTGTCGCACCGGTTTGGCATCTAGTTTGAACATGATTTTCATCTCCCCCAAGTCTCCTAAAATTCTCTTCATTTCTGAAAACTATGTCGAAAAAAGGTCCTGGAATTCATGTAGCAGGTCAATGTTCCTAGCCATGGTCTTCTCGTCCCAGTAGTCTTCGACATTGGAAAATTTCAGGTTCTCTGCCGACCCAATGTTAAATTTTTGGATCTTCAGTGGCTGATTCATTGAGTCCATCGGTATGTTAGGGGCTGCGACATCATGGCTTCCTTCAAACTCTGGAATATTAATATTCTGCAACTCATCATCATCTTCAGGCTCCCCCGACAAGTTGTAATAGGCCATCATGGACTTGATTGAAAAATGCACATGTGGGTCAACTAGATAGGTGACAGGGGTGACCTTGAGTACGAAGTCACAGATGATTTGTAAAGCATTGCATACCCCTGGGTAGATGTCCTGAAAACTAAACATCTGCACAAAAACAAATAGACAACTCTTCTCAAGTGGTGATAGTCCTGCACAATCTTCCACCACATACCAGGATCTCAGCATTTCTTCCAGAGTGTGAATGAAAGCGTGGACCCATTCATCCCTGGGTCATGGTGCCCATACAGTCTGAAATTCAATTAAATTACTGATGGGATCATTTCATCCATCATATCTCCCAGCATGATAGACCTCTATATCACCAAAGCGGACCATCATCAATCTATGACACTGTTCCCAGTCATGGATCATTTGTTCGTGTGTCGCCCACCATCGAGTCGGAGTAGCCTTCAGTGCTACATCAAGAGACACTATCCTTTGCGGTTCAAAAAATTTCTCTTCAAATTCTTGAAAGAACTCTGATAGTCCCGGCAATCCTTCATAAATGGGAAACTCGATAGTCTCAGTCACAACATGTCAGAGAGACTGTGTAATCAATCTGCATTTCCTGAATTATACTTCATGCAACCGATTCTGCCAATTTTCTAGAGCATATTCAGAGTCAGTGGACGTGGAACTTGCGCTGTGCCATCCAAGTTTGCCATTGATATTAGGATGGATATATTACGTAGAGATGTTATAAGCATGATCCCAACTTCCCCTAACTTCATCCTTTACAGGTTCAATATATCATCATCCTTCTTGAGGGTCCATAGGAGCAATTACCCTGACATCCTGGTTTTCAAATGTCATAACTCATTTTTTGAAGTTGATAACTGCCATGCTATCATTAGCCCATCCAATCCCTAGCAGCATGGGATAGGAACCACCATCTTCTACAACTTCTATCACATCAAAGTCAGCATGCATTTTCAACCTTCAATGTTGACAACCAAGTTTGAAACACGACCAATGGGATGAACCTTCGCCTGGTTTGCTAGTCACATCTGTACTGGCGACCATCCCAATGTTGGATTTCCCATCAATTGCCTGGTTTTCTTGGTCAGAATGTTTACATTTGATCCAAGGTCTAGAATGACCGAGTCAACCTCATAATCTCCAATCTGGATATTCATCGTCATCTCCTTTCCTGTCTTCCCTTTCTGCAAGGAATTCATAGCAGAATCCTTCAGTGTCTTATCCGAGTGGTGCAATAATGTCTCAATCTCGACAAGGGTGTCAGAGTCCCTTGCCAGTGATAGACAACTCTCAAAAAACTTTCACAAGGTACCATGTTTCCGCGATGGTCCTGCCTCTACAGATGGATCGAAAGCAAATGGCATATCAATAATTGGTAACTTACCTGGATTTCGCCTGATCACATTCTTTGCATTGAAGAAGGTATATTTCTCTGTCGTAATATCAAATGCGACCTTTTTCTTACCAGCGAGCCGAACTTGCAGCCGTGGTCCATCATCTCTAGTTGTCGCACCAGCGTAAGTGACAATCCCAATGTCGACATCTTTCATCCACGGCTTGGCCTGAATAGTGGCAACTATCGATCCTTGATTCAAGTTCAATAGCGGGTTCTGATTCAATGGTTGATTCATCGGTTGGTTATGTGCCTAAGGGGGGTTCTGATTATGAGTCTGCAGTGGGACCTGGTTCTGCATTATCGGTTGGTTTTGCACTTGGAATGCAGGTTGATTCTGATTCTGCACGTTCTGTAACTAAGGAATATTTCCTGCCTGCCATTTTGCAATCAACTGAGGGAAGATTTCAACATTATGATCATTGGATGCATAGTATGTACACTATACATGAGGGCACTCCCTCTGATAATTCCCAAGTACCCCACACGTGTAGCACTGGATTGATTCACGACCTCGTCCTCCTCCTTAACCAAATCCTCCTCCTCGACCTCTGAACCCTTCACGGAATCCTCCTTACTGAAAATGCGATTGGGCCATCTGTTGTTGCGGCGGGTTTGGTTGTTGCTGTACATAGTGCACAACTTGAACATATTGTGGCTGATTATATTGTAGTCGCGGTGCCTGGTTATACTGCAGTTGTACCACCATTTGTGGCTGAGGTGCAAACTGCAGCTACACTATAAACTGTTGCTGTGGTTGCGCAGGGAAAAACTGCAATGGAGGTGGTGGTGTATATGAAACTTGTGTTGCGGGTTGTACTGCTTGTGGTTGTGCTTGCATTGTCCGGGGGTCCTCACATTTCACAAAGTATGACGTCCTTTCCTGGACCAAATCATAAGCACAACAGTTTTTGTCATCATGTTCAACCAACTGACAAAATGTACAGTACACATTTTCTGCCTTGGTAACCATATTCTGCATGTAATCACAGTTCTCATGTCGATGTCCATAGACCTGACATATGCAACACCATGGTACACCAGCGCAGCTCAACAGATTTGGGGCTCCTGACAGCAAATGGTTTTGAAACGTTGAACATGTGTCCTTGGTATGTCCATCTGCATGGAAACAAGTGCACCAAATATCATCACGATCTTCCTTGGCCTTTTTGATTTCATGTAGTTGGAGCGATAAATTAGCCAACTGTTCTTGAATCTGGTTCATTCTGACCGCAGATTCTCCTACTGGTGATGCCTCCAATTTCATCGCGGTCTCTAGAGCCTAACTCTGTGTCGCAATATTTTGTTGCATTAGTGGCTATCTGATATGTGAGACAAGCGCAGTGATGAACCATTCCTTGTGTTGAACATCGCTCATCTGAAAACTGACCTGAGCCATCAATGTCTTAAACCACTAATCAAAGTCCCAAATCGTCTCATTAGGGAACTATTTTATCTCCTTCAATTTAGTAATATACTGAGCCTTAGATTTTGGCATATTAAATTCTTCAAATAACCCCGTTTGGATCTCATCCAATGTCTTCACGGTACCTCCCTGAGGGATCCACATGAATCTCATAAACCATTCTAGTGCACGGCCCCTTATAGTAGTGGCTAGATGAATTTTCTTCACATCATCGTCAATAGTTGGTAGAGCAGTCCAGATCGCCTCACATTAGAACCAATACTGCTCTAGATCATCAGTTCCATTCCCATTATATATTGGTCACTTCATTTCTTCGCCCTCCATTCTGGGCCTTCTTCCTCCTACTGGTGCTCTATTACTAGATTGTTGCTGACACATCGAGCAAGTTGACACATAGTGTGTATTGTTTCCTTGTGGTGGAGTAGTGCGCAGAGGTGTAGGAATGGTACTGCTGGGGTTCGATCCTGTTGTCCTTCTAGGCGTAATCTGGGCCTGGTTTTCCTTATCATCACAAAAAGGTCGCTTCGTCCCATGTGGTTGTTCTTCACAGCATTGCACTTTCATCGTAGTAGGACCTTCTCCTATCCTCTACCTCTTCTCTTGAAACCTTGTTCCTACCCTTGTACAACCACTTGTTTCCTTGACGACCTTCACATTCTCACTAGAACTCATGGCCATCTACGTGCATCTCCCCCCTTTCGTCGCAGTGCCTACATCCTCCACACACCAGAGTTCCACTACTCTTGGTCCATATTTAGAATACCTTTTTCACAGACCAGTTGTTTAATGGATAGCTGCAGCGACAACAAGAACCTTCCTTGATGTCCACTGAAGAACTCACTTTTTGCTTCGCTAAAGGACTTATTGGTGTCGACTGCAAAATCGGTGATGTATCCTTCTAAGATACTATACAACCACACTTTGACTGCCCCCGATGCCATATTATTGGTTTCTTGTAACTCCTAGATCAATTCTAGTGTCCAAGATGTCGGCTCTCCTCCTTGAAAGTTTGTCTTTTTCTTAGTGAAATTTGCTAGCCATTCCTACAAGAGGATAGGAAATTCACAAAAGAACCATTCATGAGGTCCGTCATGGACATACCTGTCCAGCCAGTAACCTAACGACAACTTCAGATTCTGATTTTTAGTTTCAGCAAACTCCTGCAACTTTAGATCAAACCACCCTTCGATCTCCGATTGAGTCGGATGCCAAAACATATCCTCCTCTTAACATCAACTCAGGTCCCGAAAAC
Source organism: Pseudotsuga menziesii (assembly GCA_001517045.1). Classification (NCBI taxonomy): domain Eukaryota; kingdom Viridiplantae; phylum Streptophyta; class Pinopsida; order Pinales; family Pinaceae; genus Pseudotsuga; species Pseudotsuga menziesii. The sequence continues at coordinate 743,950 of LPNX010858624.1, forward strand.
ATAACCATTTGTTGGCAAAACCCACCAAAAAATACTTGTCGACAGGGGTTCCCACTCTGTCGATGCCCAACCAGTGTAATCTCCTTGAGCACCGGCCCAGACAGGTTTTACCCTGCCCAGCAACATCTGCGGAGCAGATGAGGTCTCACCCGAGGCGTTCAAGGGAGAGCTGTCGGAACCGAGTTTCTAGTAGTGGGGAGGAAGGATATGGGGATCTGACAAAAGGGCACCATAATTGCTAGATCTAGAGCTTGCAATCGACTTTACACTATTTCTTCAACTTGCATAGTGTATTCATAACTTATGCAATCATTATATCATTACATAGTTGTCACAATATCACAGCATTGTCAATGAAACATATATACTCATAGCGCAATAGACATTAGCAGAAAAATAGATCGCATTGATATAGCAGAAAAATAGATTGCATCGATATAGCAGAAAGATACTAAATCATATCAACATCATACCAAAACAACATCATAACAGAACATGTCGTAGCATCATAACAGATCATATCACAAGAGCAATAACTGACAATCTTTGTGCCACAATCACCACATCATATTAATCTTGCGCAAAAGGAACCACATTACACAATTCTTCTCCAAAATTGGAGACTGCATACATCAGGAAAAAGCCAGATCAATCGCAGATACATGGGGAATTCTTCACAAAACCATATCACACTAGAGCTTATGTCTCAATTAACCTCTAATGTGATTCTCCTAGTCTCAGTTGGTAGCTCCTTCTATCCTATGATATATCTACTTGCAAAACTAGATCTATAAATAGGCTTGCGCCATTACATTGAGGGTCCACTTATAACTAACTTAAAACTGCTAATGACCTATTACAACAAAACTTGGTCAAATAACATATAAAATATTCAAAGCAGTTATTCTTCCACCCATCGCGCTAATCTGGACTTGTGTGGTACCGTGTGAGGTTGTGCAACTGCCACGATGCTGCACAACTCACTTACCAAAACCCCTGTCAACAATTTTCTCACTTTCTTCCTAACTCATATCCAAGCACCTTATTGACTCATTCTAATGGTACAAGCAGGATTTGGCATGAAATATTGGCCATCTGAGTTTCTAATATCTCTAGCAGCTTCACAATGAGGAGATTCTTGAGGGATTGTCTCTCATCAATTCCTCTGAATTTTTCTATAATGGTTGCTTGGTGGGTAAGAACCCAGAGCGAAGGTATGAAGTTGGGAAGGAAAGAATAGTTGCCTCTAGACTTGATCTAGTTCACAGTGACGTCTCTGGACCAATTCCCACAACATCTATGAATGGATCTAAATAATTTTTGACCTTGTTTAATGAATACACATGGTATTGTTGGTTCTACTTCCTCAAGTAGAAGTTTGAAGTGTTTGACACCTTTACAAATTTCAAATCCTTATATGAGAAAACTATTGGGAAGAAGATTAAATCACTTAGACCAGAATATGGAGGAGACTACATCAAATGAGAATTCCAAAAGTTGTGTGCTTCAATAAGTATTCACACACAGTCTCGTACACACCAAAGTAATATGGTGTAGCTAATATTAAGAATAGGTCTTTGAAAGAAATGGCTACATGCCTTCTTGATGCAAGAAATATTCCATCATATATGTGGGATGAAGCAGTGAATTGTTCTTCATACCTCCATAACAGAGTTCCCCACAAGTCAGTGGTTTGGGTCACTCCGTTCAAAGCATTGATGGGACATAAGACCAATGTCTCACATATGAGGGTTTTTGGTTCTAAAGCATGGGCTAGAATTCCAACCAACAAGAGGAAATCCTTCCAACCTTAACGTAACAAATGCATGCTAATAGGATATGTAGATGATGAAAAGGTGTACAAACTGATGGATATTGAAACCAGAAGATGATTCATAGAGAGAAGTGTCCAATTTAATGAATATCCACTGCACGATCTACAACTAGCTGAAGAGGAAGGTATAATTGCTCAATCAATTCCATTTGCAGATAATGATGTCTTAACTAATATTTTAGATTCACAGTTTGAAGATGAGGATCAATATGATCAAGATCTTGATATTGAGAATGTAGCTCAGCTAGAGCCAGATCTACATCCAACACCTTCTCCCAACCCAAGGCATAAATGGGCCCAAAATATCATTGAAGCTACTGGGAATAGTGTTTGGGATCCATATGATAGAAGAAGGAAAAGATCTCAATATTAAGATGAAAACCTTACACTCTGCCTTATATATACTTCTCCCAAAGAGGTGCTTCATGATGATGGGGTCAGATCCTCAGTGATATAGAGCTGATTGCCATGATCTAGGATGGGAGTAAGGCAACCATGGATGATGAGTATGATTCGCTACAAGACAAAAATACCTAGGATCTTGTCACCTTGACTCCTGGGAGGAAACTAGTTTAGTGCAAAGGGATCTACAACACCAAATTAGTAGCTGATGGATACACTACCAAGTACAAGGCTCGGTTAGTGGAAAATGGGTACTCACAAGTCCATGAGAGTAGACTACAATGAGACATTCACTCTTGTTGCAAGAATGGATTCCATAAGGCTAGTTTTGGCCATTGTAGCTTCGAAGATGTGGGAGGTACATCACATGGAATTGAAGAGTTCCTTCGTCCATGGTGACCTGGAAGAGGAGATCTATATGAGACAACCTAAGGGGTACATTGAATATTCATCCTTGGTTTGCAAACTAAGAAAATATATGTATGGGATGAAGCAAGCCCAAAGGTCATGGTATGCCAAGATGGATATCTTCCTAATGTCACAGAAATTCAAGAGGTGCAAGTATGACTGCAATGTCTACATGCAACAGAAGGGAGTATTTTTACTGTTGATTGTTCTATATGTGGATGACTTGCTCATTAATAGTGGCTTAGCTACTTGATTGAGAGATTAAGTCATCTTTGACCATTGCATTGATCTTGGGATGCTAAGGCAATTTATTGACCTTGAAGTGAATAAAAAATATTCGGGGATCATGATTACACACTCTAGATACATAGGATATTTTCTTAAAATATTCCACATGACTGATTGTAAAGAAACACCATTCCCCTTTTTATATGGCACTAGGTTGGAAGAAGGTGGTTCCACACCATTGGTGGATAGTACACTCTACAAAAAAATCATTAGTAGGCTATTTTACCTCACCCATTTGAGGCCAAATTTATGTTATGCTGTGAGTATTGTTTCTAGATTCATGTAGGAGCCACATGCATTGCATTGGAAAGCAACAAAGCGCATCTTGCATTATATGCAAGGTATGAGTGAGCTTGGGATCCACTGTTTTGCTAGTGCAAAACTAGACCTGATTGGTTTTATTGATTCAGAGTGAGCTGGTGATAGCTGTAATGACAGGAAATATACATCAAGAATTTTGTTCATGTTAATATTTGTCCCAATCTTTTGGTCAAGCAAGAATCAAGAAGCTTTTGATCTCGCTTCAGCTGAAGCAGAGTACAGGGGGAGTGTGAATGCAGCTATTCAAGTAGTTTAGCTATATGGGATTCTAAAAGAGTTTGGAATTCACACTTCTCCTTTAGTAGACCTTTTCTATGATAATCAAAGTGCAATCAATATATCTAGTGATCTGGCACAAAAGGAGAAGACCAAGCACATTGAAGTCCACATGCACTACATTCGGGAACTAGTGCATAGTAACGATAACATTCTACATTACTTCCATATAGAGGAGCAGATTGCATACATATTCACTAAATATTTCACCGAAAAGAGATTTGTCTATCTCATATTACTTCTTGGTGTAAATGTTTGATTGAATTATTGTTACTGGTTTTCTTACTCATTTTGAGGGGGGGGGGTCCCATGAGGTTTTCCCCATTTCTTCGGTTCATTGAGCAGTTATTTTTGCATTAGATTGTATGGGTGACATTTTTTCTTAGTTTTGAGGCCCCATTTTGTCCAAGTTTGGATTAAGGGGAGATGTTAGGATTAATTATAATCCTCCCTTGACCATTGGAGTCTAAATGTCATTTCTTATCATAGGAGTACGTTTCCACTTCACTAGTGCCTGCATGGGGAACTCATATGGGGCCCACCTCCTACTTAATGCACTATTTTGTATGATTTGAGGAGTTGTAGAGGCCAATCCTATAATTTAGGATCCCACACTTAGTCATGGGAGTCCCATCATCAGTTATCCATAGTATGTGTTGAGTTATGCTCATATGGGAATCAGTTAGTTCATATCCAGTTAGTCTAGCGCCACATTTACCTAATTTTAGGATTCAGGTGCCTTTTCTTACCTACCTTGTTCAGTTAAATGACTAAGAACTGATTTAGTTGTCTTGAGTTGCATTAGTGATATCCTTGTGGTGAGTTTACCACATTGAGTTAGCATTGGAGTCAGTCCAAGTTGGTGAATTTGAATCCTACCTACTATATTTGAATTATTCCTATTGTATCATCATTGTATTACACATAGGTTAATGACTATTGTGGTAATTTTATGCTGACCAATTTTGTCTCTTGGTTTTTCAATTTCGCCATGAATGTTTGATCAGTGTACATTGAATTGCTTCTTCCTCCTTCAATCTTCTTTCATAGTGAATTCATTCAGGCCCGTGGATCCTAAGCTTTGTTAAATTAAACACATATATTGAAAAAAAACTCAATATATAGTATTTATAAAACAATATGTTTACTTCAAGTTTAGGAGACTTCAATCTCCAATCTTCACCAAGAAAAACTGGTGAGAGTCTCTGACCTCCTTGTTTCTCTAGCTCCAACTAAAGGAATGCTCCACAACCCTGTTTTTAGCTCCAACTAGAAGGAATATACAACCTCCTTGTCATAATGAGATTAAACTGAATGGAATATTATAGATACAAATGGAAGGAGGGTACAACCCCCTCACACACTTCCTTTGTTGTAACAAGATGAAGGCTCCGACCCCTATATGCACTTTCTTTGCTACAACAGAATGGAGGATTCAACCCCCTTTCTCGACAGGATGCAATATTCAATCCCCTTCCTCAATAGGATGGAGACTACAACCTTATTTATCTTCTGTGATGAAATGGATGATCCAACCCCCTTTACACACTTTCTACAACTTACTCTAAACTTTTCTCTCATTCCTACTTCCTGTACACTTCCCTTAGCTTATTCTGTACTGCATACTTCCCTTAATATTACTTTGTATTGCACACTCTCTTCCATTTTATTTGTTCTACCCACTTTTATTAGCGTACTCATATTTGTTCACTCTATTCTATTGTGCACACACAATACTTGGATATGTGCAATTTACACAACTTATTATGTATTGTGCATTAGGGTTTGTGCACCTTCCACAACTTGTTCACCACTGTGCACTAGGTTTTGTGCACCTTCCATAGCTTGTTCTAAAATGCGCAGTAGGGTCTGCGCACCTTCTATATCTTGTTCACTGATGCACACTTGGCACACTGTACATTAGGTTATGTGCACCTTCCATATCTTGTTCACCACATCGCACTGAGCATATTTTCTCAACTTTTTCAATACTATGTACTTGAATCAACACACTATCCTCAACTTTCTCTTGACTACACACTAGGATTTTCTTCAGACTTCGTCCTTCCTCGCGATGGAGACTTTTCTGAATTACAAATTCTTTTCTTTCAAAATCTATCCTTCATCTTAAATGCAACTTTTCACTTAGGTTTTCTTCAGGATTCATCTTCTTGTGACTTTTCTTTTGTTCTCCTTCAAGATTTGTCTTCTCTTATAACTAATACTTTTCTCTAGTTTTTGTTCCATGACTTCATCCTTCCTCGCAACTATGACTTCACACTAGAATTTGCTTTAGATCAACTAGTCATTGATCTCCTCAAATCCTCATATGTTCATTATTACACCTTCCATATATTCATTTATTCTTGATATTTTACACCTTGTCATAGCTCCATCCTCAATTCCAGTCCATCATCCTTTCCTAACAATGACAAACATATTCTTATTTATACATGGGCTAACCTCCCCTTTCATTTGAATATGAGTGCCGACCAAAATGATTTTACTTAATTCATGATCTTTCTTAAGCCGACTTGACTTGAAAATGAATGGGTTATGGGCCACTCATGGAACTCTCCCTTGGGTTACAAGTCCCCAACACAATGTCGATTTCTTTGATACTATGACATTCCCTTATTCTAAATCTATGCACAATCTTTGAGTGAGGATATTCCATGAACTAGTTCCCATAACTTTGTGGGACTTGTGTACTTAACTAGATTATGTTCTATATACTTATTAAAACTAGATTCTAATTACATAATATCTAGTTAGGTAAATAACTTGACATACAAGTCACTCCCTTTTGACATCAATGACAATATAAATTCTAACATAAATTAGCCATCAAAATGGGAAGATTACATACATTTGGTTTAGTTTGATTGCAACAATGGTCATCATGCACAATTGGGTATGAGTCCATTTAAAATTCTGCATGGAAGGAAATGTACGACTCCACTAAGTTGGGAAAATGCGGTGAATAGAGAAGTGCTTGGACAATAAATTCTCAATGAAATGGAACAAAAAATGGTTAATACCAAGAAGAAGTTAAAATCAACGCAAGACATGAAGAAGAGATATTCAAATTTGAAAAGAGTGCATAGATAATTTAAAGTTGTTGACCATGTTTATTTGAGATTTAATACAAGGAAAAGCTCCTTAAAACTCAAAAGTTGTGCCAAGTTGGCACCAATATATTGTGGAACTTTTTAAGTATTTGATAGAATGACCAATTGAATATTGGATTGCATTGCCTACACATATGAAATATCACAAAGTTTTCTATGTTTCTTTGCTTAAAAACTATATACATGATCCTAATCACATTATTGATTGGAATGTGCTTCAGTTGGAACATAAGGGAGAGTTACAAGTGGATCCTATGCACATCATATGTAGGAAGAATACTTTGGTCCAAAATTGTGCCATTGGCTACGTAAAGGTGCAGTGGAAGCACTTTGGTCTGGATGAGGCTACATGGGAGCTGGAAGAGACCATGAGGCAACTGGAAAGTGTACCCATTTTTGTTTGATTTCGAAGGGCATTAAGAATAGTGTTGTTTCAGGGGGGGAAATGGAATGTCCATAGTTTCAACCCTTGATATAAACTATGTGAATGATGTAATATCGTTCATGTAATTGTAAGCAACATGGTCTGGGAGCTCAAGACAAAGGCTCTAACATGGACATATCAAACATATATGTGTATATGAACAAGTAATTGTTGGGTGTATGTTATATTCTTTGCATGTTCCTATGGAGTGGAGGTGCACCTGTCAGTGCTATGTCTAATGATCCCTGTCGGCACCTTTGGATATTTTTGGTAATTTTATAAAAATATGTAATTTAATCCCAGTTAAGGGATCAGAGTCTATTTTATAATCCAGGTTAATGGATTAGGGTATTGAATGTTGCTGAATATGTATATTTTGTATTGTGAAGGATTCATAATGATAATGAGAAAATAGGAGTTGTGGCTCCAAGGTTTGCTGGTTTTCCCAGTTAAGGGTTTCTAGGGTAAATCTCTGTGTTTAGGTGTGAAAGTTGTGTTTTAATATCTATTTTTCTTAAGATAATCTATATGCTTTTCTTCTCTGCACATGTTTAAAACTTACAGTAATGTGGTTATATAACCATGCACTCATCAAAGCACAATAACAATGTAAATATGATGTATATGTGCATGATAATAATAAATAAATACACAACGAATTGCGTAAGGAAGCAAGAGAAAGGAGCTTCATTATGGTAAGGTTAGGGAGGGAAATATTGAATCCATCCATCCAATAGATGATATTTGAGTGTACAAGGGAGTACTGATGAGCCATCAGATGTCAGTTTGACTCATGTGCCCATTCATTTAATGCTTCCAAGAGGAATGTAGTTGAGATAATAATCTCCTTAGGGAAAGGAGGGCATGGGTCTGAGTTTCCTTGTGATAGAGTAGTGCCAGTAGATCTACATAATTGGGAATGGGGATAACTTATTGGAAAAGACATTAGTGGCATTGATGTCATCCTAAAATTACTTATTAGTCGGGGAATGATGCAGTTTCCTATAAGTGAATCTATCATCTAGTTAAATTGTTATGTGGTAAAGTAACTGAGTCCTTTAGTGGTGTATCTATCTCTACTTGTCTTGAGAGTAAGTCAGTTTTGATAATTATTCACTTGTCATCCATCTACCAACCTATCATTCTCATCTATGGAAAAGAGTTGACCTATTGAAATATTGTAACTTCAAAGGATATTCTAAATGTATTTTATTGATGTACCCCAAGGGAGATGTTATTATTCCTTCGTCAGGATGTTATTATTGTAATTGGTCATCATAGATTCATGAGGTAAATCCTCCATTGTAATTTGGTTCATTAGTGCCCTAATGAATATAATAAAATATTGTTTTGTGATTTCCTAGGTGAAGTCGACCTAGACAGTTTAGTGGGGACGACTTGATTAGGATAAATGGAAGTTGAAAAAAAAGAGTATAAATAGAGTGGTTTTGCTTCTCATTTGAACACAGATAGAATTAATTGTGTAGCGTATAGGAGAGAGAGAGACATACCAGAAAGGAGGAGGTATACTTGTGTTGTGGTTTTATCATATACATATTATACAAAGAAAGTTTTGCTAGGGTTTCTTCTCCTTGAGGGGTTGCTAGGATAAATCTATGTCTATATTATAATTGTATTTCTTTCAGTGATTATGCATATGCTACTATTTTGAATTTGGATTAAACAATAATAATATATATCCTGGCATATGAAATATTAACATGGTATCAGATCTAGCTTGAATAGAACGACTTTCACAAGGTGAAACTCTCTCTCCTCTCCCTTCGGAAGAAATTAGGGTTTCTGCAAAATTTGGAATTTTGAAGATATGCTTGCATAGAAATTTGCACTTCTCTAGAGCACATCTATTGATCCCATGATTGAATTTTTTGGGTTGTTGAATCTCTCGGAAATCCAAACCCTAATTTGGCCCTGAACGAGAAAACTACATAAAACCAGTGTAATACCTCGGGTTTGACCATGTTTGCATTAGAATGTATATGATGTAATATTGTAATTAATCATGGTGTGGAGATAAAGGAAAAGGCCCCACCATGGGTTATCATTTTGTGTTTCGGCGATTAGAAGTGATGCCGATGGTATTTTGTGCTAGCCAGGCATGTTAAAATGTTGTACACCATGTGCATATACAAAATTAATAAAAAACCTACAACCAGCTATGTCGATGCAACAATAATGAAGAGGGGCATGATTTCCTAAGGTTAACGGGGGGGGCGGCGCGGGGGGGGAGGGGGGGGGGAGGNAGGAAACATTTGCATGGGGGCATCAGTTTGGCAGGATACTGCTAGCTCTGACTACACGCATACCTAAGGGAATAGCCCTCATTTCCCTCACAGAGGCAGAAAACCCATTCATTTTCACACAGTCCATGGTTCCACTTTCACGCAGAACGTAGTTTTTTCCTCCTCACGCATGCAGTTGGCCTGGTATCCACCTTTCACAATTATGGTCTGTGTAATTTCCCCTTCATGCAGGGAGCATTATTTTCCTCACACGCAGGATGTGCATATTGGTTCTTCTTCCTCGTTGCTATGTGTAGTCACCTTCTAGGTTTTGTGGGTTTGTGTATACCCTAGACGTTCTAGTGTGGTTGGGTTTGAACCCCTTTTTTTATTGTGATCAGTGTATGTGAATTCATCTTCCCATAGGTTGTATTCTGCAATCCTCACATAGCTAAGATATTGCTGCTAGTTTTCCCATCGATTTTGGGTTGTTGCTGAGTTGGTTTAGCCATGTTAGGGCCAAGAACAACTTTGAAGCTGATTTTTATCAACCTGAGCTGTGTATTACCCAATCTAGGTTGTTTTGTTGTGTTTTCCCTTAAATCCTTGAGGAATCATGCCTAGCTTAGGAGTGGAAGTGTTCCTGAGAGATTGATGAGCATAATGGCCTATGGTTGGGTGGAACGTTGCAGCGACCTAGCTGGTTGCGAGACAAGCTTCACACAAGATAAGTAACCTTGTTTATCTTGTCTCTGTACTGTTATTTTATATCGATGATGAATGAACATGATGAATTCTTTTATGCTTATATGATGTGAATGTATGCTACTGATGTGTATTTGCTTCCATTGTATACTCAAGTAATTTAGGCATCTGCACATGCATTATGATGATAGGGAATCTATGGTTATTTGACATGTTCTTATTAGTATGTGATTTCACTACGTTCCTATATGCATTTTATTTGCGTCCTCTCTGCTGAGAAAGGGTTGGGGCGTGACAACCAGAACCAGAAATTCTAAAGAAATTGGAACCTCACAAGTAAGATTTGAAGGGTGAAGATTTGGGATCTACAGAAACCAAGTGTACCAACCAACTCACCTCAGTAAAGCACATCTCCTGTTAAGCTCAGATTTTCATTTTGAGAAATTTCAAATTTTCATGACCTACTAGATAGGATGGCCCCAAGCACTAAGCTTGAGGATAAGCTGGAAGGCATTGAAAAATTCCAAGAATGGAAGTATAGGATTGGTCCCATTATTGGAGAGAATTATCTTGATAAGTATATCAAGGATGAAGTCCCATAACCAGAAGGAGCATCAGAAGGACCTAATCAAGGAAATGAGGATCATTGCTAATTCTATCAAAGATCACTTGGTCCCTCAAGTGTCATCTAAAGAGACACCAAAAAGAATGTATGATTCCCTCTCCAGAATGTATGAGGGAAGGAAAATAAAAAAAATATGAATTTAAGAGCTCGACTTAAGAGCACCAAGATGAGTAAAGGATAATCAGTTCAATATTACTTCACAAGGGTCTCCCAGTTCAAGGAAGAACTAGATGTTATTGAAGACTCCTTTGATGAATATGAACTATTCATGACTGCTCTCATTTGTATCACTATACCTTTGGATTCATTCATACAGATTATGTGTGCTATAAAAGAAAGTATGAAGTTTGACGTTGTATGGGAAGACTGCATCCAAGAGGAGGCTAGAGTAGCTAACATAGAATATTTACTTAAGGAAGATGATCAAGCTCTAGCTACCCATACCAAGATAAGAAAACAATCAAACTTCAAGAAGGATAGTCACAAGGAGTATAAACATCCAAATAAGTTTTATAAGAAAAGAGATAACATTCAGAAAAGATACTACTCCAAACATCAATGTTACAACTATCATAAGATATGACACATTGATAGAGAGTGTCCATTGAAGAAGAACATCAACAAAAGAAATCATGCTCATCTAGATGAAGATGAGGATGAAGACGAGGATGAATAAGAAGAATACCTTGAAAGAGAATCAAAAGAAGAAGATATAGAGGAATATGTACTATTCTTTGCGTTACAATTCAGACACACATTACATAAACAACCAATGAACAACACCATACAAAACACCATAATTTCATGTGGTAAGACCCCAAAGGGGAAACATCCACATCGAAAAATTATTGAATCTCATTAATGAATAAGGAGAGATTACATGATGGGTCTCAACCTCATAGAAAACTCACACCATTCGGAATCCCAACCATGTGCTATATACTTCATGAAAGAAGTTACATGAGTAAACTGTTGCAAGTTATTCCCATTATGAGAAACTTCCTGTAAAACCCCATAATGAGAAACCTCCCATAAACAAATTATTTTAGTTGTCATTTAACAATCTCCACCTTGACAACAAAATTTACAAATACTTTTTCCAAGACTATTTATCACCTTTTTTCAAACCAATATAAGCTACACACCAACACAACTTCTCTAACAATATTGGTTTTGTGAACATATCTACACAGTTTTCTTGAGTATGGAACTTTTTAAGATCTACTCCACCTCCACTAATGACTTGTCTTAAAAACTGATATTTCACATCAATATGTTTAATCTTACTATGATAAACATGATTTGTATCCAGATGAATAGCACTTTGACTATCATAGAAGACATGCACATTGTTCTACAACCTTCCAATTTCTCTAAGTGGACCTCTCATCAAAATTGCCTCTTTGCAAGAATGTAAGGCAACAATGTATTCAACCTCTGTAGTGGATAAATAAATTGTTTCCTAAAGCTTTGAAATCCAACTTATAGCTCCACCTATAAGGGTAAAAACATAACCTGAAGTAGAACATATCTTGTCCAAATCACCTGCGAAATATGAATCAATAAAACCACATATATAATCACTGTTATTATTAAAGATGATACAATAGTCGCTTGTGCCTCTTAGGTACCTAAGCACCCATTTCACTACATTCCAATGTTATTTTACTGGATTTTCCATGTACTTACTAACAACACCTACTGCATGTGAAATATCAGGTCTAGTACACACCATTGCATACATTAAACATCCTATTGTATTGGCATATGGTACATGAGACATATAATCCTTTTCATCAACACTATTAGGACATAAACTTGAAGAAATTTTAAAATGGGAAGCCAAAGGAACATTCACAGGATTTGCCTTATTCATTTTGAATATTTCAATTATTTTCTCAACATACTTCTCCTGTGAAAAACTAAGATTACCATTTCTTCTGTCTCTGTGTATCTCAATACCCAAGATTTGTTTTGTAGCTCCAAGATCCTTCATATCAAAAGTCCTAGCCATCTGATCCTTCAACCTGTTAATCTCATCCATGCTTTTCCTCACAATAAGCATATCATCAACATACAATACGAAGATAATGAATATATCATTCAAATTTTTGAAGTATAAACAATGATCATATTCTCTTCTAGTATAACCTTGGCTCACCATGAAAGAATCAAAATTCTTGTACCATTGCCTAGGCGACTATTTCAGGGCATAAAATGATTTCTTGAGCTTGCAAACTAATCTAAATTTATGATGTTGTACAAAACCTTTTGGTTGTTCCATAAAAATATCCTCATCTAAATCTTCATGTAAGAAATATGTTTTAACATCTAGTTTCTCTAACTCCAAATCAACCAATGCAACTAATGCTAACACATTACAAATAGATACAAGCTTGAGAACTGGTGTTGAAAATATCATGATAGTATATACCTTCCATTTGAAAGTACCCTTTTGCGACCAATCTAGATTTGTATCTTTCAACCTTACCATCAAATCCTTTCTTCAATTTGAAGACCCACTTACATCCAACCATTTTTCTATCTTTAGGGAGTTCAACCAATTCCCATGCCTTTTTTTTATCCAGAGAATCCATTTCTTCTTTCATTTCCATCTTCCATTTAGCATTGTCAATACAATCAATGGGTTCCCGAAAACAATAAGGTTCTCCATCATCGGTAAATAAAACAGATGAAACAAAATCAGTATACCTCTTAGGAGGATTTCTCTCTCTTAATTATCTTCTTGGTGTAGGTTGTAGGGTTTCCCCAATTTCTTGAATTTCTTCATCTTCTATGAATTCTCTCTCACCAGAAACTTATTCTTATTTATTTGAGTGATGAGAATATTGGTTCTCCAACTGAATTAGTTGTTTTGATATTACATGTTACTGTTCCACATCAACTCTTACATTTTTAGATTTAATCAAAAGATTCATAAAAAACTACATCTCTAATAATGACAATTTTGTGGGAAGTAGAATCCCACAATATATATCCTTTCGTTACATCATCATATCCGAAAAAAATGCACTTCTTTGATCTAGGGTCTAACTTAGAACGCTGATTTTAGGGATTAAGTGCATAAGCTTCACAACCAAAGATTTTCAAATTCGAATAATCACAGGAATGACCACTCCATACCTCTTCAAGAATTTTACAATCTATTTCCATTGATGGTGACCGATTTATTAGATAATAAGCAGTAGAAACTACTTCTACCCATAACACTTGCCCCAAATTAGCATTAGTGAACATGATCCTTTCCCTTTCTATAAGAGTCCTGCTCATGCATTCTGCAATGCCATTTTGTTGAGGAGTGTATACATTTGTTTTGTGTCTTACGATCCCTTCATCTTTGCAATATTTTTCAAACTCCAAAGAAGTAAATTCACCTCCATTATCCATTCTTAAACACTTGATTGTCCTGCCAGTTCTTATTTCCACAATAACTCTAAATTGTTTAAATGTGTTAAACACATTAGCTTTTCTTTTTAGGACATAGACCCAAACATTTCTAGAAAAATCATCTACAAATAATAGATAAAATATTTCTCCCCCATAGGAAACAGTAGGAGATGGACCCCACAAATAAGAATGAATGTAGTCAAAAACACCTTTACTAACATGACTACCTTCTTTGAATTTTTGTCTACACTGCTTTCCATATATACCATGTTTACAAAACATCAACCTCAAAGTTATCAAATTTGGAAGCAATTTATGATTCATTAATACATGGAGTCCTCTTTCAGTCATATGACCAAGACATTGATGCCATAGTTTAATGGATCCTGACTCTTCTTTAGATACTAATGCAATACCATTAATTTGAGTTCTTCCCACCAGTTTTTTAAAGATTTCCTGTCCTTTGTGCATTCATGAACACTAAAGCACCTTTGGAAACTTTTAGAGTTCCATCAAAACCTATAAACTTATGACCACAAGAATCCAATACTCCAAAAGAAATTAAACTTTTCTTTAACTAAGGTACATGTCTAACATCTACAAATGTTCTTGTAATTCCAACAAACATTTTAATTTTAACACTTCCAAGCCCAACGGTTTTACATGAATGATTGTCTCCTAAAAGAACTATTCCATCATTAACTGTTTGATAGGAAGCAAACCAATATTTATGAGGACATATATGGTGTAAAGCACCAGAATCGAATAGTCATTCCTCATTATATTCCGAAATATTACAAACAGATAAGACCTCATCGATCATACCTGAATTAGAAGACTTAACTGAGTTTTCCTCTGACGTAGAGTCATCCTTCTTGGATTCTTGTCTCTTCGAACAGTCCCTCTTGAGATGACTAGTTTTGTTACAGTACCAATATTTTAATTCTCTCTTTTTGTCCTTTGATTTAGACCTAGAAGCACCTGTTGAATTTTGTCCTTTCTCTTTGGATCAACCTTTAACAACCAAAGATTCAAGCAAAGAGGTTTCAAGACTATATTTCTTCCTTAATTCCTCAGACAATAATGCTCCAAACACATTGTCAAATTATAAAGTATCAGTTGTACTAAGGATAATAGAAGAAACTACTTGACCCCAAGATTGAGGTAAAGTACATAAGAGATTGATTGCTTTATCTTCATCATCAATTTTAACATCCATACTACTCAACTAGAAAATAAGAGTTTTAAAAACATTTAAATGATCTTCTATATTCCTACCTTCTTTCATTATCATACCGTAAAGCTGTTGCTTCAAGTAAATTATGTTTGTCATTGATTTATCATATACAAACTTTCTAATTTGTCCCATAGGCTTGCTGTTGATGTTTCTCCAATAATGTTGAACAACACATCATCCACAATGTAATACCCCAGTTTTGACCCGAATTGCATTAAATTGTAAATGATGTAAATAGCATTATTTAATCATGGTGTGGAGCTCAAGGCAAAGGCCCCACCATCGATTTAGCGTTTTATGGTTCGACAATTAAAATTGATGTTGATGGTTATCGTGCTAGCTAGGAACAATATAATTTTGGACATCATGTAAATATGCAATTAATAAAAATACCCACAAATAGCTATGTCAATGCAACATTAAAGAGATGGGGGCATGATTTCACAAGGAATGGGGGGGGGGGATATTCAAACCCTCAAGCCAATAGGGTGAAGCCAACTGTCAAAGGAAAAATCCATAAAGTTGTCAACTACCTTTTTTGGTCTTATTCACCCAATCGTTTATTTCTTCCAGAAATTGGCCGAGGAAGTTAATGCATGGGGGTTGGAAGAGTATGGCATTCAAATTTGAATTTGAGAATCCATTAGTTTTTGGAAAATGTTTTTTGACTTATTGGGCAAGTAAATGCCCAAAAATGCACGGATCATCCCGTTGTTCACTCACATCCTTCATTTCCTCACATAGCTGAAGCTTGTTAGGGCTCTCTCCCTCACGTTTTTTCCTTCCTCACGTAGTTGAAGCTACCTATGCATCTCTCCTTCACATTTTTCTGCCATTTCCTCATTCCTTCATGCCCAGAAATCCATTTGTGTTATTGCTGAGTGGATGTCCAGAAGAGATTCACAATTTGTGGGTTTAGGGAGGCCATTTTTTTTCCCGTAATCCCCATATAAATTTTTATGAATTTGAATTCACTATTTTGGGGTTTATAGCAATCTTTTTTTCCTCTGTTAGGCCATTAAACATTTTTTGAAATGATTTGCGTACCTAGGTTGTTTTTCCCCATTTTCCAATTTCGATTTTGGTTCCTAGGACATTTTTTATCCATACCCAACACTTGTGTTTTTTGGTTCTGCAAATTCTTGGTTGGTCTAAACTGGTTAGGGGTGGAAGAGGCCCAGAATTGGCTTGGTAAATCTAGTGAAGAGAGGAACCTCAAAGACAGGTCAATAGGGGATGGAAATCCTTTATGCACACCCTGAAGAGCACTAGAAGGGAAGGTATTTCCTGAGGGAACTATGTAGCAGTGAAGGGAATACTTTCTTGTGTTGGGTGGTGTAGGAATTGTAGATTCCAAGCCAGATATTGTGTAGGTGTCCATAGCTCTGTGGTTGAGCTCACTAGATTAGCAATTCTCCTTTCCACTGCCTTAGAATCCTCATAAGCCCAACTGTGTTTGGCTTAGATGATTTTTGATGTGTATTTGTCTATGTGTGAGCCTATTGTTCCCTAGTTCCTTGTGGAAATCATGCCCAGCTCAGGGGTGGCAGTGGTGCTGAGAGATTGATGAGCATAGTGGCCTATGGTTGGGTTGAACGCTGCATCTACATAGCTAGTTGCGGGACAACTTCTTCTCAAGATAAGTATTTTCTTGTGTGTTTAACCTCTGCAATGTATTTGTTTAATGAATGTTTATGAACATATAGAATGCTTGCAATGTGTTTCTTATGCTGCATTTGCATTTGTTATGCATATGTATATATTTTATGTTCAATGCATTTTATTATTATGTTCATGGGGCTAGTTTTCCCATTTGATAACAACAATGTAGTCGCATCCTCTCCATCGACGAGATGAGGGGAGGGGACATGACATAAAATACGTAGTTGAATTGTGCTTAGCACTTTGGAATCTAAATCCTCCCATTCATCATCTATCATGGTGGGAGGTCTTTTTATTTTTTCGTCTAAGGCTCTCCGTAACCCCTGCTGAACTAATAAATCTCGCATATTTAACATCCATAGTTCAAAATGGTTTTTACCATTAAATTTTTCAATCTCAAACTTTGTGCTAGACATTATTGACAGTATATATATTTTCCCGAACAAAAATATTATGCAATACAAACAACACTAAATTTTCATGTACTACCAATAAATAGTCTTAGCTTGACTCTTGAATTTTTATAAAATTATATATATATATATATAGAGAGAGAGAGATTTATATATATATGTATGTATGTATGTATGTATGTATGTATGTATGTATATACATATATATGTATATACATATATGTATATATATATATACATATATGTATATACATATATGTATATATATATATATATATACATATATATATGTATATATATGTATGTATATATATATATACATATATATATATGTGTATATGTATACATGTATGTATATATATGTATATATATATATATACATGTATATACGTACATACATGTATATACATATATATATATATATATATATATATGTATGTATGTATATACATGTA
>LPNX010858624.1:762009-795194 GCA_001517045.1 Pseudotsuga menziesii
CCAAACTTCCCAAAACAAATTGCTCCAGACTTCCAATAAAAAAATTGCACAAGTTTATTTATTATTATTATTTATTTATCACGGTTTTCACAATTTTTTTCATGCCTAGGTTGTGACCCTTCGGAAGCAGTAACTAGTAGTCATTGGGTTTCTCTCCTCCACATTGAGTTCTTCCCTCATGCTAGGTTCTTCCTTCTCACAGTGGGAATATGTAACTCCATGCAGCCACTAGTCCCCTCCAGTAGGCAGTTTTTACCCAGTCGCATGCCTCTTCTCTAAGCGGGACTGAGATTTGCTCTTCTCCCTCAACAATTTATTTTCCACAGATCTTCTCCACATGCAGAGGAATCCATGCTCTTTTTTTTAGTCAACGGGTCTTCTCCATGTTGGTTTCGTTAGAAAATGACAACAGCGGGTCTCCTCCTTACAATGGAAGGCTCTATAAGAAGAGACTGGTTTCTTTCAAAACTGTCCACGTAGTGACTTATCTCCTGTAGTCGTGCAGGATCGAGGTGAATTTACATGCTTCAGGATGGCTGCATGCAATTTCTTCATAGGAAATCCTCCATGCGTAGTTCAACACACTCTACATGCTCCTCCACCTTCCAACAACTTTCCACTTTACTCACAGTCATCTCCAACAACAATTGAAAACGACTGCAAGCACAATCTTTTCCAGCTTCCATCTTGGGTCTCTTTTAGCGTCCAAAATAGTGTGTCTCTCTTCACACTCATTAGAGGAATTTTGGGGTCTAAAATGGGCCTCCTAAGGAAAATAATAAAATAATAGTTAAAATAATAAAATAATATTTGATTAATTTTGGAGGAAGAAAGAAAAAACTACTTTTTGTGTTCGTATTTTCGACATATCTCCCTGTGTTTTTACTCAAATTTTGATCGGGAGAGCTCGTTGGATGCGGAATTTGATTCCGCATCCAAAGAGTATCCACATTGCATACTTTTTATGGACCTCGCTACCCCAAAAATAAGAAATACCTGAAAAAATGTGATGATGACATCATCATCACCTTTTTTCAGGTATTTCTTGTTTTTGGGGTAGCGGGGTCCATCAAAAGTATGCAGTATGGGTACTCATTGGATGCGGAATCAAATTCCACATCCAACGAGCTCTCCCGATCGAAATTTGAGTAAAAACACAATGAGATATGTCGAAAATACGAACAAACAAAGTAGTTTTTTTTAATGACAAATATGTCAATTCAACCATTATGGTTGACTTATTTTATTGAAATTCTATTGGTTCTTGAATTCCAACTCACAAAAACTTATTTTGGCACGTTTTCTTAAGGCCCATTTTAGACCCCAAATTTCCTCTAATGTGATCTGATACCACTTTTTACAATTCAGACACACATTATATAAATACATAATGAAAAACACCATGCAAAACACCCGAATTTCATGTGGTACAACCCTAGACAGGAAACACCCATGCAGGCAAATTATTGAAGCTCATTAATGAAGAAGGAGAGATTACATGACATGTCTCAGCCTCATAGACAAATCACCCCATTACGTATCCCAACCATGCAGTATATGCTTCATTAAAGAAGTTACATGAGTAAACTATTTTTGGTTATGCCCATTATGAGAAACTTCCCATAAACAGCCGTAATGAGAAACCTCCCATAAACACATTAGTTTAGTTGTCATTTAACACTCTACACTCTATGGGTCTGTAACACCTGGATAAGACACATGGGTTATTGATACTGGTGCCTCAAAGCACATGATAGGGAAGAATCAAACTCTGTCAAGACATGAAGAAAATAACTCTCCTCAGAAAGTATCTCTAGGAGATGACTATCAATATCCCGTCAAAGGAATTGGTGAATCAAGCTATAAGCTTGACTCTGGAACCTCCATGAAGATAAAGGAAGTACTATATGTACTAGGTTTGAAAAAGAATCTACTTTCCATCTCAGCACTAGATAAAAAAGGATATAGATTTGATTTTATAGATGGATAAGTACTCATGTGGTCCAAAGGAAAGACAATTGAAGATGATGTGGTAATTGGTGAAGAAGAAGGAGGGCTGTACAAACTCAAGGGATATCCAAAGATATCCCTTGTGCATGAGACCACTAGCTCATGTGAACTATGGCATAGAAGGCTTGCTTACATCAACTACAAAGCATTACCCTATGTGAGCAAGGTTGTAACAGGTTTACCATATCTGAAGATTGATCATGAAGGAACTTGCAAAGGATGTGCAAGAGGAAAGAACATCAAGAACCTATTTCCTAAAAGTGAAACAAAGACCAAAGGTACATTGTAATTAATTCATTTCAATGTATGTGGTCATATTCCATCCACATCCTTAAGTGGATATGAATACACTATCACCTTTATTGACGACGATTCAATAAAGACACAGATATACTTCTTGAAGACCAAGAGTGAAGTGTTCGGGAAATTCAAAGAATTCAAAGCGTTGGTAGAGAACCATTCAGAAAGAAGAATCAAGACATTAAGATTAGATAATGGTGGAGAATACACTTCAAAATAATTTGAAGCATTTTGAAAAGAAGATGGAATCAAGAGGGAACTAACCACTCCTTATAATCCCTAGAAAAATGGTGTTGCGGAAAGAAAGAATAGAACCATTATTGAAGCAGTGAAAACTATGATTCATGACCAAGATCTCTCCATGCACCTATGGGTTGAAGCAACAAGAACAACTGTGTGTGTGTAGAATAGATTATCTCACAGTTCTCTTGGATTCAAGACTCTTGAAGAAATGTATACAGGAAAGAAACTTGAAGTGAGCCATCTCAAGATATTTGGTTGTCCAGTATATGTGCATATTCTGAAAGAGAAGAGAACCAAGTTGGATCCTTCCAGAAAGAAGGGAATATTTTTTGGATACTGTGAAGTCTCCAAATCCTCTAGGATTCAAGATTCCATCATAGAGATATTAGTATGGATGTGACATGTGATGAATAAACCGCTCTTAAGAAATCTAGAATATGTAAGCTTGAAGAAGTAAATGAAGAGGATGTACCTCCCAAAAAAGCTAGAAGTTGAACCCTCTCTTGAAATAGTAGCATCAGAAGATCATGATATGATATAACCTTAGGAATCCCCTACTATGGACATTTCTAGAAAGAGAAAACCTTCTTTGGTAAGAGAAATCACACAAGAAGTAGAGAAGTATGGGGCTCCAGAAGGCTCCACAAGAACAAGTAAGAGATCAAATCCATACTCCAATTATGTAGCTTTGATGCATGACCTTGTAGATCAAGAACCCACCAGCTATGAGGAAGCTACAAATAAGAAAGAATGGGTGGAAGAAAAGATGGAATAATACCAGTCAATAATGAAGAATGACGTTTGGGATATAGTACCCAAACCATAAACAATAGTGTGGTATATTCGAAGTGGATCTATAAGATAAAACATGCAGCTGATGGAAGTATTGAAAAATACAAGGCAAGATTTGTGGCTAGAGGATTCTCTTAGAAATATGGGATTGATTATGAAGAGACTTTTTCTCCAGTAGCAAGGTACACTTCCATCATAACCATCAATGGTATTGCTTCCATGATGAAGTGGGATCTACTCCAAATGGATGTAAAGGTCACCTGGTATGATTGAGGAAGAGGTTTACATCAAACAACCACAAGGATTTGAAGTCGAAGACAGAGTGACTCATGTATGTAAGTTGAAAAGGGATTTGTATGGACTAAAGAAAGATCCTAGAGCTTGGTATGGAATAATTGTTAGCTTCTTGACAGTATTGGGTTTTACCAAGAGTAAAGCCAACCCTAACCTTTACATGAAGGTTATGGATGATGAACCCGCCATACTATTAATGTATGTGGATGATCTATTTATGATAGGAAATGAGAAATAGATCAAAGATTATAATAAGAGGATAGTGAAATAATTCAAGATGAAATATATTGGATTTATGAATTATCTCCTCAGGCTGAAGTGTGGCAGATCCCATAAGGAATCTTTTTGAACTAGGGAAAGTATGTAGTGGAAATATTGAAAAGATTTGATATGTTGGATTGTAAAGCCATGACCACACCCATGGACACCAACCTGAAGTTGTTATCTGATGAATCATCAGAGTTAGTGGAAATGAATTAGTACAGAAAGATTATTGGGCCACTGATGTATCTGACGAATACAAGGTCATATATATGCTTTGTTGTGAACACCTTAAGTCAGCTTCTAGTTAAACCTAGACAGATTCGTTTCATAGCTGCAAAGCATGTGATGATGTACCTAAAAGTTATGATAGAATTTAGACTATACTATGGAAGATATCATGACTATAGATTGTATGGATATATAGATTTAGATTGGGAAAGAAGTGTCATAGAAATAAAGAGCACCTCAGGTGGATGTTCCTATCTGGGATCTTCCATGATCTCATGGTTAAGTAAGAAACAATCAAGTGTTTATCTCAACACGGCTGAAGCAGAATACATAACAAATTTCTCCTCTAGTTGTGAAGCGATATGGATTCGGAAACTGATGTCAGGCCTATTAGACATGGAATTGGAAACCATAGTGATTCTATGTGACAAATAGAGTTGTATAAAGATGACAGAGAATCTAACGTTCCATGATAAATCAAAGCACATAGAAATATGATATTTTCTATAAGGGATATGGTACAAAAGGGAGCTATAAAACTCCAGTATGTGAGTACCGATGAAAAAGTTGTTGATGTGTTGACCAAGCCTTTATCTCAGGTGAAGTTTGAAGACTTTCGTGTCAAGCTTGGTGTAGTTTGAAAAGACTTTCCTCGCAAGGAGGAATAATGATGATATGGACCCTTCTCAGAAAGGAGGAACAAGTCAAAGATATGGAATCTCCTCGAAAAGGAGAAATGGGTCAAAGATATAGACTCTCTTCGGAAAGGAGGAACAAGTCGAATATATGGACTCTCCTCGAAAAGGAAGAACAGGTTGAATATATGAACCCTCATCAGACAATGGGGGAGCAGGTTGATGATACATATCCTCCCTAGATAGGGGGAGTGATGATGAGACTATCATTGATGAAAATGATCCTCTATTGAGAATAGTCTTGTAGGAAAATAACTGTCACATGCCCCAATTTGCAAAAAACAATATAATGCTATTTGAGGAACATTGTGTTAAATTTTATGCTAAGCTGTAATTGATGACCCAGTGGGGTCAAGAATATTTTAGTTATAAATAAATAAATTACGAGACAACAACTTAGGGAAGCTGTTAAAAGAGTGTTTACTGGTTAATTGGTGGAGGAGACTGGGTGGAGAACAAACTAACAAGTGGTAGCATCCTCAAACCACTTCCAACTGTTGTAGGTGTCAACTTCCCTATATTTGTGGTCATGATTCCCCAAGAAACTGGAATCATAGCAGCTGTATCATTAAATGAAAACTGACCCAGAAGACGTAGGCATCTCTATAAAATTTTCCATTGAAGAGAGCTGAGGCTGCTCATTTTAGAGGTGATCATTCAGGGGGAATGAATTTACTCAAGAGAAATTCAATGGAGGGGATTAATGAAGTGTGTTTGAGGGGTTAACTACTGAGACTAAACTTGTTGCAGCTTCTAGGCTGAAGTTCATACTACTGAGAGTAGATTTTAATTACTAAGGTAATTGGACCAGTCAGGTGACAGAGGTCTTAAAGTTGTATTCTCCACCCAGTTCTCAGCCAAGAAGACCAAGAACAAGTTCGGGGGTCCTGAGAAAGCATTGTCTGAGCGCTCTCCAGGAGTTTGGTTGGGAGGAACAACCTCCTTAAGCTGTTGTCGTCTTGTCATTAACAGGTTCTATTTATCATTATTTTATTTGTCTACTGTCTTCAGTAAAATATTTATTAGTTTCTACTACATGCATGTTAGTATTTTAGGGTTACGTAGGAAGAATAACCGTGTAATGTTAGACTTGGTAGAATTATAGATTATGTTAGAAATAGAAATGAATATGTAAAATGTGAAACAGATAGAATTAGAATTCCTAAACTGTATTTTTCCACACCTGACTCAGTAGTACTCTAGTACAGCTGGGTGTTTAGGTGAATGAGATGATTCTTTTACTTGAATGAGAATAGTAACTAGATTTTACTTCATTTGTTTATGAATTTTACTATAAAGTAGTATTAAATATTGTCTGTATTTATTTACTTCAACTAAACTAAAAAAAATAGGTATGTAAGAGAACAGTAATAATATTATTATAGAAGTAATTCCAGTATTAATATTCTGATAAAATATAGAGATTATGGTTTAACATTTAAACATAAGTAAAGTAAGTAGGCTAGCATCTAAAAACCAGGTAAAACGGAATTTGTAAAACAGTTTATAACATTGAAATTCTATACACTGTGTGTCTTTGTCTAAGGCCAAAGGATTCTACTATAATCCTTTAAAAAACTACAAAATTTACTGAAAGATAACTTTATGCTATTTTTTAAGTATGTTGCATTTTAAAACCCTAATTATTTTCTTAACTAAGAATTAAAAACAAACTGTAAAAATTATTAAAGAATTATTAAACAAACAGAGCTAGCATCGAACTAATAACTGTAAGTAATTCTATCATCTATTTCCTATTATTAAATAGAGCTAAGAGTTCTTTAATATAAATAAGGATATTATTAAACTGTAGGGTTTATACAATGATTAACCCTTTAAAAGATAAAACCAGAGTTTACTATCATCCTTAAAAAAAACATAGTAATCTTCCCATAAATGGTGCATTAAAAATCATTATAATATAGGGTATTAATGAAAACATTACATATGCAAATTATGGACAAAATTAAACCAATATTAATTAACCATTCGCAAATACAGAATCCTTATTTAAGGATAGGCTTATAGCCTTTAGAGTCGAAGGGTCGAATCTCAGGCCTGCTAATAAAACCAATTATGCATAAAATATTTTATATTAAACCGTAACAAAATATATTACTGACAGGAGAATTAACATCCAGCTCACATTACAACCCCGACTGTTTTCACAGTCTTCCATTACTAAGTTCACTGTAAAAACTGAAGTAACACTAGACAGAGGTTGACAAGCCTCTCTGAGCTTAGGCATGGGCTCTTTTAAAAATAAAAACAAAAGCATTTACATTTCCCAAGCCGTAAGGCTAAAAATATCTTATAAAAACCATATTTACATCACGGCTTCAAGATCCTATGTTACCTAGCACAAAGTATCATAAGGGTTTTTAAATTAAAACATGGACATATAGTAAACACGATTTAAATAATAACCAATAGAGAACCGAAGCCATGCATTCACCACAGGAACCACTTCCAACAACCAAAACCACATGCAGGAAGAACCCTCGATGGGACCAGGGCTTACCAGATGGAAGCCCACGAAAAGACTAAAGCATGAATTCGTTTTCCACCCACAGTTTGGAGTCGGTAGAAAGAACCTGCAAAACCAAACCAAAGCATTATTTAAACTTTGTTTGTATAAATAATAAAAACCCTAGTAAGGATAATCAAATGGAAAAGAAAAACCAAGATTGGAAAGTCTTACATGTTAGCCAGAGTCGAAACTAAGAAGAGATGGCCACACTGGGTCATGACGGCTTTAAACTGAAAGGAAAGAACCATTTAAGTCACCTCTGTGACAGAGAAAGAAAGAAAACCGACTCAAGTTCACAATGCAGAAGCCATGGGTGAGCAGTTTCAGGAGTAAGACAAATTACAGGCTTTGGGCTACTGTGAGAAACCAACAACCACACTCGCAATGTTTTCTTCAGCACACAGGAGAAACCAAATGATAAAGTATGATACCCAATAGTCACGATACATCATTTGCAAGCAAACTGCCCAATGATTGAGGAGGTTACAGGCCTCTCATGGATGCGAGCTCATAGCTCGGCCAACAAGGAGAAGAACCCTCAGTCCAAAAATGCAAAGGAGTAGGGTTTGCAGCATTATAATTCAACCAAAAAATGGAGGAGATCCTATCCATGTGCCCTTCCAAAAATCTGAACAAGTGTGGGTCGAAACCTTAAGTCAGCGCTGCACAAAACGATTTAAAAACCTATCATTGCAAACACCATATAACATATGATTGCTAATGATAAGAATCATGCCATCGATTATAATATGCCATGGAAACTAATATCGGATAGGATAAAAACTTTATAAGATGTGTTTGCCATCATTTTGACTACATCAGAGTAGTTGATTCGTAGGTAATACTACCTTAGGATATATGTTAACATAGTTATTATAACTTGAAATACTATTGTACTATAGTTATATTTTAAATACCATAGTTACAATTTGGACATCAATTTGTCCCAGAAGTTCTTCATGTTGAAAACAAGTCAAATAAGTATGGTATTGTTTTAGAACTAGTAAAAGAAAGTATGGAATAGTTATGGCATGGTTTATGACTATTGTAAACTGGAAAAGCCTTAAAATTCTCAACACAGAATCTTGATGCTGTTTAGTGAGGGAGTCTTCAGGAAAACTGAAGACTAACATTATTGGAGAATTTCTCATAAAGAGTCTAATCACTCATTGTTAACTTTAAAACCGAAAAGAAAATACGAACATGTTCATGCTTAAAGAGAAGGACACATTGCGTATTGAAGTAAAAATAGCTGCGAGCTAACTAATCAGTCGAAGTAAAATTAAACCAAAACCATGAGCTCTATGCTCTCTATGGGAATTTATAAATAACCAGTACTGTAAACATAAGAAAACTAACCATGTACTATAAACTTTTGAAAGATAATCATCGTACGACTGAAGGAACCTTGTTAAGAACTTGCTCTTGTATTTTAAAACATTGATTATGTTTTTTATGAAAAATCAATATGGCATCAGTTATAAATACTTTCATATATTCAAAACAACGAAAAAGAATTCACTTTACCTCCTCGAAGACTAGCAACTTATTTAACCTTTTCTTATACTAGCATCTTAACATGCTAGGAAAGTACTTTTCTCGACGTAATTTTAAAATAAACACCTAGAGGATCTTACGCTTACCTGCTAAACCTATAAGAACCAGCAGTCCATTTGAGTTAGCAGAATGCTAAATAATCCCCGATCTCAAACAAGATTTCTTACCTACTTGACAAAAGTAAATCATCAGTATATTTAGCAGCAACTAAATTCAAGTCCTATTTCTAACACTATAGAAGTTAAAGTTGTTAAGTCATTAATAGAATTAACGCAGGTGTTTAAGATTACATCCTTTAGTTACAGATTCTTTTAATGAAACAAACCCTTAACCTTTTATAAACTGTTTCATTTTCCGCTAACCATTAGCAGTTACTTAGCTGCGACTTTAGACATTTTATGTCACTTTAAAAATTTTAAATTTTTACGAAATTTTTGGTTATTACAATAACATTATGCTACTAAGAATGGTCCTGACTAGCTGAGGATGTTCCTATAGACGTTACTTTCACATGTTCCTATAGAGTTAAAAAAAATGAAAAATAAATAAACTAAAAGAAGGAGGAAAAACAAAAAAACAAAAAAACAAAAGAAAAGGAAAGAAAACAATTTAAAAAAAGAAAATATAAAAGTAAACAAAAAAGGTAAAAGTGAAACCACACGTGGTTTCTTAAAGTGGGTTTGAGTTTGAATATAAAAGTGCATAATAATAACTACTAAGAAGCAAGTGAGATTTGAACTTAGGTGGGGAAGGTAACACTCATTCCTCCCAACCACCCAATCTACTAGAATTTTACAAAACTTAAGGAAAAAAAATATCTAAAAGTACATAATAATTTCTACTAAGAAGCAAGTGGATTTGAACTTAGGTGGGGAAGGTAACAATCATTCCTCTCAACCACCCAATCTACAAGAAGTATTTATCAACCTTCAAAAAGAAAAAAATATATCATTATTATTATTATTATTATAATTACTTAATAATTGTATTAAGTACAATTATTAAATTACAAGAGTAAAGAAAAACAAGAAAAAATCGAAGAAGACAAGAATTCAATCAAAAGGAAAACCAACTATCGTCAAAGAACACTAGAAGTCAAGAATTATGGCAAAGTCTAAATCAAAAATGCAGTCCCAACTAGAACTAACAATTCACAAAGTATTTGACATGACGAAGTTTGATATTTCTAAGGAATTAATGAGTAAAAAATATACCAATCAGAATCTACAAAACCAAAAAATCATGAAAGATGCAGTTGAGAATAACGAAGAAATAAAATGATTAAAAAAAATCATCAAGGACGGAGACGGAAAAATCATGCAAATTCAGACAAAATTAGGGTGCCAAGAAGCAGAGAATTGCCACCTTCAACAACATATTGAGGAACTCCAGCGAAAAGAGGAAGACTAAAAAAAAGTGGAAACTACAAAAGTCTATAACACATTAACAAGTAATACTGAAGAAATATATCGATTAAAAAATAATAATAAATTATTAGTTACAAAGATCAAGAAGTTAAAGAGTACCAAGAAGGCATACAAATCGAATGAAGACATTGAAGGAAAAGTGCTAGAAAAACAAGAAGAAAATCAATGCCTCCTAAACCTTAATCAAGAACTAGAGAAAGAAATTGAGAAATTAAAAGAGGACAAAAAGTCACAAGACAAAAGATTCGAGAAGATTTAGAGTAAAAACAATCTATTGGACAAAAAAATAGCACAAATCCAGAGAGAAGCATCCAGACTCTCTGAAAAACAAAGTCAAGTTGAGGAAGTGAAGGCAGTCCTTGCCGCAGTTAAAAAGGAAGAAAAACAAACAACACATATTCCTTACATACATCCCAATTATAATCGTCATTTTGACCAATGATAGGGTCAAAATGAGCATTAACAAAAGAGTTATGTTGACAAGAAAACCGTTCAACATACTAAGCAACAATTGAGACAATCCGTTTCCCAAAACAATCTCAAAGGTCCAATCAAAATAGATCTTAGATGGACCATAGCATATACGATGCGACAATTCTCCTGGGGAATCCATAACTCGTATTGTCTTATCTCATCAAGTGTCACAAAGGATATAGAGATGACAGTTCAAGCAAATTAGACGTTTTTGTCAATGAAGCTTTGAAGACAAAGCTTCCCTGAAGGGGAAGTAAATGTAACCATCTTAAATAATATCAACAAACAATAATAAAATAATAATAAACATCAACACACACACACACACACACACACACACACACACACACACACACACAAAATAAATAATAATAATTAATAATTTCTTTACGAAAATACATGTCTCTTAATGAAAGGGTATTCCGCCAAAATATAAATAGTGGACCCTCAATTGTAACTTATCACTTATCTATCAATTTATACATCATTTTATATCTACAGATATGTGGGATATTTCAGAAATTACGATTTCATTCCGAGTTAATTGAGAGTATCCAACTATGGATGTTACAGTAAGTCAGGTCATTAGTAACCTAATGAATATAATAAAATTATTTTTTGTGATTTCCTAGATGAAGTCAGCCCAGACAGTTTAGTGGGGCCGGATTTATTAGGGTAAAAGTTAGTTGACAAAAAGAGTATAAATAGAGTGGTTGTGCTTCTCATTTGAACACATACATACTCAATTTTGTAGTGCATAGGAGAGAGAGAGACATACCATCAAGGAGGAGGAATACTTGTTTTGGGGTTTTATCTTATACATCTTACACAAATGAAGTTTTGATGGGTTTTCTTCCCCTTGAGGGTTTCCCAAGATAAATCTGTGTCTATCTTGTGATTGTGTTTCTTTCATTGATTCTTCATATGCTACTATTGTGAATTTGGATTAAACACTAATAATATCTATCCTAGCATATGAAATATTAACATGGCCAACGTTCCTAAGAGGAAGCCAAGCTTGAATAATGAGAAAGTGGAGAGAGTGACTCCAAGCTCTAGTTCATGGTCATGGCTATGATTCAAAGAGGAATTGGAGAACACAACTACCATTCATTCATATAGTGATCTAAGAAACATAGCGGTATCGAACTACCTAGTTGTTAGCTTGAGCGTGAGAAGCCCCATTTTCTTGATGTTGAGTCAGCTTGAGTGTGGTCATCTATGAGTCCACTTGTAATAGAGTGGTCAATTGGACATCAACTGAAGTAATTTCATTGGATCCATTGGTTTTGCTTGAACCATGATTTGTAAGCCCTGAGAAAATAGATCCTGTAGGAAGATGATTTAGGGTTAAAGATAGGGTGGATTGAAAAAAGTTTCAGTTTACAAAATATAGATGATCTTAGAAGTATTATTACTTCATTGTTAAATGAGAAGTTGTAGTGTGATGAAAATTTAGAGAATACAAGGAAATTAAGATATTAGAAGGAGGTCATTAACCCTAATTTTGATGAACAAAATTATATCTCTATTTTAACTAGTGTAAAGAATAAGAACCGCATAGCTAAAATAAAAACAAACTCTCATGAGTTGCATAGTGAAACATGGCATTGGACCTTTACTAAAGATTTGTAGGTTGAAAGTATCTATAATCTTTGTGAGACTATGAGTGTTGAGGATGAAAATCACTTCCCCTTATATTCCCCAGCGTACACCCACATAAGATATCAATTTTTTTTTTTTGTTACAATACGAATATGCCTAACCTTTATCTCATTAAAATTATAGTAATTTAGGAACACTCATCTCCAAGGTTTTTGAGCACGGAAATTAAACTCTAAAGCAAACCAAGTAGTTCCTTAATTTTCTTCCTTAAAGTCACATAAACCAAAATTGGTCTAAGTGGGCGTTAACTATCATTATTATCATAATAATAATAAAATAAATTTTCAATGTAATAAATATAAACCATAAAATGAATATTTTCATATAAAATAATGTTTGTAATTATATAATGAAAATGGTGAAGATATTAATAATAATAATAAGTTATAAAAAATCAATAATAAACCTAATTTGTTTTTAGTATTTGACCAAATAATTTCATAAATTCATGCACTAGCATCTTTATATTTGAGCTAACTAGATTAATGCACTTATACAAACATGTTGATTACTGGAACAATTTTCCAATGATTTGTTGGGAATAGTTATAAATACCAGTCTCTGGAGTTAATGTTGGTCTCTGTCATCATTATTTCCTAGTTGTTCTTTGAAGGTTTTCTTCGGTGTCTGAATTAATGTACATTGAAATCAGGGATTATGGAAGTAATCAACAAACCTTGTTAGGGGAGGGACTCCATTAGTTGTGCACCTTCCCTTTGTCCACGTAAACAACCACCTAAATGACATGTAGTTATTGCCACATAAACAATGGCATATAGTGCCACTTCTTGGGTGGGTGATGTGCTTTATTGTGTATTAATCCACCTCAATATCCATGTGCGTCCTTTCTTTTTCCTGAGTTTTCTCCTCACCTTAGTGCAATCTTATGCAGGGCCTCAGTGTGAGTTTTTTTCCACCTAGGTAGTAGTTTTCCCTCCCTCTATTATGCAAGCGAGGGTTTATGGTTAATATGTCATTAGATGGACCAATTGGTAAATACCACAGATGCTTACCTGTTCATCTATGTTTTGCGATTTTTTCCTGTATTTCACTATGGTTTGGTGTTGTTCGCAGTTGTTCAAATATTCGTCATTTCTTCTGGTTTGAAGGATCCATGTCTTGTCATATCAAGGGTTTGAAGGACGACTCCTTGGTGGTGATTGCTGGACTAATGTCTAGTTACTCCTCCATCTCCGTTCTGAGGCATTTCATTGATGTCCTGTGGTTATTTGCGTAGTACTCCAACAAGATATTCATTTGTGTTTTTATTGCAACTTCATGGTGGGTTGGCATGTAAATTGATGGTTTTTTTCATGTTGGTTTTCATTGCAATTTCATGATGGTTTTGGCTGAACTAGTTTGTGTCTCTTGGTTAGGAAGGTCGTGTTGCTTCAAGGTGGTTGGAGTGGACAAATTCTCAGACATACCACAACTATTGGTTCGTTTCTCCATGGATTTTTATCTGGTAGGGTTTTCATCCTACCAACTTCTAGTATTTATCAACACTTTAAACATCCCTATGGAATTTGTGACTGTGCTTGGTGTTGCATATTCCAGTTTTTTCTTCCATCCTTTATGGTCGAGGGTTTGACAGCATATTTATGGGTATTGTTAAAGAATTTCATTCGATGGTTTGTAAATATGCATATTTGGCTATCATCTGCAATAGCCTAGAAAAAAAGAAAAAAACCCTTCTAAGGGGATTTGAAATGCGTACATTTTGGGCATTTTTAAAAATGTTTGCAAACTTGTAATTATGTATTCTTGAAATGTGATTATAGTTCGATTTTTTTATAATTGGGATATTTTCTAAGGTTATTGTAGACCATTCTGAGAGGAACTGAATTGCATGGATGTAATTATTTTTTTGGGTGATTTAGTGATAAACCACTCATGATGCATGTTGTAATTGGTTTTGTTATTTGTATTGTCTAGGGTTTGGGTGTTGGAGGGTTTCATATATGAATTTGTTTGTGGGTGTGTTTACCTGCTAATTAAACTCTATGAGGAGATTCAACATGCTTACATTCTAGGAATTTTTTATAATGGGTTTTCCTATTGTAAGGACTCTATGTGCAGTCTAGTATACATGAATAATTTCCAATGTTTTGGTAGGTTGTTCTACATTTAAGAATTTGTTTACATAGCTATTTTAACTGGGATATTGGCTATGTTATTGCAAACCGTTTTGAGGGGAATCAATTTGCATGGATGTAATATAGTATTTGGATAATGTTTTGTTAAATCTATCATGTGATGCATGTTGTAATTCGTATTCTATGATGAATTTGTACCAAGGGTTAGGGTGCTGGAGGGTTTCAGATATGATTTTCTCTGTGTGTACTGTAAATTAGAATTTGCATTACAAAGTGACACTTGATTATCTGTATTGGTTGTCATGTGTTGTCATTGTGTTTGTTCACAATTATGTAATTTGGCATGGTGTCATGATTCATTCAGTTTTGAGGAATGCACATTGTATTGTGTTCTTAGCTATAAGAATTATCATAATGTTGTTATTTCCTGATAATTTGAAGCCATAAGTTTTGACTTTTGCAACATGAATATATGAAGATTTTCCAGTATGTTGTCAATGTGTTGTCAACAATTATGTAATTTTGCATGGTAGTATGATTCATTCAACTTTGACGAATGTGCATTGTGTGGTGTTCATATCTATCAGAATGATGAGATTGTTGTTGTTTACTAGGACTTTAAATACACACATTTTGACTTTTGCAAGATGAATATATATATATATTTGGAAACATGTTGTCATTGTGTTTGTTGAAAATTCTATAGTTTGGTATGGTGGTATGATTCACTCAGCTTTGAGAAATGTGCATTGTGTGGTGTTATTGGCTATTAGAATGATGAGAATTTTGTTGTTTGCTGTGACTTTAAAGCCACACATTTTGACTTTTGCAACATGAATATATGAAGATTTGGAAACTTCATATATTCTATTAGTTCTCCCTCAACTATATTTCCCTTATTATCTTAGCAATATGGAAGTTAGACACTTAAGACCTAAACAAGGTTCCCTTGTTAAATAAGTAGTTGTTGATAGTGTACTAGTGTCTTTTTTATCCTTGTTATCTTATTTTTTATCATATTATGTTTTCCCTTAAAAATATGCCAAAATACTCAAATTGGTATATAATAGACTAGTGTCCTTTTAACATCCATCCACCTGATAAATGTTTTGCAGTTCAACATCTTCTTGTGTTGGCCTTATTGTAGCATACCCGAAGTCACTTACTTAGGAACCAAATTAGTACACCAAACTGGCTGCTTCTTGACCATATGAAGATGGTGTCCCAAAAAAACATAAACATTGGAATACTTCAAGATTGATATAGAATTTGGTACTATTGTGACTAGTATTACATTCATATTAAAAATAGTTCAATACAAAGCCTTGAATTATAGAGAAAATTGATTGCATATGAAAGACTCTTTATACTGTTTTCAATCTAGGAGTAGAGGGACAGCAAAAAAATGTGACCTAGGATTTAGTTTATGTCAATCCGTCCTCATGCTTGACTAAAAATGCAAAAAAATGCTTTCATATCAAAGCACACACTGCATGTGGTTAGGATATACACCAGTGATATTATTCATGATGTTGTTGGATACCTTCCCCACCATTTCTTATCGAGTTTCTTGGTTGATCTAAGAAGGGTGGCCTCCTTGACAATGCTTGAGTAGAATGGGTGGGGTTGCAGCCAATGGATTGCTACCAATTTCATACTTGCAACCAAGTTGGAAATGAATAGACATATTTATAACTTGTGCTTGACACCCCTGTATTAACTGGATGTGTTGGATAAGTAAACATAGAACTAGCACCTACACTAGTAGGAATAAATTGTGGGGGAAAACCAGGATGATGATAGTTGGGGATATAAATGATAATAATATATTGGTAGGAGCATGGGTTGTATTCAAAATGTTCCAATGAGTTGACCATCATGTTCCTTTCTCAGTTTCTCTTGTAGTGTTGGCCAGCTATTCATCATTCTCGATTGCTCTTGCATTATTTTGGATGATATTTTGAGCTTTTCTTGCCTCCTTTTCTAGACTTTCCAGTTGCTTTTGATGCTCTCTTTATTATATATTTTTATCTCTTTCAATCCTTTCTTGTTTTCATTTTTCATCTGCAATAATCATGACTTCCTTCTTTTCCTTTGCAATGTTTATCTTCCTTTGTTTTAATTCTTGTAATTCATGTTTTTTAGTTTCAGATTCAACCAACAGGTTGAGGTAATATTCTAACCCTAGTATCTATGAAATTCAGCTCAATTGGATATTGTCACCTGAACCTTGAATTCCTTTCATTATCACTCTCTCGACCAACAACTTTAGACATTGGCCAATTCTAGGTGTGTTCCCCAGCAGTGGTACAAGATCATGTAGGTGTGTTTCTTTAGTTGTATTATCTTCTTCGATTTCTTTCTCAATTCCTATGTCCATTTCTTCTATCGACCCAACACCAACATAAAAATGGACAACCTCATCATCCATGATTGTTGGCTCTCAAGGCATGTTCATTCTTTCATCGTTGGTAGTCATGCCAACATGTCTTCCCAATTTCATCAAGGATTCTTCCATCCATGATGGCTATGATACTTGGGTTGGGAATGTCGATGGCTCATTTTTTCTCCTTAGACTATGAAAATCATCAACCTCGTTGGAATCCTCATTTTCATTATTAGTATGCACACTTGAATCCATGTGTGTTTCAATTCGGTCACCTGGTTACATGTTATCTTCTATTGGTTCGTGATCGTATTGTGTAGCACTTACCGGTTCCTCATCATCATCATTACCAAGTCCATGGAATCATCCTTACGATAGGGATAACATAATTTCCATGACATGAGCATATTCCTGTCCATCTACATGCTCCTAGCCATCCTCATCTCCCTATCCATCATCATGCTCCTATCCATCCTCATCTACCTGGCCATCCAAATGCTCTTGGCCATCAAAAAATTCCTGTACATCCACAAAAAATTCCCTGCTACAACCACTTCCATCCATAAAAGCATTGTAATTCAATGGCCAGATTCTAGTTCCCCTAAATACAGCCTTGATATTCAGGGTAGTGACTTCCCTTTTAAGATATCTACTTGCAAGCTCAACTAACTCATGCCTCTTCACCTCTACCCTGAGATTTTTTTCCATTCACGCTTCTTCTTCTGACCTAAAAAGACACTTGAATGTACCAAACACACTAACATTAATGGGTTGCAGCCTGTGTGTAGCATGGGCATGAAGTGTAAACAAGTCAATTCCCAACTTATTGGGCTCCTCAATTGTTTGCACATAAATGTGGCTCCATGGCCATCTAAAATCAATGAGTTTTTGTTTCAAGGGGAGACCCCACCAGGTATTGATCCTGCAAAGTGGAAAAACCAATTCAGGAAAAGTTCTTTAGTCATCTATGCATGGGGATGTGCATCCATGAAAGAGCCAAGTTCTCAGTTTATTATATAATTTTTCATCCTAATTCTACCCTTGAATAGATAAAATACCAAGATTGAATAACCAATTGCATTCACACATACAATAAAGGTTATCCACTCTATGCTTTTGGGAAGAATATTTCGCACGTTCTGGCTCCCTCTCTTAGCAATGACTTGCATTCCACAATTACATCCTTCCTGTAACTATGTCTTGTCACAATTCTAAATATGGTTTGGAGTGTATATGTGTTTCTCAAATGCTATAGCAAGAATGTTGCAGAATATGGACACTACCACTGGACATAGATTTGCAGCCTTGTCTTTGTCAATTACCTTTGTTGTTCTCAAAACTAGATCTAGACGCGTTATTTTAAAACCAACCCACCAATATTTACCAAGAAACCCATCTTTGAATGGGTTAGGCCTCCCTTGGTATATCTAAACAATGATTAATTTTAGTTGTATCGAATCCAGGCCATGTCCCAATCTTGCCACATATTTACACCACACAACCGCATCCTCCTCCTCCACTATAGTCATAACAGTAAGAGGCCTTATCTTATTGGTTTCAGGCATTACATTTATCTAGTAATGGATATTTGAGGTTGCAATATTATGTTTTCTAGTAGCTACTCTAACTGAATATTAATTGAATTCTACATCGTCAATTGAAACCCTCATGTCCTGTTATGTCCATCCTCTTATAGCACTGATTTTTTTCGTTGCACTGGCACCTTACACTGTGGAATATGGTGGAAGTGTGGGTGATGGTGTCACCATTGTTGATGGTGGAACCACACTATCCACCTCATCTACGATGTGGATGATGGAACCACACCATCCACCCCATCGACATGAGCATTCTCAGAATTTCGTAGAACAATGCTCTCATTCAAATCTTGGGCTATATCCTCAAAGAAGTTAGTGACTCCGAGATGTGTACCCCTGGCACCTTGGTATATTGTTCTACTTGGACAAGGATCACTATTGAATCTTTCCATGGAAAGCATATCGTGACACAATTATTATGGATACTTGCATTAAATACAAATGTTGAATGGAGGATTTTGCAAGCATGTGTTTATGTAATAGACATATGCATCTAATTAAGGAAATTTAATAGAAGGAACTGTGCAATTTTGGAATGCCCACACTCAAATGCATGACACAATTGCATTTACTTAAGGAGAACTTTCATGATAAGGGAAAGAACATCCATCTCACAATGGATGTTGTAGCTACTACAAATAATAAAAATGAGAATTTATGAAAGTTTGAGGTACTATGAGCCATCTTTCCTAGACTTAATATGTTATTATTAGATGCATTCCTAGATAACTAATCTAATTGTTAAAATCCCCCTCTGTTTGGTCTATATCTATAACAAACAATGACCATGATAGTTTCAGAAAGTTTGAGATGTTTTGAGCCATCTTCATCACACTAAATAATCTATTGTTAGCTTCATTCCCAAACAATGAATTAGTTTGTTACAATCCCCCTCTATTTGGTTTGATTAATTTTATTGATATTTTCATTCCCAAGCTATGAAATCTAATTGTTTTACCCCCCTCCATTTGGCCTGATTTATAATCTAATCTTGAAAAATTTCAGCAATATGAAACTTGTCATAGAAGGGAAAGATGGGTGTGAATATTGAGGTCAATTAAAGCGTAATAGAGCGCATTACATACCCAAGATGTGGTACTACCTTCTAGTAATGACATGGCATTAGATATGTGTTGTTTAGGTGGTTGTTTACATGGACAAAGGGAGGGTGAAAAACAATTGGTGCCCCTCCCCTATGGGTATTATGTTACAATCACTTAGTATAACATATAAATCCATTTACATAGGAACATATAAAAATAATAGAAGGTGGTGAAGAGTGAGTTCTTGGATGTCTAAGAAGTGTTAAGGTTTATTAAGAAGGAATCCAGTGATCATGGATGAGTCCCCTTCTCTATTGTTCTTATAAGTAGATGACAAGTGACCCTTAATCTCATTTTTTTTTTATTTGGAACATTTGAATTTACCATCCTTAATTTGGTTTTCGATTTCATGAGTTTAATTAAGACGCATGTCTTTTATTTTCTCTACAGGATGTTGATTCCATGGATATTCTAGTTAAAAATTTCATCGTGAAGTGAAAAAATATATCTACAACATACCTATAAGGGAAATAGAGTAACAATGACAAGTATAAATGATATGATAGTTGAGTTTTATAGAAAGTCAGAAATAAAAAATGAAGATATATAATATTGTTAAAGCATAGAAGGAATAACATGAAACAATAATTTTAAGAGGATGATTGATCCAAAACCTAGGAATTGCATGAATGTTGATAGTGTTGATGCACTGTATGAACATCTCATTTGTTGATTGTATCCAATACATTGTGATGTCTTGTATGTTGAGTGTTGATAGAGTTAATGTACTATTTGAATTCCTGGAATCCGAATAGGAGTCAATTGTAGGAAAAGAGCTTTGATTTATAGTTTTTTGATGTTCAAAGAGATTGGATCATGGAATTGACATGGATTGCAAACATGAATTTCAAAATGAGTGTATGGGATTGATTTGGATACTATCCAATGGATGAGAAATTGAATTTGTTGATCCATGTGCATTCAAAGAGTTAGTTGATGATTTGATGTTGTTTTTTGGGTGGGTGTCATGTATTGAATTGGGAGGTTTGGATTGTTGATCAAGCATGGGATAGAAGATGACCTCCATGCCCTTTGTAGCTTGTGGGTGTTAATGGATGATGATATACAATGGCTTTGATTTGTGTGTTTTGTTTCTGCAAAAGAAATCTATGAGGCATGATCTGATGGGAAATACGTGCTTGGAGATTTATCAAGATATGATGGTTTGATGTTTTATTTGGTATTTATGTTAGGAATTGATTGGATATCAGCAAGACAAGATGCGTTTTTACTGTTGGCATTAAAGTGACTATTTGGTGACATCTATTGGCCTAGTCTGCTAGTGAAGACCTTTTGGACTTAATTTAATGGTTATTTATGCATTTAAATAATATTTTTTATGAGTGAATGGTGTTTAAATATTCATGTATTGGGTGATAATGTGACAAGAACCATCAGCCCTACTAGTCCCCACACAACATTAGGAGTCTCTCCACTATAATATTCCATCACAGTTTGAAATGGAAATTGTTCAAACTTAACATTTAGGACTGGAAATTACCTTGAATTTTGGGACCTTAGTCTAACCTACTGACAACTAGAATCTCTCTTTAATATAAATTTATGTTTTATTATTTAATGAAATATGTTTAGGTATTGTATTTGGTCTCCACACTTCTGCTCAACCATCGATTGGTATCAAAGCATTAAACAACACATTTGTGTCTAGAAGTAGGGTCGTGCATTGTAATCTGTATAGTGAGCTCAATGTCAGAAGTTGTAGAGACTATTTGTCGGAGGAGAGGAGAATTATTTGAGTAAGAAATATGGGAGAGCCTCTATCCTCATCCAACCACATATGTTTTAATTTTTCGGTTCCAAATATTTGGCACAAAATTGAACCCTCCATAATCTTGTTCATCAATGATGTGAGATTCCTTTGTTCATATACATAAATGAATGATGTCATAAAGATAATATATAGAAATTGGTGTAACCATTTTTTTAAATTATTCATAACCACCCATAATAACATGAAAGAGTGTGATCATTATCATCTCACACATATAACTACTTACATAATAATAATAAATTATTTTTACCTAATTAATTTAATTTTTGTAATGATTTAAAACTCAAAACACGAGCAATTACAATATAGTTTTCTTTTGAAGATCTAACAAGTGAAATTGGTAGCAAAGTTGCTTATATATTCCTCTTAGAAATATTTCTGACTGCAATAGTTGTTCGTAGTCTAAAGTTAAAAGTTAAAATAATTTTGAAATATTTGAAACTTGTAACAAGGTATTATTTATGCACAGTCTAAAAACAAACCTTAAAATATTTATGAATTATTTAAAACTATTAAATGTACAACATGAGGAGTCATTTTCCGGACTTGTGTTGTATCAATTCAGGGACTTGTGTTTTATCAAGTCCTATGTATATCCTCATGAGTTAAGGTAGGATGCTAGTACTATGTGATCTTGTGTTGTATCAAGCCATGATCCTAATGAAGTCATCCATAGAATGGATACTCATTCAGGTGAACCTCATTTAATGAGGTATCATACTTTACTAGGTAAAGTGATTATACTATGTGATGTATTACTAACCATGGTAATTCAATATGGATAAAGCTATTAAGTCTCCTCTAGAGACTGATCACCTCTAGAGTGAATTTAGTTAGAATATGACTATATGGTCCGGGGTAATATATATGATCATCAATATGCGTGACAATTATTTTGAGTATGATATAATTAGATGGATAAATAATAAACACATGAAGACCATGCATTAAATGATAAATGATAAAGAGATAAATCATAGAGAAAGAGAAAGGATTCGAATTTCCTACCCATAGCTCCAAGTGAACTTTAATTGTGAAGACCCTGATTAAGCTTCAATTGTAAATAAAGAATGTATCGAATAAAATAAGAAATCTCTAAGTGATCCATGCAAAGATAAAAATATATTTGCATGGATGGCACTAAGAGTGAAGCACTAATGCCACTAAGGGTGAAGCATTGATGACACATAAGTTAGTCTGTTAACTAAGTGACCATGTAGTCAGTTAATGATTGAGTTCAGTTCAATCAATTCACATTCAATTAATTTGTTCACATTCAGTTTAGTCGGTTCACTTTTAGTTCAAAGTCAAGCGGACATTCAAGTCAGTTCACTTTCAATTCAAGTCAATAGACATTCAACTCAAGTCAAGTGAACATTCAGTTTAAGTTAGTGTACATTTAGTTCAAGTCAGTGAACATCCAGTTAAAGATAATTATGGAAGGAGGGAGCATGTATTGTGCATGGAGAAGAGACAAAAACTTGACACTAGTGCAATAATCACGCTAATGTTTGCATGGGGAGAATTGCATGCACCTATGTTAGTGTTTCTCCAGTTAAATTCGAAGTTATGTTGAACCCATTCGTTATTCTTGCATGGTAGGATGTTTTTGCTTGTTATTAATATTCTAGACATATGGCAAGTTCATAACAGTTGATTGCAGGGTTGCATTGGATCTCTCTTCTTTACTGCTAAGGTGATATCTATTATCGAACAATCTGCTTATGTGTTGTAAACCATTCTCTGCAAATCTATCTATCATACTCAAACAATTGTTGGGTTTTTCATCCTCTGTGTTTGAAGGGTTTTCTTAGGGTATATCCCGTCTCTTATGGTTTATTGAATTATATAAACGATTTATTTATGAGATTCATATGTGGTTGAATTATGAGTTTAATATGTGCTAAAATTGATTGATAAATTTTTTTAAAGTTCAAGCATCTCCAATTTTTCTCAAAAATTCACAAAAACTTGTGATAATGTGTTATTTATGCATAGTCTAAAAGCAAGATAAAAATGCACCAGCTATTCCATGCCTTTAAAAGATAGAGACATTTAGATGTTAGCAACTATTAATACAATGGTACTTAAATCTTTGTATTAATAGAAACTAGCTATTAATGCAATGTTAGCTATTAATACAATGTTAGCTATTAATACCTGGTACATTTTTCTCAATGTTAACAAATCCCTATGTGAGTTAGAAAATGCTATACAGTCTCTTGAGGATGAATTGGATACTGGTTTCTTTTCATAGGATCGATCTTCAGCACTCAAGGATATTTTTATGCAGAAGCAGAGGATACTCTCACATAAGGAGGAAACCCTCAGGAAAAAAAGTCAGGCCATATGATTGAAGGCTAGGGATGACAATACCAGATATTTCCACAACTTTGAAAATAGATAAAGGCTTACAAATTCAATTTGGGAAGTTGTGGATGACCAGGACAATCTGGTCTATGATTAAATAACTATCAAATCAGTGGAAAGTAAGTTCTTTTCTACTTTGTATAAAGATCCTCAGTATTCCAATATATGTGATCAGCTGAATATCATTAATCTTTTTCCTATCTACTTTAACCAAGTTGATTGTGATGGTATTGGGGGTCCTATCTCGTTGGCTGAGGTTGAGAAGACATTGAAATTGTTTTCCAAGGACAATATCCCGGGGCTCGATGGTTGGACAATGGAATTCTACCTTCATTTCTTTGATCTGTTGGGTATGGATTTGGTGCAGGCCATTGAGGACTCCATATGATCGGGATTTATTCCTGATAACTTGAACACCACCTATCTTACCCTTATATTGAAGATGGATAGACCACTTTATTTTGGTGACTACAAGTCGATATCTTTATCTAACCTCTTGTATAAGCTCATTACTAATATTATTGCAAAATTATTAAAACGAGTCCTTGGAAGGTTCATATTGGCCGAAAAATTTGGGTTTCTCCCAGATCACCAGATACTGGATGTTGTTGGGATTGTTCAGGAAGTTTTACACCCACTTAAGTCGAAGAAATTATTTGCACTTATTCTGAAACTGGATTTGGAGAAAGAATATGACAAGGTGGACTGGTCATTCTTCAGGTTGATACTCTTACATGTGGGTCTTTCCATAGAACTTACTCAGTGGATTATGTCCTGTGTGACTTATGCTAGTTTTGTTTTCTTAATCAATGGCTCTCCTTTATCATTTTTTAAAGGATTTTGGGGTATCCAACTGTTATAATCCCAAATGGAACTTCTCCATTCGAGTGTCGACGTTATTT
Organism: Pseudotsuga menziesii; assembly: GCA_001517045.1. Lineage (NCBI taxonomy): Eukaryota > Viridiplantae > Streptophyta > Pinopsida > Pinales > Pinaceae > Pseudotsuga > Pseudotsuga menziesii. Next base: position 786,736 of record LPNX010858624.1, read on the forward strand.
GTGTTGGTACACAAAAGGACAAATTAGGATTGAAATTTGCCAAAGCACTATAGATGGGCATGACTTGGGATGCATTTACCCTTAAACCAGCTTGCTATATATTTTTTCTAAGTGTTGAGTGGCGTAAGCGACTATCTTCATTGCAAATCACATACTGTACATGACTATTTGCATTACAAGCCGCGTACACCAACGTACGTGGGCTTCCTTCGAGCAACTCGCGTATCATACGCTGGTTTCCTATATTAATAGTCATGTACATCTTATTTTGGCTTTAAAAAATATAAAACGCGATTGTATGAGATTAGTTGGGCCCTAATCCATAACTATCCCAACTGTTTCAACCACCCCAGCCTTCGAAACAACTCTATTTCCCAAAGTATAAATAGAGGCCTTGGGGTGGGTACTAGTCAATCAATATTGGAGAGAAAAGTTATGCTCGTGGTATATCTTCAGAAATTTTGGAGCAACAGAACTCAGAGTCCTTTGGTTGCAGAGGAGTCCTCATCTCATAAGCTGGGTTGTACTCTTATCTCATTCATTGATTGTTAATAAAGAGAATTCTTCTTCCAACCTTGTGTTGAGTCTATTTCATGTATTGTGGTTAAGAATATATTTGATTATGTGTTTGATATACTATTCATCTAACTTATGATATATACATGCATGATATGTTACCTGAAGGATTTGCTCTTTACAGGTGAAAGAGGTGCATCCCTGGAAGCTTTGGAGAGAAGAGGAGCGGGAGAAGATTGAGCTTGGATCAACCTTCGGTAATCGGGTAAGTCAAGACTTTCTTCCTATTCCCTTTCCATTCTTTGGTAAAGCTGATTGTCTGCAAGGTTAGTAGTAAGTTGGTAACCCTAGACCCTAGGTTAAAAAGGTGCTTAATCTTGAACAACATAATTGGCGACTTCACCGGGGAGTCCAGCCTGCTGTGGGTTAGTCTTGTAGATACTTGCCTAGTCTTTGCTTTGATTTTGTCTGTGGTTGTCTATCTTGCCTTTGATTTGCAGTAGCGTGTCCAGAGACCTTTGTTATTTTTTCTTTTTGATTTTTTTTTTGTTGTGTACGCGGGTTGTTGTGCTACACAGTCGCGTACAAAAACTTGTATACGCGGGTTGCTCTATAAGACAGTCACATATAGTATGCAAGTTTCCCTATAAGACAGTCGCGTACGTCCTGTAGCAGCACAAAATTTTAGGGAGGGTTGCTTGTCCCTATCTTGTTTGGATTTTTGTCTGCTTGAAGGTCTTCTGTTGCTGGCATCTTTCTGTAAGTTTCAAAGTCCTGTACACCATCCTTTGTGCTTTTTATTAAGCCTTTGGGTTTGTTTTGTTTGAGTCTTCTAGTGACTTGAAGTTGGCCCTCCTGCTTGGCCTATGAGTTCAGTGGTATGTATCTGAGTCAGTGATCATGGTTTTAGATACCTTGTCCTTTGTACTACTTTGTGTAGTGTCAGTTAGCCACTTGTTCTTTAGTAAATCTAGTGGATTTTTATTCATTAGTTTCCCAAGTCAGGTTTTTTACCAAGTTTCTTTCATGTTTGGTTGAAGTTTGGTTTTGTAGGTCTTCCATACTTCATTTTTGCTTTCGATATGTTGTGATCATTCAAACTTACAAAAAAATTTGCATTTAGATCTATTGTAGCTTTTGAAGAATTTGAAAAAGTGAAAGAAAAACATTTTATGCTTTTGCATATAGTTGCACTTAGTAGTTTTCTTTTCAGTATTTTAAAATAAAATTTCAAAAATTATAAAAAGTCTTAGTTTTTCGATGCTTAGTTTTAATTTCATTAGCTTACATTTGCAAAAAGGAAAAGAACATATAGTTGTTTAATGTGCATGTATATTAGGGTTTTGTCTTTAATACACTGCATATCATTATTATTGAAAAAATAAAAAATAAATTGTTCTTTTGTGGCCTTCAAGTTTCTATTTAAAAAAGAAAAAGAGAATAGTTTTTGCTTTTTGCATTTCATTTCTCTTTGCTTAGTCATTTTGTTTCAAATTTGAGTCAAAACACCACATAAGTTTCATGCCATTTAACCTCTTACTAAAAATAGCCCTTAAAATAAACGATCTAATTTAAAAATTATTAGTAAGTTTTATTTTATAGGGTCATACACCAACTAGCTCATGCTAGACTTGTGGGATAGGGAGTTTAAACGCCCCACAAGTGTTTAAATTCAGACGTAGTTGGCCAATCACTAGGTAAATCTTCTTCTATGTTGATTGTATCTGGGGATATTCTGTCAAACGGGAGTTAAGCACGAGGCCACGTGGAGGCTTGGACTGAGGAGATAACCCTCCGATTCCTTGCCAAAGCATAGACCAAGGTTTTTTTGCATCTAGGGATTCTGTCTTAGACAGGGTTTTGGGATTTTCTACCTTGCCCATGCGTATGATCCAGGCTTGCGACTATCCCCCCAGACTATCAATATAGTTAAGTTAGCCTTTAGTCTCTTTGACATCTAGGGTTCATACACAGGTACACTAGAAGGCTATTTCTGGTTAACATTGGACAGGCTTGGAGGGTAACCCCGGTAGAAGGTGTGGGAGGGCGGTGGGTGATTCCTCCACTTGTCCCTAAGAACATCTACAGGGACACCAAGTAACTGTCTATCAGCTTTGTTCTGGAAAGCATAGCTTATACCTGTTTGTCTATTTGGCTTTAGGAATTTTTTAGTGAGTGTTGTGTGGTTTGTCTGTACTTAGTTTACCTTCAGGTGTATGCTTTGTACTTTTTTTTTTTTTTTTTTTCTGTCGACCTTAAACTTTGTATTATTGTTTGAAACTATGGATAAAACCCCTTTGAACACCAACCAAGAGATCCCTATGTTGGTAACTCCTTGTACTATTCCTCTCACAGGGAATGTTGGTGTTCCTTTGATGGCCACCTTGAATCTACCTGGATTCACCCTAGGGCTACTGGTGTGGTTGGTTTCCACTCCAACTATCCTGAATGCCACTGATGATTCTCAAGTAAGATCCTTATATCAAGGGCATCAAAACACTGCTTCCCCTTCACCTGTAGTTGATTATCCTCCTCCTTCTACCTCATGCGGTGAAAGTACTGATACTAGTAACTGGAAATCTAAAAGGAGTAAAAGAAGGAGGAATAGGAAGAAGGCACATAAGCAAGGGGGACCTGTTCAACCTCTACAAGTCAAGTTGAACCTCACCACCCAGCCTCTACAATTCATGCTAGGGGCATCTATCCAACCTCTACAGGTCATGTTGGATCTAAGCACTCAACCTCTGCAAGTCAAGTTGATCTTCACCGTCCAACCTCTATTAATCATGCTGGTGGGATTCATCCAACCTTTCCAGATCATGTCGGATCTAGTCACTCAGCCTCTAAAATTCATGCTGAGGGCACCCGTTCAACCTCTAATGTTCAAGTTGAACCTCCCCATCCAACCTCTACAAGTCATGTTGGATCCATCCACCTAGCCTCTGAAGTTTATGCTGGAGACACACACTCAACTCTTGCAAAGCATGTTGATCCAAACCATTTAGCCTATGTTCTCCTAGCTGGTGGTTCCTGTCCAGCCTCTACAAGTCATGTTAGACCCAGTCTCTCAGCCTCTGCAATTCATGTTGGGGGCAGTCTTTCAGCCGCTATGGTTCATGCTAGAGACAATCCGTCAGCCACTGCAAGTCATGTTGACACTGTTGAAAAGACTACTCGTTTAAAAAACAAGCCCAAGTTTCCTTGTAAGCTTTGTGAGGGAGACCACCTTAATTATAAATGCCCTTCTATCACGGAGGTGCGAATAGTTTGGTTTCATGGTCATCCTGTTTTTGAACATTATGAATTTTTTCAACAACCAACTTCTCTTAGTCAGGTTGGACCCAGTCACCCAGCCTCTGGCAGTCATGCTGGGGGGAAAATATCAGCCTCTGTTGGTCATGCTGAGAGTAAAAAGTCAGCCACTTCTAGTCATGTTGATACCGTTGAGAAAACTGGTCATTTGAAGTGAAAACTTAAGTTCCCTTGTAAGCTATGCGAGGGAAATCATCTTACTCACCAGTGCCTTGATATCGCAGAGGTACGAAGAGTGTGGTCCGAGACTCAAGAATTTCCTTCTCTTGAACAACCTATAGTTTCTCAACAACCTACTCAACCTTTGGTTGATCAAGTGGTGGAACCAATCTCATCTTTGGTCGATCCCACTCTTCTTTCGAAGAGTGATCCTGATGTGATTGAACCAATGCCATCTTTTGTCAATCCCACTCTCCCTTCGGAGAGTGACTTTCACGAAGCAGTTGAATCTATTCCTTTTTCAATCAATCCCACTCTTCCTTTGGAGAGTGAAGTGTCTGCTAGTCACATTTTCTTCACTTATAGTTCAGAACTTATTGAACAAGGGGGCACTAAACTTGCTTCGGATCAACCCCCACCAATTTCTTGGATTGCTTCCTTTGATTGGGATAGCCTAGTTGAGCCGCGCCTTCCTTCTAATGCACCTTTTCAGATAAAGGTCAAAGTTGAACCATACACGATTGCTCATTGTATTGTTGATGAAGGATCTTCAGTTAGTATCTTGTCTTCTTGTTCTTGGCGAGGCATGGGATTTCCCAGCCTTGTGTCGACTGTTAGTCAGTTACTGGCATTTGATAGAAGAACTTGTATATCCTTAGGGACTCTTGCTCAAACACCTATTACTTTGGGTGGGAAGACCGTCTTAGTTGAATTCATGGTGATAGAATACCCCTTGGACTTCAATATGCTCCTCGGACGTGATTATGTCTATGCCATGAAAGCTGTGGTGTCAACATTATTTCGTGTGATGTGCTTTAATCATGGCGAAGAAATTGTCACTATCGATCAGTTGGATTTTCTTGATCCATCTCCTGACCCAGCTAGAGATCAGGTCTTTCCTTTATTGATTCCCAATGTTTCTATAGACACTCCCTTGCCACAGGTGAGCTATGTGGCCTCATGTCCTTTGCCTTCAATTACTATTGAGAAGAAGCCTATGTTTTCATGTTTACATTCTCGGGACTTGGTCCCAGCAGTTGACTGGGTAAGTCATCTTATACAGACTATGGAGCCTGCTCTCCACTCTATCAATCCATTTGAAATTTTAGACATGTGTCTTATCTCAGATGATCTCCTTCCTTCAGATGAAGTCTTCCTAGAGTCTTTGATATAGTTTGACCTTCTTTTGGATGTCGATTCAGTTGTGACTAAGTCTAACCCTAATTTTCTTAGTAAGCCTGATCTTCTCATGGATCGGTCTTATTATGTTGGTATTTTTGAGTTTTTGGACTCTCCCTTCAAACAGCAAGTCAGTGATCCTGATGAGTTTGATTTTTCTTATAAAATTTTCAATTCACGTGATACTGATTTTGTTCCTACAGACTCTATCTCCCTTGCTTATTTTTTCTCTCATTCTGAGGTTGATCTTAATGATTATAAATCCTCGAGCCTTGGTGCTATAGAATCTTCTTCAGTCGATTCTTCCTTGACTTTACCTTTTATAGATGATAGCAAAGTCACGTGTGTTTCTACCAAAGTGACCTATATCAGAACTTTTATTTTGAATATCATCCTGATGTTGTTGTTTCTTGGAGACAAGATTCTTAGTTGGATTCACAACTGTTTACTGGCCTTGTCTTGTTGTTCAAAATGTAACTGCATTTGCATATATCCTACTTTTTCTTTTGAGCCTGATGTCGGCTTCCACGCTTTTAGCTCGTTGTATAAGCCCTCATCTTTGCTCTCATCATCGCTCAGCCTTGTATCATTTTGCCTTTGCAACTTGACACATTTTACCTTGAGGAGACGTTCCCCGAGTGTCCTTATCTTTCTCTCTTTCCTTGCATTATGCATAGGTTTGTTCCTTGCACTTGGAGCTAATTTCGCTTGCATATGACACTTGTCTCCTCGCATTTAGAGCATTCTTTTTTCTCTCCTTCGAGCTCATTAAAAACAGTAAGGAGGCCGCGAGTTGACTTTTTTGGACTCGTTAAAACTTCATGGGAAATATATTGAGTTTCTTTAGGCCTAGGTATGACTCCTCAAAATAGACTTGACTATCGAGTAAACTTGTCCATTTAGGCTCATTAAGAATATTTGAATGGGAATCCACATTGGTGGTAGGTTATCACTTTCTCAGACCATGTGGAATAATATGAGAAAGAAACATCCTATTTTCTTTAGAATTAAGAAGAGTATCCTCAAGCATAGGTTTATCGCTGTTCCAGACCTGAGGGATTAAACTTACGGAAAAGGAACCCTCGGTATGAGCTTAGTTTTCTCTTTTTCTTGCTCTGGACCTAAACATGAAAAAGATTTCGAGTGTATGTTATGTCTTTGTCATGCTTGCTAAACCCTAAAGAACAAAGCATCGAGTTTATTGTTGTAAGCCCCATTTCTTGTAATCAAATGGATCTTTCCGAGTGATCTTGCCTTCCTTCACACTCGTAAAACTGAGGCTATATGCTGCTTTTGAATGAGCGTTGGGTAGGTGGTAGCTTAACCTTTTTAGGACCTTCCTGACTAAATATGAAAAAGGTGCACCTTACTTCTTTGGAAGCTAAGAGAGTTCTTATGTGGTTTGTTTTATACTTTTTAGCCCCAGGAGACTAAATTGGACGAAAAAGCACCCCCCCTGGAGTCTTCTTTGGAGTTTTCAGACTCTCTAAACTATGAAAACATCGTTGAGCATGCACTAGTTCAAGCTCATAAAATCCACGAATCAGTAACATTATCAAGCATTATTCCCTCTTCTCTTCAAGCTTGTCAAAAATGAAGAGAGACTCGAGTTGACTTTCCTAGACTCATTAAAATTTAACAAGAAAGATAAGGAAGAAGTTTTCTTTTGATTCTCAGTCGGTGGCCGCATATAATCCTTGAACATAGCACTCTCTATACTTTTCAATACTCATGTCTTAGTGTTCACTTTCAGTTCAACTATCACTTCGAGTTTCTTACTCCTCCACTTGTTCGTTATACCTGGGGAATCTGATCATGTCTCCTACATGACAAATAAGTCTAGTTGTATTATCTATGAAGTTAAAAGCTGTCTTAGGTCATCTCTATGTCATGCTCATTGTTCAAGGATTTATCCCTGCATCTGATCTATATCCTGATCCCATCATTGTCCTATATGATATTACTTGTGTCTCCCTTCCTTTATCCAGTTCCTAGTCACTCTTGTGATATGTTGGAGGATCTATTGCCTTCCTCATCATAGTATGGTTTCTCATCAGCACTTCTTGACGATGAATACCTAGAGTTTTTGACGATAGTACCTTAGGATTCACTTTCATTATTGGTGAATTCCTTCACTTCAATTGTCAATTATCACCTATTTGGTTGATAATCTGTTGAATTTTATCCATGTTCGACTTCAACACATATATTCACATGGCCTGGATTGTACTGGTTCTTTTGGATTTTTGACGAATACCTTAGGTTTATAACCTAAGTTACACAAGACTATGTTGTGTTCACTTACACAGTTTCCATATCTTTGAAGACTCATCATTATTGTATATTGTGTCTTTGATCCACCTTTGTAATATACGTGGTTTTGAACCCGTATCATATGATGTACTCAAATATTGTAAAGGAGCTAGTGTTCCAGTATATTGAACATGGCATCCTCATATATGACTTTGGATATGACATTACTATGTATTTGTTTCAGGTATTTCCTCTACTCCATTGGATCTCTGAGTTCTCCAAGATAATGATTATAATGTATTTCGTCCATCGCTTCCCTCTGACCTCACACATTAGGGGGCATCTGTTATCAACCCAAATGGCACTTCTCCATTCGAGTGCCGACATCATTTATGTTGGTACACAAAAAGACAAATTAGGATTGAAGTTTTCCAAAGCACTATAGATGGGCATGACTTGGGATGCATTTACCCTTAAACTAGACTGCTATATATTTTTTCTAAGTGTTTAGTTACGTACACAACTATCTTCATTGCAATTCACGTACTGTATGCGACTATTTGCATTGCAACCCGCGTACACCGGTGTACGCAGGTTTCCTTCAACTCGTGTATCATACACAGGTTTCCTATATTAATAGTCGTGTACATCTTAGTTTGGCTTTAAAAAATATAAAACACGATTGTATGAGATTAGTTGGGCCCTAATCCATAACTATCCCAACTGTTTCAACCACCCCATCCTTCGAAACCACTCTATTTCCCAAAGTATAAATAGAGGCCTTGGGGTGGGTACTAATCAATAAATATTGGAGAGAAAAGTTATGCTGGTGGTATATCTTCAAAATTTTTGGAGTAGCAGAACTCAGAGTCTTTTGGTTGCAGAGGAGTCCTTGTCTCGGAAGTTGGGTTGTACTCTTATCTCATTCACTGATTGTTAATAAAGAGAATTCTTCTTCCAACCTTGTGTTGATTCTATTTCATGTATTATGGTTAATGAATATATTTGATTACGTGTTTGATATACTGTTAATCTAACTT